>CM069454.1:12990209-13332460 GCA_035610835.1 Ophiura sarsii | reverse complement strand
AGATCAAAACTCTCACGAAATATGTCAGTAGGCCTAAGACCTACAGGTCAAAACGATGTCGATATTTTGATTTCTGGTGCGTTTTGCCCCGGGGTCCTACCCCCACCCACCCCCCCCCCCCCCAGTATTATTGCTATTACTTATTATTTTCGTGATCCTTACATGAAGGTAGAACCGGAGTATCGGGTTGGGAATGAGGAAAGGTAAGCAGCATTATACTTATCCTTTCTTGATACACCCCCCCCCCCCCCCCCCCCCCCCCCCCCCCACCACGAGTTTTTAGTCATATGTGCTTGACAGGATTGGTTTGATGTCAATGGATGTTATATGTTTTGTTTATAAACTAAATAAAAAGACTGAGTTTTCACACAAAATCTCGCTCACTGGTATATTTTAATGATGGTCCGACAATAACAAATTGCAATTGTCCAAAATTGCGACGGTCATGCACACGACTGATTTTGCCCGTTTGGCCCGTATTTTGACAATTTCGCACTTAAATTAATTAAAAATTCAAATTTAATAATGTCAAGTGTTTCGATTATTACTTAAAATGTATTTTCAAAATATAAAACTAACATAAAATGCTACGCAAACCCAGTTTTGCAACCCCAATGCAAAGCCCCCTAATCGCCTGGTTTTAAAGACTATCTCTGTGCTCCCTTTAAGGGTGCATACCACTATTACGCGCTAACGTGTGTTTCTATGGGGGAAATGTCTCGGGACAACGGCAATATCTTGAGTTACCTTGCGACTCATTCAATGAAATCTTGGAATATTTATTAACACACATAGATCTTACCTGGGTCAAAAACTCAGATGGGGGTGACCGATTACATTTTTCTATAGTTCCCCTTTATACGGAGTAGTATTTTTTAACACGAAATTACACCTTGCACTACTGACAGATGACACTCTGATGAAAACTATCAGCGATGCCATATCAGAATCAATCCTGTCATCGCCTGATCTGATTAACGCCATAAGTGAGAAGCTGGTTGACAAGGTCGTGGCCCAAGAACTGGACAAAACTACAGCACATGACACGACTGCACTGGTATCAGCGAAACAAACTGAACTGACCTCAGCACCGAAGCCAAGCTAGACAGAGATCTTCTGCAACTTGTTGATAAACAAGACGAACTTGAACAGTATTCAAGGCGGAACTGCCTATTGATAAATGGCGTCAGCGAGTCTGAAGATGAGAACACAACAAATAGAGCCATCAGCATCTTAACGAGACAATGCATCTTGGTCTGCCAATCAACGCCAAGGATATCGATCGTTCGCAACGGCTCGGCAAGTACAAAATCTCAGGATCCTCACAGTCTCGTCCTCGACCGATAATCGTCAAGTTTGTCTCATACACTGACCGCAGTGTAGTCTTCTGGTCCAAAAAATCTCTGAAAGGCACCGGGATATTGATCACCGAGAACCTGACCGTTACACGCCAACAGCTACTCCGGAAAGCGTCTGAAATGGACTCAGTGGAAGCGACTTGGACAATCGACGATCGGATCTACTCAAGAATAACGCAAGAGTTGTTGTAACAACTTCACTTGATCTCAAGAGGATTAAGTAACTGGTATGATCGATGTTAATTGCTGACTGTTCATCTAACCGTCTCATTATTTTCACTGCTCAAATTCTTCACTGACTCGTGTTTACTATATCTGTCGGCGCCGTAAATGTATTCTATATATATTATTCTGACATTTTATCATCTCGGCAACAAGCTGTGATTGACTGTATATCTACATGTACTGTTATTAGCTGTTATTCTCCACTGTCATTTGCTTCACTGATCTGGATTCATGCTGTGCCCATTGTATTTTATTATGTTTGGTTTCATCTGAGGACCGTAATATATGATTCTTCACCTGTGTATTTATAAATTTGACTATTCATGCATATCATAACAAACATACATGTACAGAGACCAGTCATTTCGCTCGCGTTTCTGGTGACCCTTTTCATTGCCTGCTCTTTTCCTCCTCCGTGCCCACAATGGTTTGCTCATGACATGGTCTCCGTACATTCATGTTTGTTGTGTAGCTGTTTCACACCTCATCCGTAAGGGAAGGCAGATATCGCATCTCCAACTTATTTTCTGCGTGCCTGCTTTCTCTCAACGATGTGATCATGCCCGTGTCTGGATGGGGTATGTTTCAGTTCGCCGTTCGTAGTCTTTAATTTTTATCATTTTCTCATTTGTATTATGTTCATTATAGTCAATGTACCATGACTTGCACAGAACTTGCGCTTCAGGCGCCCATATGCTCGATTTCCCATCTTGTGTGGTGCCTTTTGGTGCCTTTTTTTTTTGCTCCTTTTTCGCCACCCACTGTTTCCTTCGCTTGTTCCTGATTAAGCAGGTCATATACATTAGCATATTTATATATATATTTGTTGCTAAATTGTTCTTGTGGCTCCGACCTACCTACACGATCATTGTCACATCTGATATATGCGTTTCGTTATGCTCATGACATGGTCACCGCACATTATATCATGATTGTTGTGTAGCTGCTTCACACCTCATCCGCTAGGGAAGGCCGATATCGCATCTCCAGCTTCTTTTCTGCGCGCGTGCCTGCTTTCTCTCTACGATGTGATCCTGCCCGTGTCTGGATGGGGTATGTTTCAATTCGCCGTTCGTAGTCTTTAAGTTTGTCTGAATCTTTTCATTATGTTCATTAATCAATGTACCATGACCTGTGCTTCCGGCGCCCATATGCTCGATATCCATTATTGTGTGGTGCCTTTAGGCTCCTTTGTCTACGCCCATGTTTCTATCGCCTGTTCCTGATCAAGCAGGTCATTACACATTGGTATATGTATATATTTATTGCTAAATTGTTCTTGTTACTCCGACCTACCTACACGAACATTGTCATATCTGATATGCGTCTCTCGTGCTGTCTCGAGACGTACATCACATCGCTGCTCTTCATCATAGTGACGTTTTTCGTGTTCTGGTTGGGTTATAAGTTGTCGTTCCAGGGTTTTTCTGCTTGCCACTTTATTTACTTTTTTCACGTCCTGGTCAACCTTTATTCCTTTGTTTCTCTGTTTCTGCTTTTCAGGCGCTCGTTTAACTCCTCCTTCTGTGATTTTGTTGTTGTTGCTCAACCGCGCATCCACGTTGCTCATTCGCTACATGTCCTCTCAGGTCACTGTGCATGTTGATTACAACCCATACCATAATTCAGCCTTTTTTATTATGTTGCTTCACATATCTTTATATATATTGCCTCCACTCACACCTCCAGCAGGTGCCATTTTGGGTGGTTTTGTATTAACGGCCATCTACCCTTGTACACTTCGGGGACTCCCATCAAAGTCCACTTACAGTGTAATTCCTACATTGTTCTTTGTTCATTTTTGTCCCTAAGTGTTTGTCTTGTAATAACACTGTTTGTCTTTGTTGCCCAATATTTAAATAGGTCATTGAAATCAATATGGTATCAAAACATTGTATTCTATAGTCAAAATCAATAATGGAACGAACTCTTGTAGAAAAGGTGTAAAAATTACAAAGCAATTATCCTAATGCCACATACACAACACGCGCTGATGTCAGAAATCTGCCTATGGCATGCGTAATATTTTAAGACTATACGCTGGCATTATAAAAACATTCGTTGTGTGTTAAGTACATGTAGCTTTGTTTAATGTTTACTCAATTGGAGCTTGTCCGTTCAATAATTAATTAAGAGTTAGGCCTATTTATGGCCTCAAAATTGACACTGCAATATCCAATGATTATCAATACCGTGATATTCTTCAATATTTCAATGCAAGCAAATGTTTATCACTATAATAATTGTGTTATCACAATGAATAATAAGTCTGTAGACTATCTTTCAGTGATATTTCAGCCTTCAGGACCAAAACATCAACATTTGTGTGGAATTTTTGTTAAAACATAATATCAGTTCGTGTGAACAGAATTCAGTTCATGCTCTAAATGAAAGTTCGTAGAGTCATGAATTTATGAATCTTGCGCGAAAACCAACATATTTCTCGCTTTATTTGCGATACAAAATTTTAACATTGTACAATTGTTTTCAGACCTTATTTTCTTCTGTGAAATTTCTTGAACTGCTTGGTCGCGGTCCTTGTCGTCTTGTCTTGCTTCTGTCTTCAATTGGTTAGGCTCAGCTCCGCTTGTATCCACGGTCAAAACACGGTCAGAAAAATGCAAATGTTCTTTCTACGGTGAAAACAAACACACACCACAAAGCTAGAAGCCTATAGAAGGTTGCTAGTAGGTTGGCTAGTATGGTCACTAGCGAAGAATAGATGCTTGTAGAACGAGTTTGGTCACTCGTGCCGAACTTGTAAAACTTGTAAAGTGAATACAGTCATTCACGAAGAACAAAATTCATCTCTGTTGCTTTTCATTTATAACTTTAAAAAGCTTACAGAAAGAATTCTCACTGCACTGCCCGTTGGCGACTCGTTTGTTTTTCAAGTCACATAAAAGTCATTTCGATGTTTTGCATGAGACCGCCGTTGCCACCATTATAACGTGGTGCCTTACTGGTTTTAAAGTAACTCACATGTAGTAGTAGTAGTCGTAGACAAAGATGAAACGGATAATACTTTGTAGTTTAAATCATTTTTATTAAAGAAATAGACGATCCCGGCCGGGTATTACAAATAACAAACTGGACGATAGGCCTACATGTTAACTGCTTGAGAGTCAGCAAAAGAAAAGAATGATTCACATGCTGTCTTGCCCTTTTGAATGCTTTTCAGGGAAACCCCTCACTATTTGGTGATCTGTGATTGGACAAGGATCGACCTAGGATAGACCTTCGACCTGACCTGACCCGACCTCACAGGATCACCAAACAAGGCAAGAAGTTTCCTTAAAAGCGAACACCTCACATAAGTTAGCATCCTACATGTGTGTCTTAATTCTCCCTGCCTGTCCCACTACTCTAATCCTATTACTCTTTCACTTTGTTTTACACTACCTTTTTCTCCTGAACAAATTCTATGTAAAACTGCAATATCTGCAACAAACGTATTCACTTATGTTCAACTTACATTCACTGTCAATCATGCAATACCAATCATGCACATCTTCACTGTATAAACCGGTCTCACCATAATTATAACAATTGGAGCTGCTCTTGCTGTCCTAGCCCACCAAACCTTCCATTCAATCACATTATGCACAACGATGACTTCTTCGCGGCACTATCCAACTTCTTTTCCGACACCAAAACTAACATTGCCAAACTGAACTCATTATGCTTTAATCCACTTCTCACCGATCCGATCTCAGATCAGACATGTGATCACCCGTCACTATCACACCGCACGCAATCTCTCAAACCACGAATGCAATTACCACACAGATGATAGCCTCACAACATAAGCTCACAAATGATCCAAATTCGTTTTCAATGCTTCACTTCAACTGTCGTAGTATCTCAAATGCACATGAGCACATCTCTACATATCTGCACCAATTGAAACACTCATTCTCACTTATTGCCTGCTCTGAAACATGGCTTACTCACAACAAATCCTCTCCTTAATGTGACAACTACAGCTACATCGCAGGACTGGTAGAGGGCGTGGAGTATGCATGAATGAACTACAACTCCACAGATTTTACCGCTGAAAAGCCACTGAAAGCCGTAGAAAGCTATTGAAAGCTATTGAAAGCCATATAAAGCCATATAAAGCCATTGAAAGCCGTATAAAGCCGTATAAAGCCATTGAAAGCCGTATAAAGCCATTGAAAGCCATTGAAAGCCATATAAAGCCGTATAAAGCCATTGAAAGCCACTGAAAGCCATTGAAAGCCGTAGAAAGCCGTAGAAAGCCATTGAAATCCGTATACATCCGTTAAAAGCCATTGAAAGCCATATAAAGCCGTGTAAAGCCATTGAAAGCCGTAGAAAGCCATTGAAAGCCGTAGAAAGCCGTATAAAGCCATGTAAAGCCGTATAAAGCCGTATAAAGCCATTGAAAGCCATATAAAGCCATTGAAAGCCGAAAAAGCCACTGAAAGCCGTAGAAAGCCATTGAAAGCCATTGAAAGCCATATAAAGCCGTAGAAAGCCATTGAAAGCCGTAGAAAGCCGTAGAAAGCCATTGAAAGCCGCATAAAGCCATTGAAAGCCATTGAAAGCCATTGAAAGCCTTATAAACCCATTGAAAGCCGTATAAAGCCATTGTAAGCCGTAGAAAGCCATTGAAAGACGTAGAAAGTCTTAGAAATTAACCAATAAGCATTAAGCATAAGTAATTAATATTCATAAGTAAACTAATATATTAAAAGCCGTTGAAAGCCGTATAAAGCCATTGAAAGCCATATAAAGCCATTAAAAGCCATATAAAGCCGTATAAAGCCATTGAAAGCCACTGAAAGCCGTTGAAAGCCGTAGAAAGCCATTGAAGGCCGTATAAATCCGTTAAAAGCCATTGAAAGCCATATAAAGCCGTGTAAGCCATTGAAAGCCGTAGAAAGCCATTGAAAGCCGTAGAAAGCCGTATAAAGCCATTGAAAGCCATATAAAGCCGTATATAAAGCCGTATATAAAGCCATTGAAAGCCATTGAAAGCCATTGAAAGCCGTAGAAAGCCATTGAAAGGCGTAGAAAGCCACTGAAAGCCACTGAAAGCCATTGAAAGCCATTGAAAGCCATTGCAAGCCATTGAAAGCCATATAAAGCCGTAGAAAGCCATTGAAAGCCGTAGAAAGCCGTAGAAAGCCATTGAAAGCCGCGTAAAGCCGTATAAAGCCATTGAAAGCCTTATAACCCATTGAAAGCCGTGTAGAGCCTGTAATAATAATAATAATAATAATAATATAATTTATATAGCGCCTATCCATTTACAAAGAAATGTTCAATGGCGCTGTAGAGTCAAGTGCTATGCACTGTATGCTTTCGAGAAGAGATGAGTTTTTAGTTTCTTCTTAAAAATGTTGACATTCGGGGATGACTTAATGTCCAGTGGTAATGAGTTCCATAGAACAGGTGCAGCTGATGAAAAGCAACGGCGACCGTACGTAGCGAGTTTCCATCGTGGTACTTCAAGGAGTAGTTTGTTGTTGGAGCGAAGGTTGCGGCATGTACGTCGATAATGGACAAGATCTGCAAGATATTGTGGAGCAAGTCCGTTTAAAGGCTTTATAAGTTAGGAGCAAGATCTTGAACTCAATTCTGGATGATATTGGCAGCCAATGAAGCTGCTTGAGTGCAGGAGTGATATGGTCGAACTTTTTTGTGCGGGTAATGATTCTAGCGGCCGTATTCTGTGCACGTTGAAGAAGATGAAGATGTGTATCTGGGATACCATACAACAAGGAATTACCATAGTCAAGTTTTGATGAAAACAATAGCATGAACAATAGTAGAACATGACTCGTTAGTGAGGTACTTTCTAATATGACCAATTTTCCTGAGAAAGAAGTAAATTGAACGGCACGTAGACGAGACATGTAAGCCGTAGAAAGCCATTGAAAGACGTAGAAAGTCTCAGAAATTAACAATATATTATGAGTAATCAATAAGCATTAAGCATAAGTAATTAATATTCATAAGTAAACTAATTATTCATTATAACTCATTTGCATACTTGGGACTTCTATATAGCACACCTCCTAAATACGTAAGGGACCGTTCATTATTTATGGTGGAGGGCGCGTTGGGACAAATTCGAGACTCGTATGTTAAAATTACCTAACCCCACCCCCTACAGCTGAAACTGAAAATTACATGACCCCCCCTGCTAACCAGAAGCTTTTTACTCCCCCCCCCCCCCCCTCCCCGAAAAAAATCAACTTGTCACATACTTAAGGGGCGGGCTGTCTTTACCTTTGGAATTTTGTTCATGGATACGTTGGCAAATTTTGTTTGTGCCCTCTGAACGGGCAATAATTTTATGATGCCCCTTCTTTTTATTGTGTGAAATTAGTAATGGCGAGCGTAGCGAGTTGGTATTTTTTTCTTCATATTTATACATTTTGGGTGGTTTTGTGAGTCTTTATAACCCAAACAAGTTAGAACAATCTGAGCAGAAACGTTTAATCCAGTGAAACGTTCTACTTTTGTGAGTATTGGTGCAAAGCAGAGATGAGGTGAAAAGCATGAGTGCAATACTGAATCACATTTTTAAATCATGAAATTGGATTTTGTAACATTATACACCCTGTGGCTCTAATGTCTCGACCGTTTATGATTATATAGATGTTTTTCCACCATATCGTCGATTTGCTGTCCAGAAGTCGTCTCATAGTAAAAGTTTTTGAAGTCGATAGGTTTTAAGAAAATATGCGCGAAGCGCTGAAAAAAAATGGCATTTACACTCCAAAATAGCCTCTAAAATCACTCTAAAACCACCATCTTTATAGTTTAAACAAATTTACACAACCCCCCCTGTTCAAGAATAAAAAGTTACATAACCCCCCCCCCCCCCATTTCAACATATGAAAGTTACATGACCCCCCTATAGTTTACCCAACTCCCTCCACCATAAATAATGAACGGTCCCTAAATACGGTGACCTTAAAAAGTGTTTTTACAATTTCTATTTTCGTTTAATAAAATAATGTTACATAACACCCCCCCCCCCCCATTTCAACATATGAAAGTTACATGACCCCCCTATAGTTTACCCAACTCCCTCCACCATAAATAATGAACGGTCCCTAAATACGGTGACCTTAAAAAGTGTTTTTACAATTTCTATTTTCGTTTAATAAAATAATGTTTCAAAATTGTTGTTATTTGAAGACAATGTTAGAAAGGAGGGTTTGCATTTTATAACTTAACTTATTGTTTCTCATTATTGAACACATTGAAATAAATCAATATACTCATTTTAATTTTGATTGGATAACAAATCATAACTTGTAAGAGTCTAATTCTAGAAACATTACAGCACTAAGAAATTAATCGTCTCTCAAAATAGGTCTTTGAACTTAATTTACGTAATTGATTGGTTCTCAAAGTGGGCGTGTCGCCGTATACAGGGATTTTGGACCAACTAAGATCAGATTTAAGAGGCAAAAGTATGTACATGTCTTGTATATTTAGTATGCGATTTGAGATAAATTTGGGAGGAGTGTGACTGAATTTTATGTTTTTTTGTAAGTACAGATAGGCCTCACAAGTCACAGACTTATGGTTTATACTAACAGGAAAACACGTCCTTTCGTAAAATCATTAACAAATTTAAACTTTCTTACTGGACCCACAAAAGATAACTTAGGCAGAGGAGCGTTGGTTAAAAAATATAATATGTATGCATTTTGTAACAGTACTGTCAGTAAGCTTACTTTGATAATAGTAGCTCGTTCACGTAGCGTACGTGCAGGAAAGGTGAGTACGTGTTGTCGTGGAGAGTAGATCACTGATCGTATCACGACGTATGAGAGCTATGAAACAGAGCTAATCGGAACGAGTCTGAGCCACCTCGGACTATACGAGGGCGCGGACATACGGGCACTTGAGTTATTTTTAGCAAATTTGCTTGGCAACCAGTGTTTCAGAAACAAAACATTCCATGCACGCACTCAACGCTGAGCGTTACGCACTTGATTCGCAGTAGGCGCAATGTGCGGTTGCCTTAATTGATTGATCTGCGCAAGTTGTTTTTGTTTTTGTTTTCACCGGCGTTTGATTGTTTTCACCGGCGTGACGTAGGTCCGCCCCAACCTATAATATAGCCTAACCCCTAAGCTAATAGGAAGGGCGGACATACGGGAACTTTGAGTTATTTTTAGCAAATTTGCTTGGCAACCAGTGTTTCAGAAACAAAACATAATTTCCATGCACGCACTCAACGCTGAGCGTTACGCACTTGATCCGCAGTAGGCGCAATGTGCGGTTGCCTTTATTGATTAATCTGCGCAAGTTGTTTTTATTGTTTTTGTTTTCACCAGCGTTTGATTTGTTTTCACCGGCGTGACGTAGGTCCGCCCCAACCTATAGGGTTTCACACCACTAAATAACGTCTGGCCCTACCCTAGTCCCAATCGGTACCGTAGTGCAAGTGTATCTTCGATACACGGTACCACTACCCTCCATAGACTCACGACGTCACGAAATTCACATTGAGTGTCAGCACTGTGCCGTTTTTTCACCTCAATATTTCCCCCAAAATGAGGATGCTTGATCCAAATTAATGAACTCAATGTATTACTAAAGAGTTCTAGGAACAACATGTGAGTGCATTTTGATTGATTTCAATTAAATTTGATGTGAAAATCTTGATTTCAAAATGAGATTTTCTCGACGTCGTGTGTCTATAGACTATAGAGGGTGTTGTGGCTATAGTATAGTGAAACATGAACGATGGTATAGCCACCATTGGGTCTAGCCCTACCCCCTTTGAGGCAATAGTCCAAAATCGGCCCGTTTCTTTGCCGAAACGGGAGACCTATTGTAAATTACAGTTTAAAATTAGGGTATTTACTACATGTTATGGCGAAATTAATATAGTGTGAATTTTGACAGACACATCAGCGTTCTTTAGGTCCAAAAAAATTGATGCAATGATGATTTTTTAATATTTTAACAGATACATTAAATTTGTGTTCAGGTCATTTCCGGTGTCTGAATCAACAATTGCGTGTGACCAGGAAAACTCAACTCGTACTTTTTGAAAAGGCTCTAGCTCAAAAATATGCCGGTTACCCCCCATATGAGTTGTTGAGTTAGTAGTCATGGCTTTCATCTTCAAGTTGAAACCAAATTTCAAGATACCAGTTTCTTATAACGTCGAGAAATATCCATTTTAAAATTGTGCATTTCACATGTAAGCCTATGGGAGATGTATTTGGTGGTGTGCAACCATAGCCTATTAGGTCTATAGGAGCAATGAGGCATAGCCCCACATTAATCATGTAAATGTAATTACATCAAATTCAAGGCAATATCGGCATTTATCGGCATATCTTACCACAGACTCCTGTAAGTGTAAGGCTTACAAAGCTGTCAAACCTGTATTTAGGAAGGCGCGGACATACGGGGGCTTTGAGTTGAGTGTGATCCAATTCCGTCCCTCACGTGAGGGACGGAAATCAATAGATAAAATGCTTTCCCTACTGAAAATGACAAATGGAAACTAAATTGAACATATATGTGTACTTGCTAATGATGTTTATACACATACTAAATGTATTATAAAGTGAAATTAACATTACGATTTTAAGTAGGGGTCGTTTTTGATGCGTGAGGGACGGACTTCAATAGAAATGGGTAACACAACCATTCTGTACACTTTACAATATTTTATTGAAACTGTGCAACTTTTATTAACTTTTCTCACAAATTATGAATTCGAGAATAAAACCATTTATGAATATCAAATATTTGCAAGTCCAATGCACTTGGGATAGCCAAGGGACGTCGTTAAAAATGTGTGAGGGACGGACACTTTTTTATGTGAGGGACGAACAAAATGAGACTAATTTTTTAAATCAACAATATTGATCAAATTTAATTTGAAATATAATATTTGACAGTTAACTAATCATTTGAGAGAAAAAAAAACAAGAACATTATTTTTAGTTGGGGTGTACATGTAGGCCCCTTTTACGACCTTATTTCATAATGTGAGGGACGGACATTATTGTCCTTCAGCAGCACATTATCATTTATATGTGTTTTACATTGCTTAAAGTGATTTTAATCAATTGAGATATAATCCGTGACATCTAAGTGCATTTGTAAACAAGATTACAGCCAAATAAATAATAAATTTGACAACAGCTGTGATGTAAGGGAAAAAACAACAATAACGTGAGGGACGGACGGAGAGTAAAGTGAGGGACGGACATCACATTTAAAGTTAAATTACTAGGACCAATAAGGTTTCAGAGACTTGTAATATTTATTTTTGGAGAGCTGACAGGGTCTGTCGATAGATAGGGTACTTTGGTATTTAAAAAAAAAGTTTAGTAGCTAGGAGACAAAAAAGTTGTATTTTTTCCGTGAGGGACGGACAAAATCACTGGAATTCGCATTTTACGACCTCTAACCGCTACATAAGTTGATGTTTATTGAAAGTGTCATCACATATCAATGAAATGGTTTGTATACATAAAATATGAAAGGATGTATTCACTATTTTCATATTCAAACCTCAATTTTCTTTTATATTCCATTTGTCCGTCCCTCACGCTATAAAAAAGCACATTAAATTTTGACGTCACGGTACGCCTAGCAATTTTTGGACCTTCCTCTACTATTTAAAGTACTTTTTTGATTAATTTGAGCAATTCTAAAATTTTCATCAAATGTTTACCAGTTTTGGATCACACTCAGTTATTTTTAGCAAATTTGCTTGGCAACCAGTGTTTCGAAAGCAAAACATTCCATGCACGCACTCGACGCTGAGCGTTACGCACCTGATTCGCAGCAGGCGCAATGTGCGGTTGCCTTAATTGATTGATCTGCGCAAGTTGTTTTTGTTTTTGTTTTCACCGGCATTTGATTGTTTTCACCGGCATGACGTTGACGTAGGTCCGCCCCAACCTATAGTGCACCCTGAGTTTATTTCGTCTTTTTCGTCCAGTCATCACCTTTATAAAAAATAGGCTTTATTGTTTGTTCTGGAGATCGTCTTATTCTTTCTCCATTGTCCACCTTTTTACTTGCACAACTATGCTGTATGACGTCATCACTGCACCACATCCAAGTTTAGCTTTACAGCTGCATATGGATTACTCTACCAAGTATCATGTTTGGCTTACCCTTTCGTGACGTCATACGGAACCAATGCCATAGCATTTCACAGCTTATTCCGTTGGCGTGTTCTAGCTACAAAAACAAGCATGATTGATACTGATTATTTATTAGTGATAGACATCCCACGTCGTATTCGTTTCAAAACAACAAAATATAACTAGTATAAAATGTAAAAAGATGAATCCAACGGAACCAGGAACCAAACACACCAATCAGTGTTAACTTGGATGCCTAGTCAACATCTATTACTGGCACAGCAATTTCACTGGGTTTATCTCTCGAGGGTGAAAAACCAAAATGATGGCCAAAATGTGTGCTCGCGCAGTGTTTTGGGCAGTAAAACAATGACATTTTCAACATTTTTCACTCTTGAGAAAAATGTTGAAGGGTGAAAGTCAAAAGTAAAGGGTATTTCACCCTTTGTATAGGGTGAGTGAAAACACTGTGGCATTGTGCTATAATTACAGTGGTGGACTTTTTTATATTTTATTATTTTGTCCCTGATGAAGGGTGGTATCCACTTGAAACCTCGGTCTTTATTGTTACCATATCCTGAGTAGTCTCAGATATATCTTTGCTGTTTTATTGCACAGCAATTTTCATTGCTTGTCCCAGTGCATTTCCGTTTTTTTATTTATTTTTATTTATCTGTTTTATCGCATTATTCTCCCTTGTTATTACCTGTTCCCCATACCCTGTTCGTATATCTTGCTTTTACTCTTAGCATATAACTAGTAGTTAAATTTAAGTTATCCTTACTTACATAACTATACTTTAGGAATTATTTTGGTACCATTGATGTTATTCTACGCACACAAATTCTGGAGATTTTAAAGGTTTTTTAACGACCCTAAATCAGTGTCCAATTTGCTGGAGAAATGCATCTCATGATGAATTTTCTTCGTCAACGCCGGGGTTGATTATGCTTGATCCCTGCATCAATGGGCTCCACACAACTTATCCAAAGGTGATCCAGGGTACCGGGGACCAGCAAAACAAAATAGGGGTTGACGCGGAGTTCATATCAAATAGAGTTCCGGTTGCACAGTATTTACGTAATGAAAACTGCATACCCAGGACCCTAATTGTACACAATTTGTTGTAGTGGGTGCTTTTAAATGTAAAAAACGTTAGAACATTGTATGTAGTTTGTAATATACCATTTCAAATTGAGATCGGAAATCTTCAGAAAAACAGATCACATGGACTAGGTGCGTAGTACAATCTTCGCAGTTCAGTTGATCGCATTCATAGCATTGGTTGTCCGCCTAGTGATTTACTACATGTAAACTGCTCACAAAAAGTATCGAAACACTTAGAAATGATCAAATATATAACGGCTCGAAAAGGTATGCATTAATCGAAGCAAATAACCAAGTGCATAATTTTGTTCTGCGTATTTTGACACCTCGATCGATGACATACGATGTTGCGGAGCGGAGTTATTATCATTTCAATGATCATGGGTCCTGTTTCAAAAGTGACACTCATCCCTATTGAAAATCACGAATCTGATCATTCTAAACAGTAATGCAAACCTCTTTCTATAGGATGATTGTCACTTTTGAAACTTTTTTAATATATTAAATTTATCATAGCCAAAAAAAAGTGATTGGAACATACACCTTGTAATGGTTTTTTTCTTCAATTTTCATTTTCAGGACTGCTACAGTACTTGGGCAAACAAGCAATGCAATGCTGTAGCTTATACATGGTGTTTATTCATGATGATCAGATGCAGGATGTGAGCTGTATTTCTCATCTACTATGGCAACTACAAGAATCGCCACGTTAGAGCTATCAGCCAACAAGAATTGCTTTGTTGTGCTACCGTCATCATGGATGGGAGACTTTGCCAAAAAACAGGTACGCAACATGTAAGCATGGGCAATAGCGCCGCCATCCACTATGACATTGCGATATAATTCTTTTATCGTGATGTCAATTTTTCAACATGCTTTCAACGATGTGGGTAAAACAAAAATCAAAATTTTGGGGAGCCAATATTCGAGTTGTGTCTGTTGAGATTAGCACTTTTGGAAATTATCATCAAGCTTGATTTTTCGTGCCAGATTGGGGACACCACCATGTCACAACCCCCCACCCCCCCCCCCCCCCATCTGCGGAAATTCTCAAAAGCCTGGTAAAAAAACCGTGAAAAATACCCTTTGCCCCTCTGACAAGTGACCCCAGATACGCCACTGATTTCATAGCCTTCTTCTTTCATTACAGGATGTCACATTTAAAGTGGAGTGGGGCAGCAGTGGTAAGGCCTACATATCTTGGGCTGGTGATTATGTACGTAAAGTAGGATTGACCGGTTCAGACCCTGATGCAGTCATTCAACTGAATGGGCTGTTTGCTAACAAACTTGGCCTTCGACACGGACAAGAGGTAAACAATTTGAAATGGAATGTTTTATGCCTAATTTGTATTATCAAGAATTTTTGTTTTAAAATGTTAGTAGTATGAAGTAACAGATTTATATCATCAAGATAGCTGAAACTGTGCTACAAGAAATCATGGAAACAGCCCAAACAAGATACATAGTCTAATAGAATAACGTTTTAAAATTAATCAGAAAAGTGGATTAAGTAAGTTTTTGAAGTTGAAATGTCATGAAAGATGATGATACAAAATATTGCAAATGAATTCAAATTTATTTATTTTTTCCTTTTTTTTATACCCATAATCCCTATTCACATCTGGCGACATCCCACGGGAAATCACAGATCACAACATCACATGTGTTAAAATTGATTTAGAGAATAAAATATAGTTTGTTGATGTTTTGCTATATATGATGGTCTTATAATGTATAAGCTGTACCATATTTGTTTGGAGTCCTGTATGGTCACACATACGCACTATTAAGGGCAGTGTCAACCCGGCACTTGTTTCAAAAATTGAATTTCATATTTCTCTATTATTTTATACTTTTATATGTATTCTATCATTACAATAATAAGTTACTAATCGAAAGCGATTATTTCCCATTCTTTTGGGTGATTTTAAATTGTTATTCTGGTAAGTTTGAGTCAGGAAAAGGCGCATGGTTATTTGGCGGGAATTTAAGCGGAGTTCCGCGCTATTCAAATGCTGCGACAGCTGTCCGATCATTGCGTCGCGCGGTGAAACTTCCAGTGCGTAATACCGGACGCGCCGCTTAATATCCGCGACGTAGACGCGAAAAACAAAAGAGCGCAAAACAATGTCTAAAAATGTAAACAAAGGCCAATCTTACGATCATTTAAATTTCAGTTTTCTTCCAATTTTCTTCACATTGTGACAATATAAATTGAATCTGATAAGTTTATTTTGATTGTTCATAATAGTATACTCGCTTTTTAGCTCACACGACCGTGCATTCCGTGAACATTTAGCTTTAAATGGTGGAAAATGTCAATATTTTTACTAAATCGATGTTTTCTAGAAGTTCAAATTTGAAGGAATTTTACGAATTTTCAGACAACCTAACACAATCAATTTTTGATTAAAATTTTCAAAATTTCACCAAAATCATCTAAAGTCAAATATCTAGGAGGCACTTTTTTTTTTTGGCTTAAAAATGTTTAGTTTTGAAAATATTGACCAAAAAGTGCCAAAAATGTGATTTTTGAGATAAAAAACCATTTTATTGACACTTTTTGGTCAATATTTTCAAAACAAAAAATGTTTAAGCCAAAACAAAAAAAGGTGCTTCCTAGATAATTGCCTTTAATGAAAAGCCCTGCCCCAAACTATATACCATTGTCTCATCTTATAGTGTGTATCGGCCAAAAACCAATCAAAGTGCCACATCCAAAACCACACCCTCTACATGTATATAAGAAGTGTGTTATAACTTGTTGTGTGTTTCATATTACAGGTACTTCTGAGTCCAGTGTCCAGCATACTACCATGTAGTAGAGTGTTTGTACAACCAGCCAGTTCTGATGATTGGGAAATACTGGTAAGCTTGTCTGTCAGCTAAGTGGAAAATGTGTCATCAATTCTTTATTATCATCTTCGTGTCTTGATTGTTCATAAGGCCAAACAAAGAAGAAGGTTTGTCTCAGAAACATTTTGCAAAATAGCTAAGTGCTGTGCGGGTTTTTTTTTAGAATAAAGGCTATGAGGTATGCGGATTTTTGTTTGTTTTTGCTAATCCAAGCTTACAGAGACCATTTTTTATTTTATTTTGTAAAAAATCAACATCAAAAATAAGAAAATCCAAAATAAATCCCAAAAAATAAATAAGAAGAAGCAATATCTTATTTTAGACCTCAGCACGTAGACCTACGCGCCGTGTTTGTGCCGTGAACCGTGTCACGCGGGGTTAAACACATTGTGAAGCAATCTTTTTCAGGTGCGGTGGCATTGTTTGGTATTACAAAAGGTCAAATTTCGTGGCCCATCGACTAGGATCGATAAACTTAGCAGTAACTTTTCGCGAGTAGAAACAGGGGGAGGGGGGGGGGGGAATTAAAAACTTACCGATTAAATCTTAGCGTTTATTAGTGTTTACTTTTTGCAGTGCCCCAGTAGAAACACGCTCTAAAACTAACAGTGTATTATTACAACTTAACATTTCTCTTCTGAAACCTGTTCTCTTTAGGTGGTAGTAAACTGCAGTAATTGGTCTTAACTAAGTATTTTATTTCTGTTATGGACAGAGAGTTACAATCATCTAATGTTCTCCATTTGGAGGAATATTTGTGTTACAGTGTTTGTCGCCAAAAAAAACAATTATTTAACAGCATCAGATATCTATAGTAGAACAACTATCATTATTCAAGATAATATCTTTTTGAACATTTTTAAGAGTTGTGAGCATGAAAAAAATCTACAAATACACACAAGTTGTAAAATTTGCGATATGTATCCATATTCATTGCTTAACAATGGGTTAAGATGAGTTTCAAAAATAGAGAGGTGGTCTTTATAATATATCCGAACATCAGCCAATGGACAGAAGGAGGAGAGTTCTTTTAATTGACTTTTTTGAAAACAACATTCATTTCAGGAGCTGAATGCTAACTACATAGAGGCCAATTTGTTGAATCAAGTCCGGGTAGTATGGAAGAACCAGATATTACCAATATGGATTGATAAGAAGATATGCATATTCATTAAGATAGGTAAGACATTAAACATGTTATGTCGGGTCAGAGTTTACTTTATTAATGTCATAATGATTTGGACAAAAGTCAACTAAACTTTAGTACAATGTTTAATTTGGTCTTTTGAGATTTAAAATACTTGCATTCTGCGCGTCTGCGTGTTTATTTCACTAGGTGTTGCCCATGTGGAATAAACCATGCAGACGACGTGAAAGCAGTTGCAGATTGGTGATGCACATTATGATTTAATCCCATTATAAAGGATGTGAACCTGGGACCTCTGGATCGCTAGACCATAGCGCTCTACTAACTGAGCTAATGGTAATGAGTCAGATGGGGAAGAAAAGTGATAACATTATCTATAGGCCTTCAGTTCAATTTACCTACATGATGAATGAAAATAGAACCTTGTTTATGGTAGCCTGAAGAATCCCCTCCCTCATATCCCTCCCCCTTCCTCACCGATCAATGTTGAGAGGCCATGTGCTGATGGTGGACACATTGTGGGATTCAACATTGATCAGGGGGAGAAGGAGGAACACTTTACATTACACATACAAAGTTTTCAAACAATATTTTCTAACATTGCAGATATTAACATTGTTATTGATTCATAATTAAAGGTAGGTGTTCCGATTTCTGACCCGATTTTCAACTTGATGTTTTCTATTCTACATGAAGGGTCATCCTTAAAATAGTCATATTCCAAAGTTTGAGTTGTATAACTCCAATGGTTCCTATTTTAGAAGCACAAGGTGACATGAAATTTGCCCATTGAGTAGTAAACACACTAGACGGGTGATTAACCACCCTTTGGCGGTAATTCACTGCATTTTGGCCTATAACATCTAAATGGAAAATATCTTGCGCCTAATATTTTACAGAAATAATGAGAAAAATATGGATTTTCTTTGATATCAAAATATGTTGATGTGAATTTGTTTTTTTAAAGGCATGGTTGAATATGTAAAAGAATAACATTCATTACATTTATTACATTTTACATTTTAATATTACATTTGTTCTTATAGGAGCAAGTGAGCCTCACGCATCCTGCATCAAACTAGAGTCTAGCACTGAATTAATAGTAGCGCCAAAGACACGCCTTCAATCCAGTGCTTCCGCTCAGAAACTCACCGACACACCTATACCATCCAACCCTAAAACAAAAGAGAGCGTAAACTCCAACAACAATCCATTACCAGATTCAAGGCTAAGCTCAGCAAGCTCCAAAGAGTCCGGATTCCTATCAGGATTCGGGGGTGGTGACCATGATGCGTCGACAACGATGACGGACCGGAGCTTCCGTGAATCTGGGTTTGTGACGGCAGCAACCACTCCTAGTTTTAAACCACTAGATGTGGAATCAATATCCCTGGATGGGGATATTCCATGGGCGTATCGCTTTTGGTCCACCATTAAGTGGTTGTTATTCCGCTACGGCGATTCGCAGTTTGCCAAAGCGCCATCTGCAGACACCGAGGAGGATGCGCGGAGAAAGATGGCCGCTGAATTCTGGAAAGATATTCGGATAATATGCAGGGTGCAACCTATGCTCGATAAACAAAAAGATGAACACACAATGAGAAGTGTGTCTTCTTCGTACAATATGGCCTCCATAGCAACCAGGATACCAACCCCTACCAGTAGGCCTTCCTCGCTTCCTCTCGGTAGAGATGGCGGACACACAACCAAGAAATCCCATCACAGTTCACCAACATCCAACTTGTCGTCTTCAAGCAGTACTAATTCTTACACTCATCTCATGCAGCCTACAACAGTTTATCTTAGCTCCAGTTCAGACACCTATTTCCAAAACCAGTCATCAGATTCATCCAGTGAAAGTTGCGAGCCATCTTCCAATGATTTTGTTGTTTTTCTCGCGCACCTCACAAAACTGCTCTCCCCGAGGGAGAAAAAAGAAGAAATGAACAAGAAACTTGCTGAGGCGCAGAGAAAGAATCAAGAAGGAAGTGCTGTGAATGGTAGCCAACCAGGCAAACCATCTAAGAACAATGCTGGAGATACCGCTCCTAAAAATGCTACTAAGCAAAGTGCTCCTTTAATCTCGTGTGTAGTCAGATGTGTTATCCATACCAAAGAATTAAAGGGTCACAAGGCGAGACAAGCAAATAATATTTACTCTTCCACTACTTTTGAGGATACTTCCATCCGATGGTTTATTCAGATTCCAGCGCTACTGAGACGTCAGCTAGGTCTTGAGTGTACATCCAAGGTTCAACTTAGACCCGTCATTAAACCACCGTTGCCTATACACAGCATCATGCTTCATCCATTGTTTGAAATGGTAAGATTTAGAGCCGTAATATATTAGATCAAAAAGTAGATTATTTGTGCTTGGACTTTTTAGTGGGTTTTTTCACAATATCTTTTCACAAAGTGTCAAATAATAATAATAATATGATATAATCTGTATAATAGATAAGCTATAGAATTGTGGATGAAATCATTCTCAGAATCGCATTGAATTGGTAGCAACTGGCCTATGAAACGGAAGATGCTATGTTTATTCCATCGGGTAATAAGTTAAAGGGACACTTATAGATGTGTTGGAGGCTGCGCCCTCAATAATGATAAAAACTTGGATTGGTTTATTTTTATAGTTGTATTACATGTATGAACTTACACCTATAAGAAAAATCGGCCTTCTTTGTACAACAAAACGTCGATTCAAAAAGGCTGATCGAGCCGCGATCAGCATTTTACGTCAGACAGTGTCCCAGCATGCGTGATAAATAACGCGAACCATATTTACATAGAGGGCGTTTTTAAGAATAAAAATCAAGTTTTGCTGTGTTTTTGTGAGTAGAAACAACAATTATATAATGGTAATTCTTAATGTTCAACTTGAATTCTGAAGTAAATTCATTATAAAAAAATCTTCAACACTACTTCGTGTCCCTTTAATTTATGGGACCTTGTCCAGTCACCAACTCAAGTTTCAATTATATTTTGCTTTGTATAATAATTATGTTTTATGCTTTCCCTTTCTACCATGTGCACAGCCTGAGACTGGTCATGACTCTGCAGTGAAAGCTTTCAGCCATTGGTTATCCTGTGTGAGCTGTATGATATCTCCTATACCGATATGTAAATATGGCACTATGGTCAGATTTCCTATATCAAAAACTGGAGGTAAGTATAGTCAGATTCAGAATCTCTTCGGCCAGGACGTCATGCACATGGTTGTTATTCATTTGCGTTAGATGGGTGGGCATGCACGTGTCCGTTTTGAAACAGTCCAAGGTATTGCATTTCAAACTATAATAAGTCATGAATCAGAGTCAAAATGCTCATACCTAAAACTGTGCATTATCTGGACATTATTTTGGGGTTTTTCATCCAGCTTTTAACAGTTATAACATTATTCAGGAGCAATGAGTGAAATTCTGATTTCTGTGAACTACAACATGACATAATCAAAAACAACAACTTGTGATAATTGAGATTTTCATTTTTCAAAACCAGAAATTTTTACTCACGATTGACAGTTTCGTGTGTTGTGGTCTACACACTTCCTCAGAATAACCTCTTCTGATCCGTACTGCTTCCGGTTGAGGGCGCTGTTGCGGTGATCAGTGGGTCGTAGACATGACTTAGAAAATGGGCCTGTCGTCTCTGTTCATAGTGTCGGGTGCCTTCCGTTGAATCCAAATGGCTTCGCGGACGCGTCACGTTTGTAGTTTGTCCTCCTTACAAAGGATTTTGGCATTAGGCCAGTCAATGACATGGTTCTTTTGTACCGCGTGGTCAGCGATAGCTGACTTACTGTATTCCATCTCTGACTGCTTCCTATTCTGATGAGTGAAATTCTTCTTCTCTGAGGTAATTTTCTCCGTCTCTTTCTGGTGCTCTTTCATTCGGGTGCTAAAGCGGCGTCCGGTTTCTCCGATGTATGATTGTTTACAATTGATGCACGGTATTTCATACACACAGTCCGTGGAAACACCGGGTCCCGTTTGTCCTTGGGATGCACCAACATCTTCCGGAGAGTGGTGTTAGGTCGCATTGCTGTAGCTATGCCGTGTTTGCGGAAGATCCTAGTAGATCGTTCAGATAGGCCCTGTACGTAAGGGATGACGACCATACCTCTGGACTTTTGGTCAGGGTCTTTCTTTTTGACAGTCTTTTTGGCTAGTTTGTTTTTCTAAGTCATGTCTACGACCCACTGATCACCGTAACAGCGCCCTCAACTGGAAGCAGTACGGATCAGAAGAGGTTATTCTGAGGAAGTGTGTAGACCACAACACACGAAACTGTCAATCGTGAGTAAAAATTTCTGGTTTTGAAAAATGAAAATCTCAATTATCTATTCCTGCAAACCTGATGAATTTATTCAGAAACAACTTGTGCTATCTACTGCACCCCTTGGTAGCTTTAGTGAATAATTGGAGATGTGATTACACAAACATTAATAAGTCATTATTTCTTGAAACATTAAATGCTGATCATAGCTTTCCTGTGCTTCCATCTCTAATGTAGATGTTTATCTTACTCAGTGATTGAAGTCGTTTGTGGTCATTGAATGGTATCATTATTGGTTGTGAAACAATCCGTATAATTATAATTTTATCCAGAATCAATGGGTGAATTCCTGATATCCATAAACTACAAGATGACAGAATCAAGAGATGAACCATACTATCTACTACACCCTTTGGTAGCCAGGAAAGTAGCAGTGACCATTGGAGATAAGATTACACAAACAAACAAACCAGCCGAGATAGCCAAGTTGCCCTATTGGAGCGAATCAGATCTTGACGGGACTGTGGAAGGGTTAGGATTGAGAGAGATTGGGTAAGCAAGGTTTGGATTCTATAGTTTAATCAATTCCAAATTGGCGAGAAATATTCGGTTGTTATCTCTCTGCGCGCAGAAGTAATCCAAGCAAACGGGTGCAATTATGGTCACACACACACAGTTTTGGTTGCATGCGCGCGTCACACATATGATACACAGTATACTATTTGTCTTCACCCGTATCTGCATCCTTCTGTATTCATTCGCTGCTTTAGGAGCTAGTAGGCTTGACCAATTTGGAACTAATCAAACTATAATGACTTTGTGCATGCTGTTTCTTCAATACGTGGTTTCAGGGTTACCGACCAGAAACCAAGTTGTATCGAAATTTCAATTCCACAATTCAAGAGCTTTGTGTTTCAATGGTTACAGGCCAAAGATGTTTGTATTTGCTTTATTATAGCAATTACTCATTGCATTGTGAGACTAAAATTTCGTACAGCTCGGGTTGCGATGCTGAAATCTCGAAACTGTGTATTGAGCCAAAGATAATGGAGGTGACAAATGTTAAGTTAAAGGTAGATGACCCGATTTTCAACTTGATGTTTTCTATTTTACATGAAAGGTCATTCTTAAAATTGTTGCATTCCAAAGTTTGAGTTGCATAACTCCAATGGTTCTATTTTTAGAAGCGCAAGGTCAAAAGACATGTGCCCATTGAGTAGTACACAAAACTGGTTGGTGGTTAACCACCTTTGGCAGTAATTCACCACATGTTAGCCTATAATTTCCAAATGAAACATTTCTGGCCCCTAATATTTTACAGACATAATGAGAAAAATATGGGGATTCTTCTGATACCAAAATATCTTGATGTGAAAAAAAAATCATAGCCCCAAAAAAGTGATCGGGTCATATACCTTTAATATATAATCAAATTATTATACTCTCTTGTCACAGTTTCATGCTCTGCTGAGCACTTCATCAGACTATTTGGTCGTCAGTATAAAAAGCCAGTGATGAGAATAATGTCTATTTTAAAGTGAATTTGTTTGAATGAACACAATAAATCAATGATCTATTGCCATATCTTCTGTCTCTTTCATTTCTGCATAGGTCTTTTATTGTTTTACTTGTTTTGTGATTGGGCCTCAATCCATTGGAGAAATAAAATTTACATGCAAATGAGTACCGACCCAAGTACATTTTTTGGCATGTCAAATTAAAGCAACATTTTTAGAGATTTTTTGATTTTTTTAACATTCATTTTTAAGGGAAAAATGAATTTTAAAAAAAAATGGGAAAAAAGGCAAACCGAGCGATGGACCCAGGGTTGTAGCTAGACCAGATTGAGTGCCGGACAATTTTACTGACGGCGAATGGAGTAAGTGTAGCGAACGAATTGCAGTGGATCATGGAATTGGGTCTAGAGGCCTTCTTAATGATTTTAAGGGGTTATAAATGCACTTTGAGGGTTCCTGCCACATAATTTCTTGTTTCATGAGGCAGTTTAATGATTTTTTCCACAAATTGTAAAAACATTTTTTAATTTTTTTTTTAAGTGCCAGATTTTTTACTCTAATTTTTTAAAAGTGCCGGACGCTGGGCACGACTTCCGGACGGCCCACCCCGTCCGGCGTAGCTACAACCCTGGACGGACCCAACCTGAGTGGTCCGTTTGCCCATAGCACAGGGTTTCTTTTTTCCGTTGCCTTATTGACATAATGTTACATATAAAGCTGTAGAGGAATGAAACACAATACAAATGCATGGTTTAAAAGAAAATCATGATTAGTTGTTAAATCTATTTTCTTTACAGTGGTATGAGTGATCTTGGAAAGCAAGCAATCCAGCATCTACACACTGCACTAATGACTAGGCCTCTATCAAGTCAACTATGCCAATCTCTACCAGGGGTCCAACAGGGAGGACTATTTATATGTGGACCTAGCGGCTGCGGGAAAACTACTCTAGCGAGAGCTATATCTAGACAAATCTCTGAATGGCCAACCTTAGCATATGCCACTGTTGTGGAGTGTAAACCTCTCAAAGGTAATGTATATTATTGGCTTGAGGGTCGTGATTTGTGTGGGGTCCTTTAACCCTTTGAACCCTAGCGGTCCCAGTCTGTTTGTACCCCTCACCTTAGCCTTCCCGTGGTTAACACACAAAATATTGATTTGTGCAGGAAATGGATAAAACAATACTAAACTTGTTCAGAATCATCTGTAATATTGTAAAATCACATGGAAACAATAACACTAACAGTTTACTTGGAAAGTGCTTACAGGACAAATGAAATAAAAATGGCAACATTTTGCACCTGAAATGTCAATTTTCCATGTTTTTTGTTCAATTTCAAAAATGTGTACTAAAATCGTCAATGCTCATATCCTCATCAGATTCAGTCTCAAAATCATCTGAATATCCAGAACTATCGTAATCTAAAACCTCAGCAGAATCGCTATCATCTAACATGTTAAAAACTTGACTCAAAGTATATCAATGCGCCATATTTTCATGTATTTTCGATGTTAAACGACACACGAGCGAGGTGATGAAAAAATCATACATTTGAACTTTGACCCAGCTTTGTCTAGTTCCCCAGTCGTCTAAGTAATGTAAACAAACAGTTTAGGCAAGCTACACAGCGCCGGTAGACCGGCTCATAGGGTTTATGGTACAAATAGGTTTAAGCGGGCAAACCGGCGCGTCAAATATATGGTACACAAACAGTGGCACCGGTAAACCGGCGCGTCGGGTTCAAAGGGTGAAAAAGGACTATATATATGTGGACCTAGCGGCTGTGGAAAAACTACTCTATAGTGTGTCCAAAAATATTCTGCTGAGATCACTAGAATACAGACAGCTGTCACTATAAAGTATTGCACTAAATATTGTCATATTTTTGAGTGGACAAGCATGGTGTTTGTCACTGCAATTGAATATAAACATTTCGTTCTCTCTCAAAATATAAACACTAAAATAAATTCAAATGCGTATGTTAATTGGAGAACAAATTTTTGATATTTTGTTTGTTTTTTGCAGGAAAACGAGTTGATGTAATACGTAAGGTGCTGGAAGAGGCTTTCAACGAAGCATCATGGAGGCAACCATCCGTTGTGCTATTGGATGATCTGGATCAGGTGACTAAAGCACCATTGGGTCCAGAGGAAGAGATGGGACCAGAGGCTGTGTTCAATGCACATGTTGCACAAGGTATTGTGGGTTTTAGTTTTCAAGTTCCAAATAGTCTTTCAATGCCAACCATACTTGTGAGGGCAAGCAAAATATGTTGTTGCATTAATGAGGATTATATTGCCGATCATATCTACCAATCAAATCACGCATTATGTTCAAGATTCTTCTATTAACTTTTAAATGTTCTTGTGGTCTAGCACCTATGTACCTCCAAGATCTCATACAGCATTACAAGCCCACACGCAATCTCCGTTCTCGCTCACAATATCTTCTTGCTCATGTTTCTTCACCTTCTACATCATATGGACGCCGTTCTTTTCAAGATGCTTCTGCTGAACTTTGGAATCAATTACCATATTATGTTAAATCAGCCAAAACTCTTGAACAGTTCAAATCATCGCTAAAAACTTACCTATTTAATGTTAATGCTTGATTTCCTTTTTGTCTTGTCTTATGTTTACTACTATAGTTTTGTATATTTGCGTTCTGTTTTATTTGTTATAGCGCATAGGGACTTCATTGTGTTATGCGCTCAATAAGCATGGTTTTATTATTATTATTATTATTATTATTATTAGATATCTATTGTCAAGATCATCAAATAAGGTGGTATACTAACATTCTGACTTTATTATCAAGAGGACCTGATTAACACTTTCTACGTGGCTAGAGTAGTAGTTTTACCTATATACATAACAGATTTTTAAGAAACCTTTCCTAAACTTTCAAAGTCTATCTCAAGAATTACTGAACCAATACTAGGCATGTTTGTACTTATTTTAATGCATTTCTCATAGAGATACCAAATTTGGTGATGAATTTCAACAAATTCAAGATTTTTAAAACATTAAGTGAAATTTTGGAACCGTTGTTGAAAGTGTTACGGAGCTCAATTCACAATACCCAGCATTTGTGAAAAAAATAAACTCCTCCAGGAGTTATGGAGCTGTTTTAGTGCTCCTAAAATGATGGTCTGATTTAGTCACTCTCAGAAAGAATTGGATGGAGTCTGCATTTTCTGTTACTACATAAGAACTAACCTACCTATTATCCACTAGATTTCTGGACTTCAAAATGTGCGCATAAAACTGTGGCAGAATAACCCATCTATCATGACAGCATTACAAAAGTACATGGAACTTGAACTAAATAAGTGAAATTGTTCTATTTATGATGAATAAAAACATGATATCAATTCACATTCGGTGCTTCCACTACTCCGCCCAAGTTCAGTATGAAATGATGACAGTTTTCTTTTTGATTGTCTTTCTTAATTAACTTATTTTCTTTCTTTATTGACCTCTTATATTACTAATATTTTAATAAATTAAAAGTGGATATACATCGTTGTGTGAAGTACCTCTAATAAATGTTTATGTCAAAATCATTGATATTGTAATGCAGTAATATAGTGACTAATTAATCAGAAAGATATTTTTCAAACCTCTAATTAGTCTATCACTGAATTTTATTCATGTCCTAGCTGTGAGAGATGTATTAACAGCAGAGATCACAGAACACTCCAAGGTATCTGTCATAGCAACAGCAAGGTCGAAGGGCAGTATTCATCAGACGTTAACCAACTCTAGAGGGAGCCATTTCTTTCAATCGATCCTTGAAATTCAGCCTCTGAATAAGGTATGAGTTATATTCAGGGTTGTCTCCACGCCGGTCGGGTGTAGCCGGCACTCACGCTGGCCGACCGGCACTAAAAAATTTAAAAAACGGCACTAAAAAAATATATATATATAAAAAATAAAAAAATCTTTTCTATTCTACATGGATAAAATCATTAAACTGCCTCATAAAATAAGAAATTATGTGGCATGAACCCCCAAATAGGCCAAATTGCATTACAAAAAATCTAAAAAAAACCTAAGCAGGCCCCTGGACCCCGCGCCGTTATCCGCTGCGCTCCGTTCGCTACACTCACTCCGCTCGCCATCAGTAAAATTAGACGGCACTCAAATTGCCCTGGAGACAACCCTGGCTATATTTTAATGCTACTTTAAACAATTGTGATTTGAACTTGTTATATATAGACGTTGCAGTGAACTAATTGATTGGGTTCAATTCACAAGGGGCCGCGGTCCAAAAATTGTAGTTCTCCATGTTGTCTGCTGGGCTATTGTTCATATTTGCTTTTATTATGTGTACTGTCATGGCAAAAGGGTGCAGTTGTCTCTCAAAGTATAAGTTGAAATATTAATACCATACCAACAAAAGGAGCTTTTTAATTGCTTCAAAATGGCACCTTATGTGGTTCAGACTCAATACTGCTTTCTGATTTTGTGCAAAAAATTAAGGTAAAATTGTCTTTATTAACTGCACCATTTTGCTGCGACAGTACACACATACAAAAAGAGAAGCAAAAAGTCAAGATTAAGACAAGGTATTGGATTTAAGGTATAAGGAAAGACTGTTCCACAAACAAAACATTGTTGTATGCCCCGTGATATAATATTAAGCTGTCTTATTCCTGTCCTTGCTATAGATGTAATTGTAAATTTTCATTTCTTCATCCTTCATTTAGTAGTAATGAACACTCTTATTTTCATTGGTTAATATTGTATTGATATTTTTGGTAGTTGGTAGTTGAAGTTTAATGAGTAATATGAAATCTCATATATTTCTGAGCATAATGTCACCCTTACCTGGATTTTTATTTCTCATTTCGTTCTAGCATTATTAGCAGGGTTGTAGCTAGCCACATTTTAGTGCCGGCTAAAATCTCACACATTTATCGCCACGCTCTGGCATTCCAAGCCATTTTGGGTATTTGATGTACATTTACTCAATTTTTGAGTCTTAGAGCTGGTTAATTTGCCTGAAAATTGCTGCGAGTGCCGGTTGTTTAGCCTTAGTGCCGGTCGCTACCGACCGGCACCGACCAGTGTAGCTACATCCCTGATTATTAGACATACAACTTCTTAACATTATGCATTTCTAAACCTACTGGATGCTGCATGATATGTATTAGATACTCAGGTGACACACTTCAAGCAAATTATATTTTGTGTAATTACTTGAACACACAGGGGATAACTAAATAGTATTTTTCTATTCCTTCTTTTCTAGGACCAGAGAATTGAAATCTTCATCTCGGTAATCCAATCCAAAGTAGACATCCAGATGCAGACCATAGACATCCTTGATCTTGATCACTTGTCCAGTAAAACAGAAGGGTTTGTGGCCAGAGATATAGTGACTATTGTAGAGAGAGCTATACACGCTGGATGTTGTAGAGAAATGGCACAGGGAAAGAGACCATCGCCTATCCAGAAAGGTATGTTATCTAGGAATACCAGATGCAGATAATTGACATTCTTGAATCTCCCTCGTACTATAAGAGAAACTGACAACATCTCTCAGTTTCGTTGTAATCTTAAGACTCACCTTCTTCCATGCTAATTTGTGTTCTGTGTCACATGCGCTATGATCAAGATGGAATAGCACCTTCAAAATATTAATTGTTATGTTGCTATGTTACATTGGGCAAAACAGTTATGTTGATTTTTACTTAAAGGAAGTGTCCCGCAAGCACAACTTTGAGCATTATTTGTTAAAAAAATAATTGTTGAGCTGAAATTACGTAATTATATAGAACAAAACACCATACTAGTCACAAAAATGAATAAAAACTGCCATCACTCAACATGCAATTTTTAAAATTCGCGTCGATCGAAAGTCCCGGTGTCGATGACGTCATGGGTATCGTTGCTAAAATTTGCGCATGTGCATTGTATAACTATGACATCATCGACACTGGGACATTCGATCGCCGCGAGTTTTAAAAAGTGCATGTTGAGAGATTGCGGTTTTTATTTGTTTTTGTCATCAGTGTGGTGTTTTGTTCTATATAATTACAAATGTTGGACTCGATAGTTATTTTTCTATCATATAATGCACACTTTTATGCTTGCGGGACACCTCCTTTAAGCTAAAGCTTGTACAGATGTTGTTACATGACTTACTTAAAAGTTATTTATTTTATACAGATTCTAATCATCCCTATGATGAAATCTTATTGACCAATGAGGATTTTGATGTGGCATTGAACCAATATACTCCATCTGGTCTGCGGGATGTTCCACTTCACAGTGCAGGGAAGCTAGGTTGGGAGGATGTGGGTGGATTGAGAGAAGTAAAGCGATCATTGACCGAGACATTGGAATTACCAGCTAAGGTAAGTATCCAAAATTGTTCAAATCTATAGGACTCACTTTTCTCCCCATTTTGGTTCATTTTCTTCCTTTTTACAAAGTTTAACCCTGAAAATGATGTACTTTAGATCCTAAGCCATGCATCATTAGTGATTGAAGGAACAAAGTATATCATATGTTTGTCTTGGGACATTTCATTTTACTACCATATGTGATGCGATCTGTGAAAACCCACCACATGGTGGGATTTTTCATAATGGAGATATTTATGTCATAAGAGAGCTGAAACTGTCCTGATTACAAAATTGTTTCGATCATTTTTCTATGATCACTACAAAAACAAAAAGTTATGAGTGAATGATGATTGTGATGTCATAAAAAGCTCCAAAACAAGAAACCATGAAAACAGGCCAAAAATGATACATAGTTCAATGGAATAACATTGTAAAGTTCAAGTTTTTGAAGGTGACATTTTATGAAAGATGATGACACAAAGTATTGGAGATTAATTTTCTACAAAAATCTTTAAAAATCTAAAATAAAGATTTTTAAAATTTTACCCATAATCCCTAGTTCACATCTGGCAACATCCGACAGGGTTTTACAGATCACATCACATATAATTGCTAGACTGATGTGTCATGAGACATTGCCTACACTTGACTGACTGCAAAATGACCTCTTTCCTGTAACTCAAAAAATTAGTTCTTGGGTATAAGTTAATCACTATCGACAATTGATATAGTACTCTCCCATTTCAAAACATATAACAGATTTACCCTTTACATAAAACCCCTCTATCACATCCCTTAGAAATTTGAAATTTGGGACATAATAGCAACCGCCCTCTGTTGATTTTTTTATCACAAACAACTTCAGCTGTGTTGGCCTGGTGGCGTTATTCATGGATTGACAATATATACGACCACAGGCCTACATGTATAAACATAGGTCGCTACAGGTGTTGAAACAATGAAAGGTGACATTAAATTAGAGAATTCACCAATGATAGATCTTAGATCATTGACGCATTGGATGAAGAAAATACTGAACTTCAACGCTAAACATTTTCGTGGAGAATTGCTCATCAGAAGAATTACAGCAGCTGCTTAAACTTTCCTAATTTGTCTTCATCAGATTTAATTTTCATGTATTACCATGCGTTGAGCTTCGTCGATTTCTCAGCAATTTTATGTATAGATCGTTAAAATCGGTTAACTAAATCGTCTATTATAGTGACACCAGTAATCGATTTTGAGAAAGTAATACCTATAAATTATAATCTTGCGCTCCTCTGGCAGTTCCCTCCGTAGCTCAATCGATAAGAGCGCTGTCTATGAATGCAAGTGCTGCTGCTGGTTGGAATCCGCTTAGAATCACTTTTTTTTAAAGTAAAGCAACACGCAAGTCAAACGAGGGCGTCTTGAAAATAATTCCTCTCTAAGGGATGTGCTATATGAAATTAAGCCCCTCCCCCACATGAATTCAAAACTGTAGTTTATGTATCATATATTTGTATAAATTCATTAGATCTCAAACTCTTCTCCATCAAATTTTAACACACTTGCTATCATGTTTCTTCACGAATATCAAAATTGGGGTGTTTTTTGTGTGTCCGATTTCTGCACTTGCCTACAAGTACATTCTGCTATAATTATTGTTTGTTTTGTGCAGTATCCTGGTCTATTTGCTAGCTGTCCACTACGTTTGAGATCTGGTCTTTTACTGTATGGACCGCCAGGAACAGGAAAGACGTTGCTAGGGAGTGTGGTTGCCAAGGAGTGTGGACTTAACTTTATCAGCATCAAGGTAAGGGACACGCTTGTTTCCAATGAAAATGTCACATCTTCAGAAATAATTTCATCTGAAGTATAGGTTAATACGTCTTTTTAAGGTAACATTTCTTGTACATAACCAAATTGTTATATACTATCTGTCACATCAATAGAGGTGACTGCTAACGCTGTGAGTGCTTCTAATTCAATTTAGGATTACATTTTCATTCAAATGAGACATATTCCTCCCAAGTTCAAGTAGAAGAAACTGACAGATTTTGAATTCATTTATCAATGCTGGAAATGTTGATTGTTCTTGCTTCAAATTATTTATCACATTTGACATCGGCATGTTCTCTTCTTCATTAGACCATTGAAATAAGCTTTTGGGGTGTTTTTTCTTAGGATATTGAAAAAGTGCCTAATAAGTGACTTTTTTGTGGGTTTTAAACAGGGCTGGAACAAGCCAGTCGGGCAGGTAACTCACAAAAATACCTGCCCGACAGAAATTCCACTAGCCAGTGTAACTCACTTACAGGTTTAGTTTGAGAAATTTGACCTGCTAGTCGGTTGGGTACTTTTGCATCTTCACCGCCCGACGCAAAAGTTACCCACTATGGGCAGGTGGGCGGATGCTATCTCGAGGCCTGGTTTTAAATCCGGACAATGTCACAATGTGTGCTTGTCTTGGTTCAATCAGCTGATAACAATCTTAACACTTTCCATGCGGAAGGGCGTCTGCAGACGACATTCAAAATGTCACAAAATGTTTCAAAAATGTCCAAATAATTCAATTTCATTACCATATTAGGAATCACCATGAGAAATGCATTGAAATAAGTACAAATATGCCTAGTATTGGTTCAGTAATCCTCTAGTAGGCCTTTAAAGTCGGGAAAGGTTTCTGAAAATCTGTTTTGTATAAGGTAAAACCAATAGCCGCATGGAAAGTCTTAAGTGTCAACCGAGAGATGCAGGTAAATACAAGTACATACAGGGTGAGTAAAACAACTGCAATAGTGGAAAGAGGCCACCTTGTTTTCAAAACCATGATGAATTTCAAACTTTTAAAAACTTTGTAAGAATGACAGATTTAATAGCAACGCATTTACGGTTTGTATTTGGTCTACCCAGGACAAATGGTTAATGCCATTATTTTTTTCACAAAAAAAGAGCTTTTTACCATGTTTGAAAACTTCCAAGTTTCAACTTGGTTTTGATCAGTTCCAAATTGGCGAAGCCTCATTACACCAGCGAATGAATACAGAATGAAGGCGTGATGCGAGCGTGCGGCCAAAACCATGTGCGTACTCATGGATTACCTTTGCGGCGCGTAGAGATAAAAGCTGAACATTTCTCGCCAATTTGGAACTGATTACACTAAAGTGTTAAAGAATGTTATAGTTACACTTTTGTTTTTAATTCTTGAACAGGGACCAGAGTTGTTGAGCAAGTACATTGGTGCTAGTGAGCAGGGAGTGAGGGATTTATTTGGAAGAGCACAGAGTGCCAAGCCATGTATTCTCTTCTTCGATGAGTTTGATTCATTGGCTCCGAGGTAGGTGTTTGAATATTGGTTATGCAATTAGGGAGTGAGGGATTTATTTGGAAGAGCACAGAGTGCCAAGCCATGTATTCTCTTCTTTGATGAGTTTGATTCATTGGTATCAAGGTTGGTGTTTGAATATTGGTTATCAATTAGGGAGTGAGGGATTTATTAACTAGGGTGACTTTGGGAAAAGAAGGTGCCTTTGGACAACAGAGTGACTTTGGGCAAAGTTATAAAATATCAAGCATCTGAAATATGTACATAGAGTATCTTTGAACAATGTAGGGTTGCTGGAGATGTGTAACGTTTTGTCCATAGTCAACCTGCTTGTCCAAACTACCCCAATTGATAGTGTAGAGCAGGCTTCTCAACTGGCAGCGTACAGGCCATATATATGGCGCTTGGAGCCATGGTGGTTGGTGCTTGGACTCCTCAAAAATATAAAGAAATTCATACGGAAATGGGTACATTTAGCACTTCATCATACATTTTATTTCATAATTGTGGCGCTCCAATAAATAATGATGAGAACCCCTGGTGTAGTAGAATGAAGTCGTCACATTATTTTCTTACATTTAATATCAATACAACAATTGATTTTTGTTTTCTCTAGACGTGGCCATGACAGCACAGGTGTCACAGACCGTGTAGTCAATCAATTACTGACACAGCTAGATGGTGTGGAAGGTTTGGATGGAGTCTATGTGATTGGTGCTACAAGCAGACCGGACCTCATAGATCCTGCATTACTCAGACCAGGAAGGCTGGATAAGTGCCTTTTCTGTCCCATACCTACTGCTGTAAGTTAATGAGGTCACAATTGACCTATTGCAATTCATCTTTGACCTATGACCTATTGTGATTCATCTTTAAACCCATAACCTTTGGTAAGACCTCGGATTCTGGTCAGTCTGATTGCTGGTTGCTGTCGACAGTGACAACCCTGGGCTTTGTGCTGACTCACTTAAATAACAGCTGATGAATTAATGTTATTCATTGCTGTGCAACAATTAAAAGATACTTCCGTTAACTTGAAAACAACAATAACAATAATTACCCATGTTCTTCAATTAATTTGAACTGCCTCTTCGACTTTTCCTTGGATAACTTTAACTGAGCTTCTAAAACAATTATCACATCTTCGCAAAGACGCAAGTTAAATTTAAATTATTTGCATTAAATGACCAATATCTGTGTGCCTCTTAGAATTTTCCTTGGATAACTTGAACTGAGCTTCAAAAAAACTTATCACATCTTCGCAAAGACGCAAGTTAAAATTAAAAATGATTTGCATAAAATGACCAATATCTGTGCATAGCTATACTATAATCCCTTTTACTAAGCACTGGTCAATAATCAAGAGATTTCCTCAATCACAAATAGTGATCATTGTAATACAGAGAATTTTAATTTGTGTCCTTGGAAAGAAGTTTTTTAGTAGCTCAATATATTTAAGGGATACAATCAATATTTTCTCTAAGCATAGTGATATTTACTCTATGTAAAGCTTTTGATTTGGCATAAAATGTTGGTACGAATAACTCTCTTGTAAATCCAATGCAACTTTAACCTACATAGTGTTTCATATCCAAACAAGACCCAGAAAAAGTGTACTTTAGGTCCCAGATTCTGGACTGTACGAGTATTGTCTGACGCTGGAACACCCAGTATCATTCGATAATGGTACAAAGTCAGTGTGCAAGTATATATCAGACGATACTGGGACATATAAAATGTACCAGTAACACACAACACTGGAACAAAAATTTGTACCAGTATCGTTCAATTCTGGGAAAAACTACACTGGTAGTATATGTACCAGTATCGCTCTCTACTGGAACACAGTAAATTCGTACCAGTATCGAGCGATACTGGCAACTTTTATGTTCCAGTATTCAACGATGCTAGTATACCAGTATCTGTGACCTAAAGTACACTTTTTCTCAAGACCCCTCTTCAGACTGGTTGACAATCATATCTTCTCAACCTTAGGCCAAAAAGAAAAAATTGTTATATTGGCGTAACCCGCCCGACCCTAAAAATACGCCCGACCCTACACTTTTTTTTTTTTTTCAGTGAAAAAAACCAAAAAAAAACCAACCGACCGACCCTAAAAAATAAAAAAATGAAAAAAATAAATGTTTTTTCTCGATCGAAATACGACGGTGCTCCTCGAATAAACGGAAATTCCTTCCGAAAACAGAAGTATAAACATTGTGATCATCAAAAACAGCTGCTAAAAAAAAAAAAAAAAAAAAAAAAAAAAAAAAAAATCCCTACCTACCTACCCTATTTTTGTTCAGCCCGTTACGCCAATATAACATTTTTTTTTTTTTGGCCTATCCCCACTTACAGGAAGAACGCATTGAAATCCTGCAAGCTCTGACTCACAATCTGCCGCTATCCCACGATGTGGATCTTGATACCGTGGCATCACAATGCGATTATTTCACGGGCGCCGACATGAAGGCGTTGTTATACAATGCTCAACTAGAGGCTATACATAGTGTGCATGATGTGACTAATAAAACGGTGGATTCTGATGTACAGTTATTGGACCCAACGCATTGTCGTAGCATGGACGCCAACGATTGGAAGCTCACGTTTATGGAGAGTTTCGCTTCGGAGAGTGAGGTTAGTTTAATAGGTTTTGGTTAGGTTTGCTCTGTTAGAAAAGTTTGCTCTGTTAGTTAAGTTCGCCCTTCCCTGGTTTTTTTTGCACATATGTGTGGTGGTATGGGAAAACCCGTCGGAAGTCGCTAGCGTTAATATTGAGATATCTGGGGTCATACCAAAATATTCCTAACAAATGAGTTCCAAGTCAAATTTCCAACTTTGGTCCCAAGATAGAGATTATACCTTGAACTTTAGTCTCCAGGAGTTTTTTATGCAAAATTCCAGATGTGAAGTTTATTTTAGTACTTTTCTGAACCTTGTTTATCAAATTTTATGTGTAAAATGCTATGTTTACGTAAAAGGACATTGTTACCATGGGTACCACTTGTGAATTCCGACAATGCATTGTAAAGATTTTGAAAGTGAAGAACTTACATTTGTTAATAATATCGCAAAAAACTAGGTTCATATCAAAAGTCCTTTTCATATGACAAGCTATTCTGTGTGATATAACAATGTAGTTTTATTATTATTATAGCATTTAAAAGATTTGTATACACCTTTGAATTGTCAGTTTCAATTTTTAGTGTTGCGTTTAAACTTGCCAACTTTAAAATACTATAACTGTTGTTCTAGATGGAATTTCTGAACAATTTAGTCCTATACTCAGTAGAGTATACTGAAGCTCTTTGCCAAAGAAAAAAACCAAGTTGCTAGAAAATGACCATGTGAAGGGTTTTCCAATGCCACCACACATATAAACTCCTCATAAACGCAGCGAAATCTTTGTCAATTGCCTAATTGTCTTATATTTCATGATTATTAATATTTTGTTAATTTGCAAATTAATTGAAATCCATGTGTTCATCTTTCCAATGATACCACATTTGTAGCAATTACTAATTTTAGTGCTCAGCCATATCTTGAGAATATTGGGAGGTCTCAATGTCAATGTGCCAAAATCACCTCTACTTCTGTGCTTAAATGTAAATAGAGAACAATAAAAGTGGAAAGGTTTGCGCGTAATATATTTGTTGTGCTAATATCAGCAAGTGCACACATATATTCATTTTGTACGTAGGTCTATGTAGTTAAGGAAGGTCAAAAATCGCAAAAATTAAAACAAGCAAAATTGTTCAAAATGTGCTAAGCACGAAAAATTACACTCACAAACTTTTCCACATTTACAGTATCATTCTACATTGTGTTTTGAGATTGAGACCTCGCTACATTCTCAGGCACATGGCTTAGTACTGAAACACATTATTGCTGTAAAGTTGGTATCATTGGAAAGAAGTTCCTTTACCCAAAGATTTGTTGAATAGGTTTCAAACCTTCGTTAAAGTAAAGAAATGTATGAAAAAGCAGGAAAGCATGTAGTGTGGGCAGTGGCTATAAATCTAAACAGGTACGATTCAATTAAATGTAGACCATTGTGTAACAAATTCCTGCCAAATTATTTTAGTTGTTTAACAATGTATTTATTCCCTCATTGCCTTACAGGTGAGTCAGTTTCTGAGTGATAGTACATTAGTAGCTCAGCTACAAGGATTGAATGAAGGCAGTGGCACCAGTACTCCATCAAAAGACTTGGACATTGAGAATGGCAACACATCAGATTCAAGCTTAGGATCATTGGATTCTCTGCGCCTTAATCTGCAAGATCTTAACGCTGCCACGGGTCAAGGGTCAAGGGTCATGACCCCAGAGGATAGAAGACGTAGCATAGAACAGGTCCTGAGATCTAGCAATAATGGGAAAGGTCCTACGCTGAAGGATCTTGCGGATTGGAAGATGATTTATGAGCAAGAGAGACGATCACCTCGACCACTGTTGAGTAAGTGAAACATGTTCCCTATTATATTAGACGTAGCATAGAGCAGGTACTGAGATCTAGCAATAATGGGAAAGGTCCTACGCTGAAGGATCTTGCGGATTGGAAGATGATTTATGAGCAAGAAAGACGATCACCTCGACCACTGTTGAGTAAGTGCAAGACGTTTAGTTTTCGGTCAAAATAGTAGACAACTTTCCAAACTAGATAGGCCAAGTGTTGTTTGGTTTGGTTTTGGTTTTTTGGTTTTGGCTGGGCTGGGTTGGTTTTGGTATTGGTTTGGGCTTGGGATTGGGCTCGGGTTTGGTTTTTTTCTTCCCCTTCTTGAGATAATTTCTGATTAAATTAAGGTTTCTATACTTCATCAGTAGATATACAGGGTGTCCCAGAATGATTTATACCGAGAAATGTGTATTTATTTAGCTATGAATACCTTTGTTATTGGTAATAGTGCTTGTGATTCTAACATTTACATAGTATTTAGCTCTCTTAGGAATTTGGAATTCTAAAAAATCAGACGTTTCTGACAAAAGTTGTGGACTCTTTTGTAACATGGTAGATTCTATGTTGTACCAAAATGAAACTCATCAAATCAGTGACCAATTTCGAAACAAAGTATCGATATAAATGATATGCAGGTAATTTGCTGTATCTTTAATTTCCACTACAAAATTAATAGATATCAACTGTTTGTGATGTTTATGAAGCAAAATTTGAATGTTGTGATGGAAATGTTCTGTTTGAGCGATTTATACCATTTTTTTTATAGCAGCAGTTTTGATGTTTTGTGTAAGTTTTATCAATTGAAATACGCTGAAAGTGAAAACATGTTTTCACTGATTTTCAATAATGTCATGCCATATCGGAACGGAACGGATAAAGATATTTTGATGAAATTGAGTAAGTAGGAAACTTTCTCATTATATTGAAGGCATTATATTTGGACTGCAATGTTGGTTTATTATTTTATCATACATGGTATAATAATTCTGGGACACACTGTATAATCAAATTATAATTTCTCCATCATGAGGTTTTCCCCAAATTAAAGCTTGAATTAAACCCTAATAGGACATACCCACAAAAAAGACAATGTATTTGGGTTGACATCAGACCCAATCTGATTGATTGCACCACATATGGCCTTTCAGCATGTATATAATACAGTAAAACTGTCTGCCATATGGTTATGCATAGGAAGTGTTGCTTTATAAACTGCGCCAGTAAAGTATCTAAACACTTACAAATGGTCAGATTTATCGGAACCTGAAATAGTATGCAAACAAATAATTAATTAATTCGATTCACAGTTATCTTCTGCGCATTTTGACACCTCTTTTGTTGCGCTACGATGTTGTTTGGCGGCTTTATTGGCACTTGAGTGGCTTAAGGTCGAATTCAAAAGTTGCAAAAGCTCCTATTCACCCCGATTCCAGAAGGGAACTCACACAAGCATCACACACAGACAAAATCAAGACAAAAGATACCAATTTGTTCTGTTTACTTAACCATGACAATTAATTATTGATCTATGCTTCCCATCTCTGACCCTTTTGTTTTGTTATTAAAAATGTTCATTGCAATCGATTTATCCAACACGCGACATACAAATCATTTAAAAAAGTGAATAGGAGCTTTTGCAACTTTTGAATTCGACCTTAAGCCACTCAAGTGCCCATGAATCCGCCTAACAACATCATTGCGCAACAAAAGAGGTGTCAAAATGCGCAGAAGATAACTGTGAATCGAATAATTTAATTATTTGTTTGCATACTATTTCAGGTTCCGATAAATCTGACCATTTGTAAGTGTTTAGATACTTTATTGGTGCAGGGGCAAGAACACTTACAATATTTTGATCAGATGCGTTTTTGCCTTTTACTTGAACATGTTTAGAGCAGACTACCTAAAGGTTATACATAGGAAATATTAATTTATGCATGCTGAATGGCCAGATGGAGATACAAGGTTTTGACAGAAAAGCGAGAATACATTATGTGCAAGAATAGATTTGCACAGAAGACTGTTTGCCTGTTCAGATTCTTGCAGGGTTCAGGGTTTTGATAAAAATGGATTCTTAGATTTTCACCAGAATTTGTAGCCCCTCTGACATTGATGCATTTATCCTTTTATTACCAAGGTGATTCTATAGAGAATGAAGAAGTACCAGGCCCAATGGAAGATAGTCACAGCACCTTAAACCAATCAATGATATATATGCCTACACTGAGAGATGGAGTTATGGATCCTAGTAGAGAGACACAAGAGAAACTACACTCACAGGCAAGTCATACACATGTGATACCCATGTGATGTCCATGTGATTATCATGTTGATGCTCATGTGACACACACATGTGACAACCAATATGTATGTATTTATACTCATAGGTAGGACCCTGTTCAAGCCTCGATTTAAGGATGTGTGAACCGGGAGCTACTTTGTAACTTTTCTGACAAAAGTAGCTCCCGCTCCTATACTTTGCTACGTAAAATTTGAAAACACCGGGAGCTAGAACTTGGCAACCGGGGGGCAAAAAACTACAGCTCCCACTTAAATCGAGGCTTGACCCTGTCCATGTAATTGTCATGTTGATGCACATGTGATGTCCATGTGACAACCATTTGATAACAAATATATATATATATATATATATGCATGCCTACTATTGGGACTATAAGAGTCACAGATCTCAGAAATGCAAACTCACAGGTAGTTCTTACCCATATGATTATCATGTTGATACTTGAACAATACCCATGTGCATCATAGGAGTTACATGATATCATGCATATCAAAATAGATTGAACAATTATATGCAGTTGGCACAAGCATGGCAAATAATATATGACACACTTGTCTTATATTGCAAAGCACCCTAAAGGTGTGTTCATACTCCCGTCGTTGTGCATCGGCTGACGTCGACGGACATCGGTGCGCGAGTTGAACTAATGTCAACTTTTGTCCATCGACATCGGCCAATACACAACGACAGAAGTATGAACGCACCTTAAGTGGATTCCTAGGCTCACATATGTTCTATTAGTTATAAAACAAACCTATAATATGTGATGCAGTGCATCAAAAGGTAGGGGAGGGACTGAGCTGTGTGTTTTTCAAGATATAGATGAAACAGACAGAACAAAATAATGAGCATTCAGGAGTAATTTTCACTCGTCAAAAACCTGAATGCCTTAATCAATTTTAATACATTTGTGTCATTTTAAAGCCCTTAGAAAATGCTCTGAGAGCACACACGATAAATTCTAAATTGACTTCACCTGCAAAGTCCCCCACCCCTTTTGATGTGCTGCATCACATATGTAGCAGTGTCATGAGGACAAGCCTATTTGGAACTGATTAAAATTTACACCTAAGACATAAAATGCTTTTATGTTGGCTTATTCAAAATCAATAATCTGTACCAAAAATGTGAGAGATGAGTTAAGCGAGTAAATTTCTTCCCGCAATTTGACACCTCATTCATAAAAATCGAGTGGAAAGTTTGATGTTTGAAGTAACCAGACCCAACTAAAGAAATTGTATCAAATGCATCTTTTCTATCGGATGACATTGATTTGTATTGAACAATCTGTGCTATCAGAGGCAGTCAGGCATGTGTGTGTGGATGAATGGTGAGCTGTGATTCATTACACACACTTTGTAGCACACAATAAGCAATAGTATCCCATGTAGAAACCTCAGGGGGGGGGGGCGGGGCGGTACTCAGATATTTTTTTGGAAGGGATGTGCCGCCAGCAAAATGAAAAACTGACCCAATTTTCGGGGGAAAATGGACCCATACGATTACCGGAGACCCATAAATAGAAAAGAGGTCATTCATTCACCAGAGGGTGAAAATCGGATCCTATTTGGCGGCACATCCCTGTAACCTCATATCCACTAAGTACCCCTCTACCCCAACCCCGGGTAGAAAACTAAATTTGCTTCAACTTTTTTCATTAAGTGTGGTTAACTAAAACACCGTTACTTAAAAATAAAAGAATTTTCATGAGTGAGGTGTCAAATTAGGGGGAAGAAAATAGCTGTTGTGGTCAGGTGTAGAATGGCGTCTAATTGATCTACAAAAGTAAAACCTTTCATAGACGTTGATGATTTGTTTTGTACCCTTTCCTTATAGATTGCCATTGTCAAAGAGAACTATAATGCAAATATTAGAGGCATGCAGGTAAGTTTACAATCTATGATACATTTTTAGGACCAATAAAAATGTCCCCTCAGTTGCTCATTCAGAAGTTTTGAAAACTACAAAATGTGGACTTCCTGGAAATGTGGTAATGGTACCCATGGAAAGCAATTGCTGTAAAATAATTCTTCTTTTGTTTAGTCTTACTCATGTCCTGCAAAATTGAACAAATTAAGAAAGGGGGTATTATAAAGTTGTATGTCACACAAGCACATCTGTTTGCTTGTTATCGTATTTAAAACCACTTCAAATAGGATTAAGGGTGTTTAGGCTACTAAAAAACACGGTCTATGGATTTTTGACCTCTCAGGTAGGATTGGTCAGTTGGTTTGGGGTTTTTCCTTCAAATTTTAAACAATTTATGAAATTTTTAACAAATATTCAAACAATTTCAAAACAATTACAAAAATGTGTTAACATTTTCACAACATTTGTAAATACAAAATCTCAAATTCAAGAGAAATAAAAGATTTATTGGGCCTGTAGAATACGGTTGTTGTTTACTCACCATAGCCAAATGATTCTGCACATGTTTTTTATCCAATTGTAAGTGGATGTTTGATACCAGGGACCAGGTGTTTTTGAAAAGGTATCTTGAATTTTGGACATCCTGCATAACATTCCTGAAGAAAATCTTCAATTATTTAAGTGATTTAGTATGGTTTGATTCATTATCAATTAGTCAATTTTAAGCATACATTTGCTTGCATACTGAAACATTAACAGATGTCGTGTCAGGTATCACAAACAGCGTTCTAAAAACTCGAAATTACCAAATCTCCTGGCGTATTACCATTTTTGTTTTGCTGATTATCTGACCGATAACCAAGATTTTGACACCAAAACATGAAACAATTGCGGATAACAAAAAAAATTGGCGGATAACCAAAATCTTCTGCTGAGTTATCCGCTGGATAACCAGTTTATTTGTCTTATTTTTAATACTGATCACAAACATATCCAAAAGATTGTGAATCCAACTATAAGCAGCAACATTGTCAATTTGCTTATCAATATTTATATAGTATTGAATGGCTTTGAGGGTGATACAAGAATATATTTTTATAGCGAGTGCAATATATTCTTGTATCACCCGAAAACAAGACATTCAATATTATTATTATTATTTATATAACAGGCTGGTTTGATCAAAACTAAATAAGTTAGCCCGAACTGACCTTCTCTACATTTATGTACTCACGCGCACATCTTCTGCGCAGCACAAAAAATATTGGACGGCAATATTTTTGAATATTGGACGCACATCCGGGAACTTGATGCACAATATTCAATACACACTTTTATTGTACCGTTTGGAAGGCCCATATAAATAATAATTGTTTATATCTTATGTAGGCTAATTTATCAGCTGCAAGGAAAGAAGATGCTTCATATGCAATAACAATTAGCCAATCACATCTACTCAAGGCTGCTTCCAGTATGAAACCATCAGTCTCTGCTACAGAACGAACAAGATATCAAAGATTGTAAGTATTAGTTTAGTGCAGTAAAGAGTATTGGTAAAGAGACCCAATTCTATGCGGCGATTGGTTGAATACAGTATGCAAAATAGTTCTTTTCAGAACATTTTCCCAACTTTCAAAGTCTATCTCTGGCTATATTAAAAAAAAAATTGTCTCAAAGCTCTTCAGATTTTCAAAACCTAATGTGGAATGCGGTTTGTTTAAAGTTTTTTTTATTTAATTTTTTTAAAAATATAAAATATTGAAATCCTTGTAAAGTGACCTTTTGTATTTAAAATGATGTGGTCAATGATAATCTGAAATATCGGTGAAATTTTGGGATTTTTTTGTTGAAAAAATTTAAGATTTTTTTTCTTTCTTTCTTCTAACGCACATCAATTTACTAACGCGCACGGGAGCTTTGAGACAAATGATTTTTTTAATATAGCCTTATATAACTAGGCATGTTTGTACTTATTTTAATGTATTTCTTGTGGCGATTCCAAATATTGAATTTAATTATTTTTTGAAAAACTGTTGTAACTGTCGTCTGCACTCGCCCGTCGCGTGGAAAGTATTAACCTAATAATTATTAACCTGGTAATTTTATTCCATAGTCAGTCATCATTGAGGGACATTTTCTTATAAATATCAAGAAAACCCCAATTCTTTCGATTTGCAATACGATGCGCAGCCAGCGGCTGTTCTTGCCAGTTCAATGTTTTACCTCTAGTGTGATAATAATAATGTTGAACACAGCTTCACGAAGGATCCTGTATTATGAGTAATACAAAGAGAATGAATCTACTATAATGGTAGATTTGTGTTGGGATGTACATATATGCATGCATAACCAATATATTGACATTTAAACATTCAATAACATGTTTTCCTGTGATGCGGGCTTTGAATGTCGACTTTCTACTATGATACAATGCATATTTTGCCTCTCCCAAGCAACCGCTGGAGGAGCGTTGTATAGCGAATACCAGGAATTGTTTAAACATAACAGTGAAAACAATAAGAAAAGGGATTAAAGTCAATATTTGTCCTAAGATAATCAATGATTAGGGCAAAATATGCAAGTGATATATTTTTGGAAGGGAGTGGGAAATGCACAAAATGGTCCTTGCAACCTTTTTTGCTTGATTATTAAACATAAACTATTATTTGCATTGTCATTTCAGATACAACTCTTTCGTGCAGTCTCGCGGCGGTGACTTTACACCTACACAGTTGGTCAAGGAGAAGAGAGCAACACTTGCATGATTAGAAAACTGAGAGGGAGGGGTATATAGTGGACAGAAACTAAATTGTCTTTACGGGAGGGGGGGGGGGTAAAACTTCATGAAACTGATAAATTGAACAACTTTATATTTTAGCTTTGTAAATAGGAGCGATATTTAATTAGTTGGATTTTTTTTCAACATTTCAGAAATTGCGGAAAATTCACCAAGTGTTCTCAAAATATTTAAAAAAAACAAAAAAACACCTCAGCTGACCCTACCTGAGAGGTCCATTTGCCAGTAAAACAGGGTTGTTGTTTTTGTCTCCTTATCACCATTTATTTACAAAGTTTGTAAAAATAACCTTTTCTGCATCATTTCCCAGTAACAGTAGTTATATGGCAGCATTTGGGGTGGGGGTTATGATCATATATGCTGATTTCTTACAGAGCTTGATTTTCATGAATTTGTCTAAATTCGAGATTTGGTTTTTGTCCATGAATTTGGTTTTTGTCCATGCAGTGATTAGAAAAGCATTGTCTTCAATAAATCAGTGGCAGTACACTGTGGATGGAGGTGTGCTTGGATTTGGTTTTGGGATGTACTCAACTTCAATTTAGGTGAAGTGCCAATTAACCTAGGGCTTAGGGAACTGACAAAATGCCAAATTGGGGGTCTTGAAGAACTGGATCCTTTTGCAACATACCTTAACATATACTGTAAAACCAGAAATGTTCGCGGGTTTAACATTTCACGAATCAATAATACTGACCTAATTCTCAGAATTAAAATTTTGTGAATGTAAACTTTGCAGTAACTTTGCAATGCACTGCTACAAGGTAGATTGGAAATATTCGCAGCATGACATTTTTGTTAGTAAATGCTCCTCCTGAAATTAGCGAAATTTAAATGCACACAAACATTTCTGGATTTACAGTATACAAACCCAATTGCGAAAATGAAAGTTGCACTTTGTCGCATTCTTGCATTCTTTTCAGTGTAGCCATCCTAATTGTTAACTAATCTTCGTGAACAATATCTCAAATTGAAGAGGAGAAATTAATCTATAATTATGTAATCTGATATATTTCTAAGTTGGAACTATATTTCTATTTTTAAAGTTACGGGTGTACACCTAACACAAAAAGTTCCAGACCAAGTGCTTTAATGTTAGCTAATTTAAAATCAGTAATCCGTATGAAAAAAACTGAGATATACATTAAACAAGCAAATTTCCTCTCCACAATATCAAGTGAAGTATTCACTCGATTTTTGCAAAACTCTTATCAGGTATTTACAAAAATCAAACTCCTTTTTAAATGTGAACAATTTGCAAGCAAAAATATGTCAAAATCTAAGGAAAATCACAGTTGAATTCTGCACCTTGAAGGTGAATCTATTGGAAATGGATAAAATGACATCTTAGGGGTATTTAGTTGTATCCAGAAGTTGTAGAAATACTAAGAATGAAGTAAAAAAGTATATGTAAGAAAGAAATTCACTTAAATTATCCAAATTAGTGATTTTTATTTTTTCAAATAATTTGATTTAAATCAGCCAACCCTGTTACTAATTATAACAACTCTTTTAATATTAAATGAAATCTTTGCATTTATATATTGATTGTACATAAGATATTATTTTAAATTGTATTTGTATTTTGTAAATAATATGTATACAAGTGTGATGAAAACAGTATAATATTGTTGTGATATGTAAGTAATACCTGATATTGGAGGAGATATGTATATTTAAGAATTATGGTGACAAATTATCGTAATTTATCTTTATCGATACTCAAAAGGTGTATAACATTTGTGATACGATCAACAAAATGAGTCCAAAATTGAAAATATCAATTTTTAGTTATGTAACATTTTATTACATTACAAAATAATATCAATGGACACTTAGTTCCAAAGATATGAGTGATTGAAGGGTTTTCAAAACAATATAAATCAAAAGCATTTCAATCCTGTATTTGATTGATCAATATTGCGAGTTCCGACTTATTTTGTTTGATCACATCATATTCACAACAGACAATGAGCACAGTTGAGTATAGTTTAAGAAATCTTGTGAATATTCGTAAGGTTTATAATGGTAGACAAAAGAATCCATAAATGTAAGCAAATTGAATGTAAATAAAGGCAAAACTGCAAGTCTCAACATAATTATAGTGAGTGTGAGAGGTAAAAGAGGGATGATGGCTAGAGGAAAAAAAATAAAAATTGATTAACGTTGCCACTGGATTAAACTGGTCTCTATCAAGTTTGAATTAACAAAAATAGAATAAGACAAAAGTATATATGCAGATATGATATGCAAATTGAATTAAGCTTAAGAAATCTTGTGAATATTCATAAGATACACTTCTGTGGATGATGCAAATTGAGCATGTTGAAGAAATCTCATGAATATTCATAAGTTCTATGACAACGGGTATGAGACACATATTGAGGCCATATAATCAGTGAAATAGAGAAAATAAAAAAATCAAGACAAATTATGCTTCCTAAAATCCAATAGTCATAGTGAGATTCTATAATTTGATTACCATCAACAGCTTAGAATTTGCTCTTTCAACTGCATGGTATCAAAAGTAATTGTGTACAGCCGCAGCAAAGGATGCAGTTGTCTCTCAAAGTGAAAGTTTAGATCTTTTAAGATCTAAACTTTCACTTGTTGGTGTTAAAACACCAACAAAAGGAGCTTATTGAATGCTTCAAAATGACATCTTTGTGGTTAAGATTAGATACTGCTTTTTGATTTTTATGAAGAAAAATTACGGTAAAATTGTCTTCATTGTCTTTGTGTGTTTTTTAATGTCTAATTTCATCAATATATCAAAATGTATATTACCAACAACCAGGGCTCAAATTTCACCGAGGCCATTGCTATGCACTTTTGAGATTTTGCCTTGGTGCCCTAAACCTTTATTCACTTTCAAGGTATTCATAACCTTAGTGCCCCATCATAAATTTGATCAGTGGCCTTGAAATTGGGTGCCCTGAAAATTAAAATTTGAGCCCTGCCAATAACTGCACCCTTATGCTATGACAGTACACAATTATTAAAAATCCATAATAATTGTATGCAGACCTTGTTTATGCAGTGGTTTTGACATGTATAAGTGTAGGCATATAAGAACAAACAATAGCCTTGTAAAATCTTCACTGTTGACATAAGATGAAAAAACTATATTAAAAACCAATTCATGTGGAAAAGAAACCTATTGCTGTTTCTATTGTTTTTGTTGTTATTCAATGAAATTTATGTAGGCCTACATAGAAATAATAGGCATTTACCACGGGTATAAACGTTATTCATAATTGGCAATTTCATGTCTAAAGATGGAGACATACTCGATAAACATACAATCTGGTACTTTTACTGCAATGTAATGAACTGTTGTGAACTTATACATTTTCCTAGATAGTGTTGGTTACCAGCAAACATTTCATTTCAAGTGGAATAGATAGTTTATACGTTCAAGTTTATTTCACAAATGTAATAAGGTCAAATGTTGAACAGCTCAGAAGTATGAAGCATTTTTATAATTAGTGCAAAGTTCACCACATTGAAAAACTACATCACTCTTGTCTCGGCTACATCGTTAGCCTCGTTTTCAGAGCACTAATTGCTCTGAGCATGCTCAGTTGGATAGCACTGCCATCTTTTGACGTAAATGCGCCAATTATGAATAACGTCTATTAAACAAATTATTAATATTTTTTAAACAGGTTCTCCATCGTAGAAAAGAGACAAATGTGGGAAAATGATCTCGCCCGGGAATCGAACCCAGGACCTCTTGCTTACATGGCAAGTGCCTTATCCATTGGGCCACAAGACCTCTCATGGTTTAAAGCATCTGAAATTCAACACCTACATGTAAGCGATCACGTATCCCAGTCTCCAGCCACAAGTATTACTCATAGTATCTATGGCCTATACAAGTGTAATAATTGCTGTCCTCCGTGTAGAGGGAAAATACATAGAAATAGGAATCCATGTAGCCCAATTTAAAAACAAATATGTCACCCATTTAAAGGTATATTATGTGATCTTTCCAGGGAACGCCCTCAACATCGAAAAAAAAAATTGAAAGCAGATTTTCTTGCAGATTTACATTTCTGATCATAAATCATGCATACATTCCAAGTTACAGGGCGATACGATTCTTAATTACTTCAAAATCATGGTTTTAGAGTGAAAATAAACTGTCGGCATCCCGACAGTTTATATTTTTCACTCTAAATTCACTCTAAAACCATGATTTTGAGGTAATTAGGAATCGTATCGCTCTGTAACTTGGAATGTATGTATGATTTATGATCGGAAATGTAAATCTGCAAGAAAATCTACTTTCTAAAAAAATCATGAATAGAGGGCGCTCTCTGGAAAAGATCACATAATATGCCTTTAACATTAGTCTCAGATTTTAACATCATCAAAACATGCAAAAATTAAGCGTTAAATTGAAGCCTCATAATTGATGATGAATGAATGATGAATAGAAGCTTAGCATTTCCTTTTAATTACTTTATATTTTTAAAGACGAAAACCTGACAAGAGGTATGTTTTGATGTGACACGTCACATATACATCAAACCTTCCTTATATGGAGTGATGACAGCATATTCCATGGTCTTTCATGTTGAAGGACCAGAAAAACATACACGGATGTGCGTCAATCATGGGGGGACAGGGGTCATGCCCCCACCCCGCCCCCCACACTTTTTGACAGGGGGGGATACTATATCAAATGCCCCCCCCCCCCCACCCCCACTCCCAACACCCAGATTTCTCAAAGAGATTATTGGAATTATGACGTTCAAATAGATATGAAGATTAAAAAAATTACCCATAACATTAATTTACGTTTTTAGAAGCTTGTTTTAAAGCCAAAATGTACCTAAATCATGGCAAAATTAGTGTAAACAGTATCACCATTTTCGCGCATTTTGCTGTATCAGTTTACCCCAAATGAAATGACAAATTCTTATGTATATACCCAAAATAGTCAGTTAGGCATTTCCCCCTTAAATATTTTTAACCCCCCCCCCCCCAATAAATCAATTTAGTTAAAATTAGATAAAAATTGATAATTATTTCACGCTGCGCGCACATTTACCTAAATTAGGTCAAATTAGACCAAATGTTGACAATTTTTGCAGAAAACTGCTCAAGTTTGCGTGCAAGCGTGCATTTTCATACCAAATTAGTTAGTACTATACCAAATTTGACAATTTAGCGTAAAATGGCACAAAAGATGTGCGTGCGAGCGCACACTATTCATTTTTTTCATGCCCCTCTTCTCTTTCTCCCCCCCCCCCCAAAAAAAAAATGATGCTGGCACCACCACTGCCCCCCACTCTCCACTCCCCCCTCCCCCTCCCCACTCCCCTCTCCTCTCCCCTCCCCTTCTCCCCTCTCCCCTCCCCATTTATTGAAGACCCTACCTACTTACGCTATCATGGAAACTGACATAGCACCCGGGGTTCGCGTGAAGTTGTCTTCTTGAATAGTAGTCGACGAGTATGTATTGGTCGAGTTGGTAATAAAGCGACACCTTTTGATATTTCTGTCACAACAGGTCAGAGGTCAGTCACCAGTTTCATTTACCCCGCGAAAGAGTGTTGATCAAAATAAAGGGTCACATCGTGACACACATTGATTATGAAAACACGATCAAAGACAAGTAATACAAATCAATCCCCTAGTAAATCTGTATTACACAAAACCAAGAAGAAATCATCAAAAGGACCAAAAATGTCTTCAAAATCTAAGAAGAGAGTTGAACAAAATCAGTGGGTTTTGATTGCACCAGGTAAGCTTACTCACTACATTAGTCATTACAATAGTAATACTACTTTTCTTTTACTCTAATACTAATTGCAATGATCTATTATACATGTACTAGTTATGCTAGTGTAGGGTATCTGTCGGATACTACTGCGGCAGTCACAACAGCGTTATATTTACGTTGAGCAGTTCGACGTGTCACGTGTCGCTGTATCTGTAATCATAGTAATCCGAGCGGCGAATCGCCATGATCGCTGCGATCATCTATATATGTAGCTATGTGACAAAAAAATAAAATAAAATTTGTTAAATGCTATTGCAATGTACATCAGAGTAAAGGGCTTGGAAACAGCTTTCCAATGACACCAAGATGACCCTCCTGTGACAAAAAAACAAGAAAGTTACACTGAAAAGAATGACGCAAATTGGGCCAATGTTCGGGCTTACAAGCTCTTAGTCTTATAAAACAAATAGGAATACGATGTGGAGTTGTGACCGAAGATTCCCCTTACATGCTATAGGAAAAATCAATTTGTGTAGTCTATATTTGGTACCAGAATTAACCATTTAATTTAAGCAATTATCAAAATCACACATTTTAAAGTGAAGATCCCTCAGATTTACAAACTGGTCTGAAGGTGCGATTGTCAACTCTTGTAAGTCCAAGATGGCCGCCAAAATCCAAGATGGCCGCCAAATACAAAATGGCTGCTCACCTGTAAATCATTCTTGATTAGAATTTGGTGAGCCCAAAATTGATGATTGAAAAACCATCAATTTTGTTCAAATTCAACAGGAAGATTACTGAATAACTAAAGAAACTGATCATAAGAATTTGAAAAAGGATTTTACATACCTTGTGCAAAAATAAATATGATTTATGTGTGCAGTAAATAAAAACAGAAAGAAATTTGGCGGCCATTTTTGTAGCCTTTTGAAAGCTGGTTCCAGATTTCTTTACATCGATGACAATGGAAAATATGTGTACTATGTCATCAAAACATGTTCAAGTTTAAAGTGAACAAAATAATGGTAATAAAAGCCTAACTTTGAAGTGGGGTTTTCTGCACAGACTTGGCACTTCAGTGAAAATGAAAACGAGGCTGATGCCCATTCATGACCATTTTGTGAATAGTTAGATTGGGAGATACCTAATGTATGGGTCATGAATGTCCCCGTCCACACACGCTCATCGCGTAGATCGCACATGTTGATTATTTTAAAAAGTGCCAAAGTTCTCTGCTGACGACTATACGCTCTTTCCACACAATCGCCATTTAAAAATTAAAGCGAGGCTCGACCACCCACTATCATGCACCATCACGCAATGCGCAAACCTGTGTGAAAGCACCGACGCAGTGTGGCATGATAGTGCGTGGTGAGGGTAGAGCCTCACTTTCAGTCAATGGTTCCATCCGTACCGTGCAAGTAGCGTACAGCAGGCCTTCACGTTTGAAAATTGAAGGTGTGCTTTAAATCGCACTCCTCAAAACATTGAGGTGTGCTGTAGGTGTGCCATAAATTGCACTCCTCAAAAAAATTAGGTGTGCTGTTTTATGACCATGCTATCTTTTCGATTACTCTTGAGAGAAACGACCTCGATTGACCCATACATAACCCTCATGTGACCCCAAATCATTTCCATGTATCCTCTATCTTGGTGTCACAATTAATTAAGAAACAAAGACATAGGCCTAAATTTGGGAATGATAATAAGGTTAAATTAATTAATTAACCCATGAATATATCTATGCTTAGTATAGTATTACAAAAAACAAAGAGGCTTCACTAGATAAGATGGACAGGATCCCTGCAACTTTACAGGTAATGGAATAGATTTGATAATATACATCTGCTGATGATATCACAAGCATAAGCCCACCTAAATTCAGTAAATTATCAGTTAATACAGCAAGATAGTATAGTATTTTAGTACTATTTTAGTATAGGATCTTTGGGTTATGAGTTACTATTCCTATGGTGTGGGTCATGAGGTATATGTGGGTCATTTAGGTTCAAATATGGGTTCATCTAAAGTCCTGTTTTGAACTTGGAATTGAAGAAGAAAAAAAAAGTAAATGTAAAAAAAAAAAAAAAAAAAATCTTTTTTTTTTTTTTTTTTTTTTTAGGCGTGCGATAAATCGCTCTTCTCGAAACCATTTCAGGCGTGCGATGGCGTGCGATCGCACTCGCACGCCTCAAACGTGAAGGCCTGGTACAGTCAACATCGCAGTCTCACAGTCTTCATGGCCTCTGCTGATTCCCAAGAGAGATGAGATTTGTGTACAGGTAACACTTTAAACAGACTATTAAAGGTACAGGGTGTCTCAAAAAAAACCGTGCACGTGTTTACCCAGCTTATTGACCGTGAACTTAAAGAATTTGGTGTAACAATTGTATACATATTGATAGCCATAACAGTTAGCTTTCATATTCCGTTAATTTCATCTGATTTGGTTTTGTCAATCTTGAGATATGACCAATTAACTAAAGCTACCTAAAGTCGACGTTGTGCCACTTTACAGTTTGCAATGAATAGAAAGGGTTACTCCGGAGAGGGGGTTGTTACCACCGGGGTTACCACCCTCTAAAAAAATCCAGTCCAAAATGCAAAGTATGCATATTTGGGTACCATGTTATAGCTAGAGGTTCCCTCTATCCATACATACTAAAACAAGTACAAACATTCCACGCATGACGTCATAATGACGTCACCAAACATGGCCGACCTCAAAATCCAGCCGTATTCGCTGGACAGTGAAATATCATAGAAATCTTCGCCAAGAAAGTTCTAAATATCGGAATTTCACCCGGTTTTTTGCTTATAAGTGATGGAAATGGTGTTTCTAACATAGGCCCATGCTAAAATATTTCAGGAACACACAATAAAAATATTTTTCAAAATGGCGATTTAAAAAATAATTGTAAGGTGGCAACCACCCCCCTACTATCGGACTTTGACGGCTTACCCTACTTCCGGGTAAGGTGGCAGCCTCAATTTGTTTTCGTCAAAAGGAGCGCAGGGAATGTAAAAGCGATCACCTAGACGCCCTAGGTCACTGTTTATTGCGTTCTAGCGCAATCGGCGATCACCCTCCCTTAAGAGGACGAGGGTTTTAATGCTTACCTTAAAGCATTCTTTCCGTAAAAGTGGCACAACTTCGATTTTAGGTAGCTTTAGTTAATTGATCATATCTCAGGATTGACAAAACCAAATTAGATGAAATAAACGGCATATGAAAGCTAAGTGTTTGGTCTCAATATGTATACAATTGCTACACCAAATTCTAGAAGTTCATGGTCAATTAGTTGAGTAAACACGTGCACAGCTTTTTTTTGAGACACCCTGTATATGACCCGATCACTTTTTTGGGGCCATGATTTTTTTTTCACATCAAGATATTTTGGTATCAGAAGAATCCCCTTATTTTTCTCATTATGTCTGTATATTAGGGGCCAGAAATGTTTCATTTGGAAATTATAGGCTAAAATGTGGTGAATTACTGTCAAAGGTGGTTAACTACCAGCCAGTCTGTGTACTACTCAATGGGCACATGTCTTTTGACCTTCTAAAAATAGAACCATTGGAGTTATGCAACTCAAACTTTGGAATGCAACAATTTTAAGGATGACCTTTCATGTAAAATAGAAAACATCAAGTTGAAAATCGGGTCATCTTACAGTACCTTTAAAGTTACTTTCTTTTTTTGGAAACAGGACACAGCGTTTCAATCATCCCCATGATTCCACTACCGTTTTGACCCAATACCGTTTTTTATCCCAACTGCACTATCGTTTTATCCCAAAACTGTTTCATCCCATTACTGTTTCATCCCAGTGCACTTTCATACCAGTGCAAACCATTGATTTGCTCAATAGCACAGTGGGCATAGCGCACAAATCGGGGCTAAATCGATTGCCTAAAAATTGTTATCAAGCATAAGCAAGGACTGCGAAATCATGAAAACAGGGTAGGGCCTATATTTATCATCACGATTAAATAAAATAAAATTGTAATCCTGGTTTTGGTAACTGTGGGAACACAATTCTGCTAGTTTTAGCCAGCCAGTCTTCCCGTTAAAAGGCTTACATGTAGGCCTAAATAAGAGCTGTACCTACTTGATATGCAGATGCTTAGGCCAACAACAAAAAAGAGTTGACTTGCCCTTTCCGACCGACCCGAATTTTCGGAAATCTAGGGTCGCTATTTTTTTTTTTTTTTCAAAAAAGAAAAGAAAAAAAGATTGACAAATTTTTTTTCAAAAAATTGAAAGAAGCACGTAACAATAAAGAAAGATGAAAACGTGTTTTTGAATAGTATCTGCTTGTTTAAAAATTTAAAAAAAATCAAAACAAAAATCAAAACAAAATCTTTAAAACGTGGCTCAACAACAACAACAACAAAATCCGACCGTCCGACCCTGACTTTGACCCTGAAAGGGCAAGTCAACTTTTTTTTTGTTGCCTTATGTGTGTGGTTATTTCTAGGTATCAGTGAATACACCAAGATCCTGAATATTTACGACTCTGGATTTAAAAGGAGTAAACAAGGACTTCCCCATAGGCATACACAGTGTGCATCACTTTAAACTGCATTACTTTTTAGGGCTCTCATGTGAAGTCAGACTTCAATCTTGGCCACGGTTGGTGACAATAATCTTTAGGTAAGGAGATTTGGGATGTCTATGGGGTGTACACTGATTGACATCTAAATGACCCTTATGACCTTAACCCCAATTTTTCAATGCACTTTAAACTGCACATATTACTCTTTAGGGCTCTCATATAAAAAGTCAAACTTCAATCTCAGCAAAACTTGGTGACAATAGTCTTTGGGTAAGGGGACTTGAGATGATATATGGATGACCTGTAATAATGACCCCTACACGATCTTCAAACCAAGGTCTTAGGCAGGATTTGAAGATGTGGGAGTGTAAATGTGTATAAATTCAAATAACTGGGTGTGTAAATTTCAGGATTTGTGTACAAGTATAGGCCATGTGGACAAAAGCTGGGTGTGTAAAAACTGTGAATTTACAATTACACTCCCTACATGGCTGCCTGCCTAAGCCTTTGTCTTCAACCCATCTTGTCAAAACAGTATTTCACTTTTAATTGATCAAAAGTGGAAAACATTGTATGTTGATTTATTATGGTACTGAAAATTCTTAATCCTCTTTCCATTTATTTTCTTCAGATAAAGCTTTACAGTCAGACCCAAATGGAGAGGAGCCAGAATTTATCAAATTAGCGCATCCAAAAACAGGTACATGTAATTATAATACCCTCTAAGACAAAAAAACACCACACCAACTCTGTTCTAAGGGCAAACAAGCCCCCCGGGTAGGGTCAACATTTTCCTGAACATGTTAGTGAATTTCCACCAGTTTTGGAGTTTTAGAATCAAGATGATAATTATTACGGTAAAAGTTTTCAGGTGTGTAATTTTCACGCTTTGCCCATTTTGAAAAATGTTGCTTGTTTTTATTTTAGCAACTTTGAGCTCCCTTACCTTCCTTACACAGTACATAGAATATATTCCATAGAAGCTGGGTTGTAGCCTTCCCCGGCAATGGGCCCGGAATTGGGCTAGCCCGCCTGGCACAATAAAAAAATGTTAAAAAAATAAAAAAATAAAAAATTTTATTTTTTATTTTTAACAGTTTGTGGATAAAATCATTAAACTGCCTCAAAAAACAAGAAATTATGTGGCAGGAACTCTCAAAGTGCATTAAAAAAGCCTAAAAATATCCCGGCTGCTAAGCAGCGAGAGCTCTGCTCGCTCAGCTCGCTACTCTTTGCCCAAATTTTACCTGGCACTAAATTTGGCTTGGTGACAACCTTGCAAAGGAACATCCTCAATACAACATAGTTTATCAATCGATAGACCACATATGTAGCAGAGGCTGCCATCGTAAGGGTTGCTATATCATGATTGGCAAATTGTAATATCTCGTCTGTAATAGGGTTATACAGTATAAACAAGCATAAAAAGGTAACACATTGTGCAATTTTTAAAGGATAGTTTGGTTTTTAGTAGAAATCTAAACATTTCATGGCACCAGTTTGATTGGCTCTAACAGTTGGATTTAATTAACACAATAGTATTTGCAATAATTACACTCTAATTACAGATCAAGGTGTAATGTTCATGGTGAGCAGTGATGGCAAATTAATATATGAGGTGACATCTTGTAAAGAAGAGTTTGGATCATGGTTTATTAACCAGACAGTTCAACAAGGTAGGTGTTTAGTCTAGATTGTTATTAATTTATGAAGTGACATCTTGTAAAGAAGAGTTTGGATCATGGTTTATTAACCAGACAGTTCAACAAGGTAGGTGTTTAGTCTAGATTTATTAATTTATGAGGTGACAACTTGTAAAGAAGAGTTTGGATCATGGTTTATTAACCAGACAGTTCAACAAGGTAGGTGTTTAGTCTAGACTGTTATTAATTTATGAGGTGACATCTTGTAAAGAAGAGTTTGGATCATGGTTCATTAACCAGACAGTTCAACAAGGTAGGTGTTTAGTTTAGACTGTTATTAATTTATGAGGTGACATCTTGTAAAGAAGAGTTTGGATCATGGTTTATTAACCAGACAGTTCAACAAGGTAGGTGTTTAGTCTAGACTGTTATTAATTTATGAGGTGACATCTTGTAAAGAAGAGTTTGGATCATGGTTTATTAACCAGACAGTTCAACAAGGTTGGTGTTTAGTCTAGACTGTTATTAATTTATGAGGTGACATCTTGTAAAGAAGAGTTTGGATCATGGTTTATTAACCAGACAGTTCAACAAGGTTGGTGTTTAGTCTAGACTGTTATTAATTTACGAGGTGACATCTTGTAAAGAAGAGTTTAGATCATGGTTTATTAACCAGACAGTTCAACAAGGTAGGTGTTTAGTCTAGACTTATTAATTTACTAGGTGACATCTTGTAAAGAAGAGTTTGGATCATGGTTCAATACAGACAGTTCAACAAGGTAGGTGTTTTAGTTTAGACTGTTATTAATTTACAAGGTGACATCTTGTAAAGAAGAGTTTAGATCATGGTTTATTAACCAGATAGTTCAACAAGGTAGGTGTTTAGTCTAGACTGTTATTAGTTTATGAGGTGACATCTTGTAAAGAAGAGTTTGGATCATGGTTTATTAACCAGACAGTTCAACAAGGTTGGTGTTTAGTCTAGACTGTTATTAATTTATGAGGTGACATCTTGTAAAGAAGAGTGACATCTTATGTGTAAACAAAATCCTCGCGCAATAAAAAAATCTATAGCAGTTAGCAGCCAAAAATAAATTGTAATGTTGTCCTCGACCGCCCACTCGTCAGATTTAGGGCCGCTCCGATATTTTTTTCAGATTTTTTTTCTTCTTCTTCAGATTTTCTTTTTTTTAACAGTTTAAATGGCATTGAATATTAAATTAAGTGTTAATAACATATATGTGCGACTCTAAGAGTGATTTCAACTTCTTGTTGGCTGAACATTGAGCTTCCGCTGGTAAGAGAAAATTAAAATTTAAAAAAAAAATCCGCCTGCCTGCCCCTCTCTAAAAGCTGTGGAGGACAACAGTACCCTTTTTTTGGCCTTGACCCAGTAAAAGTATATATTTTATACATAGAGCTCAAATTGATGTTCTTTTTGATGAGGGGCAAGATAAAAATGAAGAAGATCAACTGAAGTTCAAAAAATAATTCATGAAAAATTATTCTTTCTGCTTCAACTACTAGTACTACCCTTACATAAGAAATAATGGCATTCTCAGATTCTGTGTAAAATTCCATTTCAGAATATGTATACTTTTCCTATAAAAGCATACATGGTTACTGATATAATTAAAAGGCATATTATGTGATCTTTTCCAGGGGGTGTCCTCTATTCATGATTTTTTTTAGAAACTAGATTTTCTTGCAGATTTTACATTTCTGATCATAAATCGTAAATCATTCCAAGTTAAAGGGCGATATGATTACTAATTACTTCAAAATCATGGTTTAGAGTGAAAATAAACTGTCAGGTTAAATAAATTGTCGGGTTGACCCGACAGTTTATTTTCCCCGGTTATTTTTATTCTAAACCATGATTTTGAGGTAATCAGGAATCATATCGCTCTGTAACTCAGAATGTATTTATGATTTATGATCAGAAATATAAATCTGCAAGAAAATCTGCTTCGAAAAAAATGATCGGATTGAGAGCTGTCTCCTGGAAAAGATCACACAATATACCTTTTAAGTTCAACCCCAAAATGGTGCCATTTCCGAATGTGTCACTGTCACACAAAGATGCAGCAGTTCAAAACGCATGGCCTTATGCATTTTTGATTATTTCCAGGTCAGTGTCAGGTTGTACATTTGACAAAAAGGGGGTCCATGTTTTTTCCAAACCACCTTATTTCCTTGAAATAGGTTTAATGAGTTAAGCAAAACATTCCAATTTGGAACCTAGAATACAATCCCACCACAAAAATATATATAAATGTTGTTTTTCATTGATGATTGTTTTGCAGATGGATCATTAAAAATGGCGACACCAGTAGACCCAATATTTCTTGTTTTACCGTATCTGAGGAAATCAGAAAAACAGGTAGGAAACTCAGGACACTATTTTGTGCACAAAAAAACAGGTGTCTACAAGCGCGATCGACTCAATATTTTTTAGGTTAAATTTTTGTTTTAATAACATTTTGTTGAAAAATTATGAACAAATCAGAAATGTCTGGATTTTTTTTAAAAATAGTGGAAAATTCACCAACATTTTCAAACAAAACGAAACAAAAAAACCAATTGAACACAGACTTGAGAAGTCCAGGAATCCATACAAGAGGTGGGTTTTTTCCGTCGTCTAAGGGCACAAAGTTTTGGTTCCCCAAAAATGTATGGATGGGTAAAATATTTGATAAAATGTTAAACAATTTATATAAATAACAAACAATTTGTGTGTGCATATTCTGGTAAATGTAGCGCAAAAATATTCTGTAGAGTATATAAAGTTTAAATTCTATTTCTATGAATGAGTTGGCTTATTATTTTTTGTATTCTGAATAAATGTTAATGGTATTGATTCCAGTATTGGTGCGCTAATTCGAATTTAGATTTTCCTTCTTCATTGTGATCATTAATTTCATTGTTGTGTTTTTCAGAGGGGAAAGTTCATGACACTAGATCAAATTGTAACAGATGACAATTACCCACAATGCCACAGGCTTCTTAGCTGTAATGGATTGTCGGAATTAGAACGTTGCTGTGACGTTAAAGGTTTGTTATTCTTTTTTATTAATAAAGTTAGGTGTGTCAGAAACACTAGTGATGTAATAAAGTTAGGCATGTCATAAACACTAGTGGTGTAATAAAGTTAGGCATGTCATAAACACTAGTGGTGTAATAAAGTTAGGCATGTCATAAACACTAGTGGTGTAATAAATTTAGGCATGTCATAAACACTACTGGTGTAATAAAGTTAGGCATGTCATGAACACTGCTGGTGTAATAAAGTTAGGCATGTCTTAAACACTATAGGTGTAATAAAGTTGGGCATGTCATAAACACTACTGGTGTAATAAAGTTAGGCATGTCATAAACACTAGTGATGTAATAAAGTTAGGCATGTTATAAACACTGGTGGTGTAATAAAGTTAGGCATGTCATAAACCCTAGTGGTGTAATAAAGCTAAGCATGTCATAAACACTAGTGGTGTAATAAAGTTAGGCATGTTATAAACACTAGTGATGTAATAAAGTTAGGCATGTCATAAACCCTAGTGGTGTAATAAAGTTAGGCGTGTCATAAACACCAGTGATGTAATAAAGTTAGGCGTGTCATAAACACTGCTGGTGTAATAAAGTTGGGCGTGTTGTAAACACGAGTGGTGTGATAAAGTTAGGCATGTCTTAAACACTAGTGGTGTATTAAAGTTAGGCGTGTCATAAACACATAGGTTGATAAAGTTAGGCGTGTCATAAACACAAGGGGTTGATAAAGTTAGGCATATCATAATGTATAATAAAGTTAGGCTTTTGATAATATTATTTCTTGCATATAACAACTCCAGCTCTGGTATCTTTGTTCCCCTTAGAATAATACTACTACCCACATTAATGTCACACAATAGAACATGGGTATCTTTTAAAAACAATACCGTCATTCTCTAAACAAAGATTGTGTCCTTTCTTTTTCCTACAGGTGACGATGATCTCAAAGCATACAGGTACAATAATGAGAAAACGTTGGATTGGCTACGAGCTAAAGTTGATAGGATATCGCAAACATTGGAACACAGCTCAGTACACTGTGCTGCAGGGTCACAATCAGCAACATTTGTTAGGAGTAGTAAGGGCAAAGAAGCTACTAAGGGTAGGTCTATTATTATAGTGTGTTTAGGACAAAATCAGCCAAATTAATAATGTAACATTTTATTGAGTACAGGCCATTTTTCACTATCAGCAACTAAGAGTAGTTATATATAGTGTGTCTAGGACAGAATGTAAGACCTGAAGCAAATGTATGACCTCCCTGATTCACTTTGCGGTGAGCTTTAACCAATTAAAATATGGAAAAACAATTAAGTGGACTTCAGAATTTTTTATTTTGTTGTTGGCTTATGGGAAGTAGGTATGAGTTATCCCGTGTTTTTTCTCTTACGTGACACGGGTCATTCTATACGTGCGTGTCACGGGTACCCGTATCCCGTAAGTCTCACTCTCCGTGAATTCCCTCAAACCCACCGGGAGTAGAGTTCAAGCCCAGCAATAACCTGCATAGTGCATTAACCAAATGTAGCATCGCGAAATACGAAACACTTTAGAAGACTCTGCGATGCTAATGCACATATATTTAGCAAAAGTACGACGCAAAAAGATTCCCTACTTGATCTCTGATCACGTAGCATCAAAGCCAAACCTACAAAGATTGAGTTTCATCTTCAAATAACTAGAAAAAGTATCATAAATCCCGAAGTATTGGCAGTTAATATTTCGTTTTCGTCAGAGTTAAAAAACCCATTGGATTACATGTACCTGCGCAGCATTTTTTCTGTCGGTTTAAAATCGGCAGTTTCTGCGCATTTATAATCATGACGTCACTGTTTTGATGCTAGTCTTGTTCTCAAGTCGCCAAAAATGTTACGATTTGGGAATGGCCAAAATTGTAAAATCTAGTTCGTGTTTTCGTATACAGTGTTTTGCTTACGGGCCACGGGTCATACGTGCGTGACACGGTCGGACCGTGTCCCGCTCGCATGCCTAATGGGAAGGTAAGAATTTCTGGTTTAATATAATTTTTTAGGCAAAATCTCTCTGGGCCTTTCAGTAAACCATCTTAAAGTAACAGTCGTATTGTGTAAAATTGGTATTTTGGGTTAATTATGTCAAAACACCAAAGTCATATCTTGTTATGTGGTTATTCATTTCATAACATTATTTTAACTAAAAGTTGTATTTATGTTAATACATTATATGTTTATTGATATATCAAAACTTATATCAATATCTGTTTTGCCTACTAGACAATGTTATGTATACATGTACAAATTGGTTTTTAAAAAGTTGGAAGCCCTCAAAAGGTATAGCATTTGGCATAAGAGGCTAAGACAAGACGTCATCTGAACATTTATTGTAAATTAAGACGTCATCTGAACATTTATTGTAAATTAACTGAAGTCTTCAATCAATCACAGATATTGCCTTTCATAAATATTGCCATGAATTGGAATTGAAACCTTTCAAATTTCTTATTCAATGCAGAGCGTGTGCATTATGGTACATATTGATTTGGTTGATGTTTACCAGTTTGTAAATTGGACTTTTTATTAAAATATAAATCAATGCCCCAATCCACAAAGTAGGTAGTCATGACAACCACAAAATAAAACTTGTAGTAATGTTTACATGATTCAGAATATCAATGAATATAAATTTGTGCATTAAATTTAAATTTATACACTCTTTAGCTTCTTCTTTATTGAATAACTGACCCTTGATTTGAGCACAGAATTCATATAACCTCTCGTCTTAAAACACTCTACACGCGACAGGCGTATGCAGACGACATTCCAAAATTTCACAAAATGTTTCAAAAATACCAAAATTATTCAATTTCAGTATCATACAGGGAATCACCATGAGAAATGAATTAAAATAAGTACAAACATGCCTAGTATTGGTTCAGTAATCCTTGAGATAGACTGTTAAAGTTGGGAAATGTTTGTGATAAATCTGTTTTGAATGGTAAACCAATAGCCGCATAGAAAGTATTAATCCAACCATACTGCATTTTGATTCGCAGATGATTATGTACGGTATGCAGCAGGGCTTATATCAGACTATCTTCATCCTGATTTGAGCAAGGAATTATTCTCATTCATGGGGTAGGTAAATAATGATAACTTTCATGAAGCATGAATTTTTGGTTAAGCCTTCAACACTTGTCAAAAGTTGTGTATTCTATTTGTTTTAGATTTATTTAAATCATGACATTTATAAAAGTTTGACTGTACCATTAAATAAATTGTGGTTTCAAGGGTGCTGCTTGGTTATCAATGTAAATAGCACTTGTGTGCCTTGAATTCATTAAGGTGGTAGACAAAAACTTTTCTACAGTCCCAATCGACCCATTTCTTTTGAATTTTTAAAAAAAGAAAAGAAAAAAATGCAATGTTTAAAAAAAAGAAATTTATGAAAAAAACTGAAATATATTTTTCAGAATATTGAACTTTTTTAAATTCTTTTTTTAATTCACCAAAATGTTTGGGTAAAAACAACAACAAAATGCTGGACTGACCGACCCTACCTGAAAGGTTTGGTTGCTCGTAGAACAGGGTTAGGGCGTTATTGTCACCTAAGCTGGATTCTTTATGATACACATCCATGGAGAATGTTATCCAGTGCATTTGTGACCAAATTGAAGGTACGTTATACCTGAAACAAATAGATTATAAACAATTCATCTAGAATACCCTCTTGAGATGAATGCTTTTAGAAAGATTAATTAGACAACAAAATATAGTTTGTAGCTGCATGTTTTCGGAGGCCATTCACGACGACACAAATATGGTACAGCCTATACTTAACGAGACTACGGTATATTGAAACAGTTACAAACTATATTTTATTCTCATTCTTATTTAATTAATTGATTATTGTTATCTTATCATGAAATGATAATTTTTGTTAGATTTATTAGATTTATTTTAATCAAATAACAAATTTTCCCATTACAAAAACAGCAAGTCCACTGAGTTGTTTACCAACTTGGCAGCTTTGAATAATCACATTCTTTCGCACACGCACACACCCCAACTTTGCGTTATACACACAATGCCTATGCCAACAACTTTGTGAACGCCGCGCTTGAACATTTTGACGCGAATATAATACACATTGAAGGTATGAATTAAGCCCTGCCCAAATCTATATACAATTATCTCATAATATATGGTTTGTATCTGCAGAAAATCAGCCAAAAACCAATCAGATTGCCTATTGACACCCAAAGAATGTAGTATAGATTCGTAGAAAATGTTAAATTATGTTTAATGATAATATCGTAGGGAGCTTTATTTATTTGGTTTATTTTCTCACTTTTTTTCTCAGCATCAAGGCAGTGGAGAAAGTGAAAGCCACAGAAGTCAAAGAAGAAGCGGTGTCTGAACCCCCAGCTAAGGTTTGTGACTGATGCCATTTCCTACTTTCAGTTTCTGTTTTTGTCCTGGCTCTATTCACAGTAAAAATATTGAAATTGTTTTGTATTTGTACCCATCAAATCACTGGGTAGAGCAAGGAAATTGCAAAAAAAAAAAATTCAAATTTCAGATTTTATTTTAAGATGGTTCTTAAAATATAATATAATATTCTGCCATTTTGCATTAAACCCATCTCCTATTTACATACACTTTGTATGTAATACAAACCATACACAATTTTACAATTTACACTTCATAATAATTCAACCACCACATAATAGTAATCCAACCACCATGATCATGATGCAGTTTCTCCTCTATAAGTCCTCACGTTATGGAACAAACTACCCATTGAAGCAGCAGACTACAACCTCCGTTTCAACCAGCTTAAGGCAACAACGAAAAAGTCTGTCTCGCATACATTTGGGAAAATAGCTATGCAATATGTAATTTTGAATTTGGTGGTTTTTGTCTCGCCTGATGTAATCAGAAAGAGACTATGTTATCACTATTTCTGTCCGGCGTATGGCGTCCGCCGTCCGCCGTCCGCCGTCAGCCGTGTGCTAAGAAATACCTTTGTGACGCGATATCTGGAGATCCGTAAGGCCTATTGTGATGGGACTTGGTGGAGGGAAGGGGGGTGGTGCGTTCTGTTGCTGATTGATTTTTCAAGGTCATCGGGGGTCATTCAAGGTCATCGGGGTCAAATATGCTTAAAACTTTTGAGACGCGTTGTGACGCGATATCTAGAGATCCGTAAGGCCTATCTTGATGGGACTTGATGTCAGGGAAGGGGGTGGGGTGTTCTTTTGCTGATTAGATTTTCAAGGTCATTGGAGGTCATTCAAGGTCATCGGGGTCAAATATGGGGTCAAATAAGATCCGTAAGGCCGATCTTGATGGGATTTGGTGGAGGGAAGGGGGTGGTGTGTTCTTTTTGCTGATTAAATTTTCAAGGTCATCGGAGGTCATTCAAGGTCATCGGGGGTCAAATATGGGGTCAAATAGATCAGTAAGGCCTATCTTGATGGGATTTAGTGGAGGGAAGGGGGGTGGTGTGTTCTTTTTGCTGATTAAATTTTCAAGGTCACCAGAGGTCATCGGGGTCAAATATGGGGTCATATAGATCAGTAAGGCCTATATTGATGAGATTTGGTGGAGGGAAGGGGAGTGGTGTGTTCTTTTTGCTGAATACATTTTCAAGGTCATCAGAGGTCATTCAAGGTCATCGGGGGTCAAATAAGATCCATAAGGCCTATCTTGATTGGATTTGGTGGAGGGAAGGGGGATGGTGTGTTCTTTTTGTTCTTAATTTTTCGGGGTCATCAGGGGTCAAATATGGGGTCAAATATATCAGTAAGGCCTATCTTGATGGGATTTGGTGGACGGAAGAGGGATGGTGTGTTCTTTTTGTTGATTAATTTTTCGGGGTCATTGGGGGTCAAATATGGGGTCAAATAGATCAGTAAGGCCTATCTTGGGTCATTGGGGGTCAAATATGGGGTCAAATAGATCAGTAAGGCCTATCTTGATGGGATTTGGTGGAGGGAAGGGGGGTGGTGTGTTCTTTTTGTTGATTAATTTTTCGGGGTCATCGGGAGTCAAATATGGGGTCAAATAGATCAGTAAGGCCTATCTTGATGGGATTTGGTGGACGGAAGAGGGATGGTGTGTTCTTTTTGTTGATTAATTTTTCGGGGTCATCGGGGGTCAAATAGATCAGTAAGGCCTATCTTTATGGGATTTGGTGGAGGGAAGAGGGTGGCGTGTTCTTTTTGTTGATTAATTTGTCGGGGTCAAATATGGGGTCAAATAGATTAGTAAGGCCTATCTTGATTGGATTTGGTGGAGGGAAGGGGGGTGGTGTATTCTTTTTGCTGATTAAATTTTCAAGGTCATCGGAGGTCATTCAAGGTCATCTGGGGTCAAATAAGATCCGTAAGGCCTATCTTGATGGGATTTGGTGGACGGAAGAGGGATGGTGTGTTCTTTTTGTTGATTAATTTTTCGAGGTCATCAGAGGTCATCTGGGTTCAAATAAGATCCGTAAGGCCTATCTTGATGTGATTTGGTGGAGGGAAGGGGGTTGGTGTGTTCTTTTTGCTGATTAAATTTTCAAGGTCATCAGAGGTCATCTGGGGTCAAATAAGATCTGTAAGGCCTATCTTGATGTGATTTGGTGTAGGGAAGGGGGTTGGTGTGTTCTTTTTGTTGATTAAATTTTTCAAGGTATTACATCCCTTGCATTAACTACAATGCATACCTCTGACAGTGCTACATTGTATCATATGTTTCATCATCATTTCTTTCAAGTCACTTTTGATGAACAGGCGAGACGCGCCGTTCGAGAACCGCCTTGTTTATAGAAACAATAGCTATGCTAAATGCAGATTTTTAAAAAAGGAATTGTGTTTCTGGTCCACTTTTCTTTTCTTTTTTCCCTTTCAGAGCCATTTTTAATTTCTTTTAGACAAAAAAATAGCATGCGGGGTATGTGAGACATTTTTTCTTCTTCTTGGCCTGCCCTTTTAGGCAGTGCCTAAGAAACTTGACAACATCTCTTTTTTCTTAAGGGAAGGGGGATAACAAATAGCATGATACCTCTCATCAACCTCTAGTTACACTCCCATCAAGGATGTCTTACAGAAAGATATGACGTATAGATGACCTCAAAACAGTATACAGATTCACCAGATCTGGTTGAAATTCATTATATTGGAGTTTCTTTGTCAAGAACAAATTGATATTTATACCTATCAGCAACCAGCTGCATCAAATTCATTCACATTATTCACATTATATCAATAGATACAGTATAAATGGAATAAACAAGATTTAATTTGGATTATATTAAGCTCTACTTTTGTGTTAACTATAGTATATGTATGTATCCATTTATTTCATAATTCACACAGAAAGCCAAAGTTGTTAAGAACAGTAGCAGTTCAGAACCAGAAGAAGACTACAGTAAATTTTTTGCCAAAGACAACAAGGAGAAAAGGGTGAGTAAGAACACACTACAGGGTGGTTCAAAAAAAGGTTATTCTGACAGACTATTTCACCTATTTTTTGATAAATGTTATAAATATATTCTGGTTATAGTTATTGAGCATCACTGAACAAAAGATCTAAGACCTAGCTTATTTTGTTTATGAGATATGGTAGTTTATTAAAGAGATCATGTACCAAATCAACTTCTCCATGGATGCCTTTCAAGTTCCTCCCAAAGGTATTTGGCATTCTTTGGTTTGATTTCGTCATCAAGGCACACAGTGTGAGCAGTGGCGACGCCAGCCTCATTTTTGGGGGGGAGGCAAGGGGGCATGCCATTTGACGCTAAAATTGTCAAATTTGGTCTAATACTTACTAATTTGGTATGAAAATGCGCGCAAACTGTAGCTGTTTAATGCTAAAATTGTTAACATTTTGTCTAATTTTATCTAATTTAGTACGAAAATGTGCGCACAGCGCTGAAAAAGGTGCCTTTTTATACTAAAATTGTCAATTTTTTTTCTAATTTTAACTAAATTGAAAAGCAAATTTGGGGCAAAGTGGGGTGGCAAACAAATATTTTGAGTGTGATGGAGTTTCGTTTAACCTTTTCATGCAACATTTTTTGGCATCTAGTGCATCTCATTTGATTACGTGTCCTCCTCGTTGATATGATGATATAGCAAATGCATTGTGCAATCCACCACACAGTTTGACCTACTGTGTACATATGCAGCACAGTTTCATGCACAAATCCTTGCGTTGCATTTTAGGTTGAGTGTGGAATGTCGGATTTTGGGTTTGGATGCCAGTATAACTTCTACTTGTTTAATATTCTTTAGTCTAGATGTTGAAATATATGCGGTGGCTCCATACAAGTATACCATAAATGGACTTGAATTAACTTTACTTGAAGTGACCTTTGGTAAACAACTTCCTTTAACGTTGATGATTCTTGTCTTATAATGATGTTAGCTGGTACAATTCTCTTTGAGCATCAACATATTATATTGATCCCCTCCAGCTCAAAAATATGCCTTTTTTGATCCCCTCCAGCTAAAAATCATGCCAGTTTTTGATCCCCTCCAGCTAAATTATGCCTTTCTCATCATATTTGGGCAAGGAAAAAACCCCGTTCTATGGGCCAGACTGACCCATTTTTTCCCCTTCAAATTTGCAAACACAAAAACAAACAAAAAAAGCAATATTTTAGGATGTTTTGACATTTTTTATTTTGTTTCCTTCAAATGTCAAAAATGGTTAAAAATTCACCAGAAATTCCCACAATTTTTTGGGGAAAAAAACCCGCCTCACCGACTAACCCTACCTGAGAGGTCCATTTGCCAGTAGAACAGGGTATGTTTTTTCGTCACCATTAAATATTTCAAACTGATATTTACTCCTTTTTCATTTGCAGCCTGCATCCAAGATGACAGCTGGACAGAAGAGGCTCAGCAAAGTGGACAAAACCGGAATGAAGAGTATAGCTAGCTTCTTTGCACCAAAGAAAAAATAGCATCATTTGTTAACCCTCTGAGAACTACTGGCCGATTGGTTAAAAAGATGGATACATCATTTATTGCACCAATCAGAGACAGTGTTAGAATAATTGTATCCCTGATAAAGATTGGAGTGAAATATTTTACAAGCTGCATTTTAATTGGCTATTCAAATGAGTATATCTTGCAATACACCAATCAGAACCACTGTAAGATAGACAGGTAGACAGACCCCAGGGGGTTAATGATGACATTTAATTTAATTCTGTATCTCTACAAAGAAGATTTCTTGTGCAGTCCAGCATGCTTCACTTTCATCACATGACCACTGGTTTCTGTCACCAGTGTTTACTGGTTCCCATTGACATTACATTACAATGAGAGGCATATTTATGTGGTTAAACGAGGATCATTAAGAAAATCCTGCTGTAAGTAGTACACTTGATGTGACTTCAATTCAGTCCTCTCTTGTTTTTCGTAAAGACCCTTTACTTTTTTAATAACACAAAGTTATGCCTATTTTTACCATGTATTATACGGTAGAAGTCAGACAACCCGCAGCTGTTAATTACTTTAACACGCATGTTGCACTGTTTGTTTTTGGGATAGCCCTGTTGCCACTGTAGTGGTGCTAAGCATGCTGGGATGCCCAAGAAATCCTCTTTGGTATCTCTAGTTCTAAACTCCTCAAATAAATTGCGGACATTTGTTTTCAATCCCAATCCCCTATCTGTTGTATTTTTTGTTGATGTTCGTAGTGTGTTGCACATAAATAGAAAGCTGATGTGTTCATCTTTACAATGATACCAGATTTGTAGCAATCCTTTGCTTCAGTGCTAAGCCACTTGCTTGAGAATATGGGGAGGTCTAAATCTAAATGTGCCTAAATCATCACTTTTTTGTACGCAAAAGTCCATAGAGCATCACTCTACACTGTAGTTGTCAATGTAACATTTCATTGAACAGACAACAGAGTTGTTCTTTTGAGCCCACTAAATAGTGGTGAATTTGGCACATTTGAATGAGACATCCACACATTTTCAAGCAGGTGGCTAGCACTGAAACAAGTGGTTGCTATGAATGAGGTGAAGGAACACTTCAGCTTTTCATTGATATGAAACTCAATATGAATATATCACGAACTAAGTATGTGAAAGTTTGGCGATTGACAACAATTTCCAAATTCTTTTTGAGGAGTTTAGTTATGTATAGTAGTGGAGTGCATTATAAATAATTCTGAGATGAGATACAAGAACAAGTGTTAATAATAACTGAAATTATTTCAAAGTAAATGTGAATCACAATATACACTGAAATCATGTGGTAAAGTGAGTGCATTTTTTATTTTCCATTTCACTACATGGGTCCAGATATGCTAGTTCCCTGCATCAATGGGCTCCACACAACTCATCAATAGATTTGAATAGCATATCCGTGTCTGGGCTCACTACATTGTCAAATTTCACACGCATGGGGTAGCACCCTGTCCATTGCACCATAGCCATGGCAGCGCGACAATGCATTCGGTATTCAATGCGTCATCTCAACTAGAACTAGTGTTGATCGTTATTTGCCGTTACAACAGAGGTATAGAGTCGATTCTGTTAAGTCATGGAGAAGCCTATACCTACCTGCACTTATGGATGAGTTGGTGCAGGGCAGTGTACCAGTATATAGGGTCCAGAGTATGTAGGCCATGATATTCGACCATTCATGCATAGCCGTCGCAGTACTGAAACATGAACGTAAATGAGCCGTGGGGGGACCACTCAGGTATAATTTTTACACAGATTTTTTTATGCATGCGATTTACAATATGCTGTAATGTGCCATCTGAGCGGTTTACGCGCCCACGTTCTTCTGAATTCATTCGCTGCTATAAGGAGGAACTATAGAAGGAACATATATAACTTATATAAAACAAATATTGAATGTTTGTTTTCGCACAGTAGAAAAGATATTTGTATGATATGATATATTAACTTTTTTTCTCACCTTGGCTGGAAAAGTCATATCTTCTCTCAGTATGTTTTTCCAGCCCATCAGCATGTATTAAGTAAAACTGCCCAACGGTTATGCATAGGAAGGGTTGCTTTATACATGTTTGCAGGCGGCGTATTTAAATACATGCTGAAGGCTGGATGGAGATACAAGGTTTTTGACAGAACACCTCATAAAATATTCATACTGTTCTAACATTCAATCTTTGTATCTATTTGGAGAGATAATGATTGCATTTGTATGGTTCACATACAAATTTATAGAAAATATATATGATTTGATCCTTGAGCTTAAAAAAAAGAGAATAAAAAGAAACTGTTTTGTATATTATAGCTACATTTTCTGACTGTTCGTTATTCAACACACATTGAAGAAATACTCTGAGATACATTTCTGTATACCTTACACACATTTAAACACCATCAACGTGAGGAGATTGCATGTAAAAAAAAATCATAATTATTACCATAATTTTTATAATCCATCTCTAAAAAGTGTTACCCTTATTCTTTGCAATATAAATAAGGCAAATATTAAAAAAATCTTTCTTCTTTATTTCATTCATATCTGGGTTTTTTCTTCAGGTGTTTCAGCGTTTGAGATGTTTGTAACAGCTCTTCTTTCTTATAAGCCTTTAAAGCAAGTTTTGTGGTGACAACCCCTTAGAAATATCAAATAAAAACAATTAAAAGGCCTCCCTCGTTTTTAAGGTTCGCAAAATTTATTGCAAACAGGGACGATTTTGCACTAAAAGGTTGTACATTTCTTTTTTAAAAGGGCCTCTTTCCTTTTATTGAAAAAGTTTGGACTGTAAGCATTGCCTAAGTGATCACAAAATGATCGGAAGTTGCAAATATTGATTTAAGATATAACCAAACAAGGATAGAATTTCTTGTTTCTTTTGTTTTAAAAACCCTTCATTTGCTCATATTTTTAGAATTAAATGTTCATTCCTAATAGGGTTTTCTGCAAAATGTTGCATTACAAATGGCTAATTAACAATCAAGTAGAATACTAAAAATGTGATATTTTCTACTCTTTTGCTTGATCGGCACTGACATATTCTGCCAAAGGCAGATCTCAACCAAAATACATATCAGGAAGTATTGGCAGGTGAATCATATGCAAAGCATTTATGAACATAATTTTTGGGGAACTTGGGAGAAATCTTTGAAAATGGAGGCCCAATTCAAGCCATTTGGTGCACTATTTTTGCGCTAAAGCTCAAAATGTGGGTTACAAAGCAGACCTTCGGGGTGCGTTTTGACCCGCCTCCCTGTCCTGGTTACGGGCATTCGATAAGTGACTTTTAAATTATGGGGACGGCTAAGCCGGTATTTTCTGTTGAAGCTATGCGAGTCTCGGATTAAATTCGATCACGGAAGCGTCATAAAAGGCCACGTAGTCTCTACGTTGTCATGAAATAACTCCTCAACAGTAATTAATAACCTGACACTCTCACCCAGAGTCCTGGAGTCATGATGGATGTCCATTTAAGCATCGAGAATTTAAAATAACATTTATCTTTTGAAGTAATGATCTTTTGTCAGCGTTGCAGTATCTTGACTTAAAATATCCACCACATAACTTTATCATGTGTATTGTATTCATTCATAAACCCTTCAGCAGATTGCACATGCTTCAAAACATAGATGTTAAGCTCACAGACTTGGCGTCATCATGTATTATTACAATTTTATAGCCAAATTCATGATTTTGGCGGCCATTTTGGATTACAGGGTGACCATATTGGATTTCTGTGGTTATGGAATGATCAGATTACATCAATCACTGTAGTAGATTCCTCGAGCTTAAAATCTTGGTATAAAGCATGCCGACAATCATGTCATAATAACAATCAATTACAGAGTTATAACCATTTTAATGCATTTTAGGGGTAATGGCGGCCATCTTGGATTTTAAAAAGGGTGACATTTTGCACTCCCTCTGAAAATTATTACCTGAGGCATATATAAACTCAAATCAATCATCAAAAAGAGAATGACCCCGCTTTTAGCTAGCTACAACTTACAAGGCAAAAATTAAGTCATAAGGGGCGCACCGTTAGATATCCAATTTTGACGGGGGCTAGGGATTTTTAGTGTGTTTTTTTTATGCTGCACCTGCCAAGGTTTAAACAAATTGTCATGCCCCACCCCTGATGAAACAAGGTCTTCTAAAAAACTGGGTGGACAAGTGTTTTTAGTGTCAAAAGGATGAGAAGACTTGGAATGGATCTGTTGAATTTTGTGGAAGTCGGCAAGAGGATCACTAGTGTGTTGTTTCTGGAAGGAAATCACCGAGACGTTATGTGACGTGAGCGATATGTGGTGAAGTATGGAAACAAAAAAATTAAAAGAAAAAATATCATAATTTATAATTTAATTTAAATTCCAATGTTTATTAATTACGAGAAAAACGTAATTTATGACAGATTCAAAAATGCAACAAAATAACTTGGATTTCCCGGGGCGTCAGGATAATTATTAATAGTCAATCGTTCTGTAAAAATAAATCAAAAATGACATTAAATAAAGTGCTCCTCAGCTGAGTCGAACGACGTAATTTATGACACATTTTGTAAAAAATAACATTAAATAAAGTGCTCAATCGTACCCCCAAAAAAAGTCTTGTTAATAAAACAAACTATTGATATTGTAATTAATTAATATAATGGAACATCAAAAAGTACCAATGTATTATACAACAACAACAAAAAAGTGGCTCCACGCGGATTTGACCCAGGGTTCTCCGCGTGGCAGGTAACGATGTCAACCACTACACTACTGATTCTCATTACTTTCATCAGAGTTACAATGAATATACATCATTCAGACTCTCACTCAATAAACTAAATCGAATATTAAATGTGACATTTATTTATTATTTAAAGCTACATTGTCGATTAGAACACCATTTTATTTACGGTAATAGACACATTTAATATAATATAAAATAAAAATATTAATTTCGCACTGAATAACTGAATTTGGAGATATTTTCGGTTTTATTACGACCCAACTGGTCTCACTCAGGTTCAAATTAAAAGTGCCATTTATTTATTATTTAAAGCTACATTGTCGATTAGAACACCATTTTATTTACGGTAATAGACACATTTAATATAATATAAAATAAAAATATTAATTTCGCACTGAATAACTGAATTTGGAGATATTTTCGGTTTTATTACGGCCCAACTGGTCTCTAAGGTGGCCAAGTTAACTTGACCACCAAAAAAGGTTTGTCACGCCTCCCCTCTAAAAAATAAGTTAGAGTTTAAAAGGTGATAGAGTTACGCAACCCACTGTTTAGTTATCTCTGGGACATTTTAGAGAAACATGATATAGCTTATTATTATACCTCATTGAAGTATATACAGTAATTCAACATTTTGGTGCAAAACTTACTATCATTTTTGCTTTTCACCCATGCTGTCAAGCAAGGGGTATAAGTTTGGTTTTCGCTCAGGGGGGTGGTCTGATAAGGAAGATAAGGACATGTGAGTGAAAACATTTGTGAATGAAATAACACACATTTTGTTGATTTCAGCAATTTAAGTGCAAAAAATGAAAAGAAAGTGTCAAAGTTGGTTTAGTTTCATGTTTGAATAGAGGAATTCCATTAAATATTACCAAAGTTATGATTTTTACTGAAAAAATAAATTATTCTCACTTCTAATAAAAGATAATGTAACTTGCCTGGGGTAAAACTAATAGACAACAACACATGTGGTATCTACATGGCCAAATAAGACATCAGCTTTCAGGACAGGCTATTTACTCAGCATGATCAATCAGTTGGCATTTATGGTCAAATAAAGCCTAAGACCAGTGGCGTACCGACCGGGGGGGGGGGGGGGGGGGGGGGGGGGCAAGTTGCCCCCCTGGCTCCAAATACCGGGACGCTAAATTCGCAATATCGGGACGCTAAATTCGCATAAAAAAAAAATATATATAGGGCCTAGGCAGAAAATACTGAGGATTGGGCATTATTTGTTGACTGTTGTGCTTTTTTGGATGCGAAATTTTGTGACCGTGCGATTTTTTTTACCCTACCCCCCCCCCCCCCCCCCCCCCCCTCCCCACTTACGTGAAATTCACGAGGTAACTAACTGGGGAAAAAAATTGGGGCAACCTTTTACGAAAATTTACCCCACTGTGTCCCGACATATACTTGCGCCCCCCCCCCCCCCCCCCCCCCCCTGGCGGTTGCGATGAAGTTGTCCGCATATTCCGGCCAAATTTTTAAAGTTAAAATCGCAATTCCACCGACGTGGATATTAGACGCCCCCCCCCCCCCCCCCCCCCCCCCCCCCCCCCCTGGGTACGCCACTGATTTAGGCTGATTTTGTACACACATGGACGGTTGTCTACGGTTTTTTGACATTCAAAATACTGTTTGTGTATTGAATCAAACGCACAAGCGTGTTATATTCCGGGGGGGGGGGTACTCGAATAGTTAAGAGGGTAGGGGTGTGCGGCTGGGCAGTCCGAAAACGGGCTTACTGAACTGAACGGGCACCAAAACAGGGGCTTACCGAACTGAACGGTCGCCGAAATTGGGGTCTTAGAGAACTGAATTTTTATACAAAATTGTGTCTTATAAACTGAATTTTAGGCAAAATGTTGCCTTATGAACTGAATTTAGGCAAATTTGAGGCTACATAGGCCTTGGTCAAATTCATAAGATTTCCACACATTTTATGATTTTTGGTTGAATTTGGGGTCTATGGGAACTGCCAATGGATGAAAAGGGGGGTCTTATGGAACTGCCAGTGGATGAAAAGGGGGTTTACGGAGTAGCCGAAAGGCGTGAAAAGGGGTCTTGACAGCCGCACATACCCGTATGGTCAATATACATGAGTACCTCCCCCCGCCCCCGGGTTATATTATGTTTCATTCTTTACTATGTGGATATCCTATCTAATTTATATAAAGACAGGATGAGACCTGAAAGGCCTTAAAACAGCCTGTATAGTGAAGAAATGTTAAGAAATAAAAAACACAAGGGGCGAAAATATAAACAAACAAAGGCATGATCATACAACAATTATCTGAACGTTATCTTGGAATCTGTATAGGTGTAAGTTCATAATACAATTGTCAAAATATACAAATCCCAGTTGTTATCATAATTGAGGGCGCATCCTCTAACATATCTCTTCATGCCCCTTTAAATAGTTGGAACGTCATGTCCATGGGTCATTGGGTTTCAGATTGAAAAATCGTTGTTCCTTTTTAAAAGCGTACACAACGAAAATGTACACCATTACCCTGGATCTCTATGAATGAATGCAGAAATACAATACTTTTGTGTGCCAATTTGTAAACCGGGACATTGAATTAGACTCGACATGTATACGTGCATTAATGACAATAAGCTAACTTAAATCAGGGAAGGAACAATTATAGACTACATGTATATTATGTAGACCTATTAGTATTCCGAAATTGAAATTGTAGAATTACTTTTCCAGATTATAAACACTATTTGAATTAAGTACAATTTCGAAATTAAACAACATAAATTGTAATTGTCTGAATATGCACATTAATACTTCAACAATTATTTTGATTTTTGTCGATTTTTGATATATTGTTTGGATGATGTGTTCTAGTAGAAGTTAGAACAAAAACATTTCTGTTGCAATTTGTGCCACGGCCAAATCACATGTTTCCTATACGCTACGAGTGCGAACTTCAGATGGTGTTACTTATACATGTATGTATAGATGGTGTGACCGGCGCGGCGACGTAGTGCCCGGCAGTATGCGTGCGCACCTACAGGGAATGTGCTTTAATTCACACTTGATTGATCATTAATTACCATGCTTACGGTGTAATCAGTCAATAGTTAGGTCACCCAAGCCCTATATGAAAGCTATGAAGATTGTTAAACGGGGTCAGTCGTCACAAACATGCACAAACACAATAGTCAAACGACCTTGCTATTGTCATGCTATTGTCAACACTCCCTACACAGAGGTCTGCAGTGCAAATCTGTACGATTTTCGCCATGTAATGTCAATGACAGATTTCATTCCGTGGTATAAAGCTATGAGGTTTCCGTGGTCTTCGCTATCTCCAAGCAGATAGAGCAATACGTACACGGACTTTTTTGTAGACGAGGGTTCATTTCATGATTTGGTGAGGTTTAGAATGAGTTAGGATTCCTGTAATTTTGAAGACCACGGATTTTCAAAACGTGAATTTCCCGGCATTGTACGACATAAATTTGGTCACCAAACGTGTTTAAAACTATACATTTTACTATTCTGCAGATGTTATTGACCCTCCTCTAAAATTCTACATGATTTTTAACACGTTTCTTAGTTTTTGAGATGCCCAATAGACCATTTCCCGAAGCTATTTCTAGCAAATATTGCAGTCACTATGACTCCATTGTTTTCTTGCGTATAACAAAATATGACATGCAGCGTGACCTCCCTACTGGCTGTAATAGTGCAGTAGTCATGGTCTGCATCCCTAAGCACAATGAGAGACCAGGTACTAAATCTGGTTGCCCGGCAGTATGCGTACGCACCATAAGGGCATGTGCTTTTAAAATTGGCGCTCAGTGATGTGTGCTTTGCTTTCAAATAGTATGATGTATGCAGTCCTGGTCTCATGGACTAGTACCTCTAGCATGTCTTTAGACCAGGCGCTAATCAATTTGTAAACACTACTGATGTAAACAACGGTCACCTCATCTATATACACCTAGCACATAAAGTCCCTGCTCAGGTGCTTTGAGGTTGACTAATTCAAAATATATAATCGGTACCAAAAATCTGAGATATACATTAAATGAGCAAATTTCTTTTCCGTAGTTTGATACCTCATTCAACAAAATCGAATGGATACTTTTAAAGTTATGTCGATTTCAATGACCGCGTATGCAACAGAAAAGTGGCACTAGGTATAGGAATCATTGATTTGTGTGTGATAACTGTGTGCTATCTGAACGTGACAGATGAATGGGTCTTTAGTGATAACCGCAATGTGCGGGACAGAGGGTGTATCTGGCTGTGAAGAATACAATTCTTAGCTGATAAGCTGTGAGTTTTTCAGTGCGTAAATCCATAGACGGGTAAAACATTGATTTTTACCGTCTATGGTAAATCACACACAAATCAATGATTTCCTATACCTAGTGCCACTTTTCTGTTGCATTTGTTGCCATTGAAATCGACATAACTTTAAAAGTATCCATTCGATTTTGTTAAATGAGGTATCAAACTGCGGAGAAGAAATTTGCTCATTTAATGTATATCTCAGATTGTTGGTACCGATTATATATTTTGAATTAGTCAACCTCAAAGCACCTGAGCAGGGACTTTATGTGTTAGGTGTAGGTGACTCTACTTGAAATATACACTCCTTATACATGTTATAGAGAGATTATAGTCATGTCCTCCAGGGGTGTATGGGTTTCAAACGGAATAGCCAATTGCTGGGTCCAGTATTTTTCTTGGGCAGTTTGACGATTCATTTGACAAAAAAAGCATTTTAGTGTGACAGAAACCATTTTTTGGGGGTAGCTTGCTACAATCCTTCGGGTTAGACAAGGGGTAGATATGGGTCAAATGCAGATAGGTTAGGCTCGAAAGGGGTCCTATAGTGACAGTCTGGATGCAAAGGAAGATCATGCATGTTATACAAATAGGAAATCACTCAAACTCGAGATTTGGAAATCGTGAAAAGTTTATTTGATACCAAGCAAATCTGGTATTAAATATTATTTATTGCTATTTACAGATGTGAAGGTCTATATAAAGTTATATTTGAATGTGATGCAGCACATCAAAAGGGGACTTTGCGGCTGTGGTGGTGTGTTTTCAAGATACCGTATAGATTAAAACGGACAGAAGGAAATATAGAAAATAATAAGAATTTAGTTATTTTCACTCGTAAAATCTGAATGCCGTTGTCAATTTTTATAATTTTTGTGTCATTTTAAAGCTTAGAAAATGCTTTTACAGCACACATAACAAACACAAAATTGACTTCACCTGCAAAGCCCCCCCCCCTTTTTTTGTTTTTTTTGTTGTTGATTGTGCTGCATGACATAGGCCTATATTATATATAGTTAAGCTGTTTTTTCTTCTTTTATATATTAGTTAGGCCCATCACCTTTAAAAAGACAATCCTATCCCATATCACAAAAGAATCTTGTTTTATTTAAGTAAAATCCTGTATGGAAATATAAGAACTAATTTCATGGAGAAACCAAATGCATGGCAGAATTGAATTTCATGGAGAAAAAAAACATGTCCCTTTTCAAGACATTTGATTCCAAAACTATTCGATTAGACTCTTGATTGTAAACCCACATGTCAATGAATTAAACGTTCTTATTTACATTCATGGAAGCTTCCCACTGAAGCTATTCCATAATCATAGATTTAAATATAATATGTTGATTATTCATGTACCGTCGATTTTAAGGCTCACTTACTTACTTTACAAATATACATCTGATCTGACACAAAAGGTTCCTGATCTGACCAGGGAGGTGATCTGACCAGGCCGCTTTTATGTTAGCTATCAGTTATCGTAGCACACATTGAACGAGCAAGTTCTTGTACGTAATTTGACACGTCATTCATAAAAATTTCGCACAGTCACTACATTTCGCAGTCCAAAAAGAACAACAGTAGTCGAAAAGTCCCACTCGCCCCAGGGGGAGGGAGCGCCACCAGCGAGAACCGCCGCGCCCGAGCCAAACCCCCTTTTCGCGCCTATCGGCGCTCGAGGGCTGGTGCACTCATGCAAGGCTCTAGCGATTATCAAGTACGAATGCACAGGATCAGAGCTCATCATTTATTCAAACTAGCGGGCACCAGCGCTTCGCGCTGGACCCGCTAGAAGATTTCACGGGGAATAAGTAAACAAAGCGTAAGAAAATGTGATACAATAATATCAAGAACATGTCCTACATGTATACATAATCCACGGGACCCTAAATAATCCGAATTGCGCAGGTGCTTTTGATAATCCAGGTATACATGTACATGTGCCTTAATCTAGGTAGGCCTACGTTTGTGTTTCCCGATACCTATGTAGGCCTCCCATGAGACCTGAAATGCAGGTAGGGGAAGGTGGGGTAATGGCGGACGCGGGGTAATCGCGGACAGGGCTGTATCTAAAGGCAGGTGAAAGAAGGTGGTATTTTGCCACCCTATGATGTTAGGTGCCTCTCCATTGAAATCACACAAAACCTAAATGGGATGGTTGTCTCGCAAATTCTCGCGAGAATTACAAAAATCACTTTTTGGGCAAGTTGATATTTTGGTGCATTAATTTCTCTTTGAAACTGGTATTTCTACATCAAGGAAAACAAAGTCTTATTATTTTTTTATATAATGTATGATACCTTCTGATAAAAAAGAAATGAATCCGGAGTCACAATGATGAGCATAATAATAAGAGAGGATGTGCCCATACATTGTACATGGATTGGGGTAATCCCGGACATGTACCGTTTCCATGGTAACCAAAATGGGCGTGGTCAATTTAACATCATAAATCGGTAATAGTTGTTGACCATATAAATATGTGACATTGTTCTTTGATTTCTGCTACACTTTTAAAAAGGGTATTTTTTAACTCCCATTGAAATGCTATATTCCAATAAAAAGAGAGCTGCCATTGATAAATACGGTCCGGGATTACCCCCAGAGTGTGGGGTAATGCCGGACGACGCCATATTTTTTATTTATTGCGTCGTAGCTTCGAATTTCAAAATGATGAGTTGATAAAAACTTGATAAAAGGTAGAACCTTCACAGTGCTTTGTGTTTACATGATTTTTATTGTTATATGACGTATTATATGTGTGTTATACCTCTCTAACAAAATGTGTCCGCCATTACCCCACCTTCCCCTACCCGTTGTCCCATTATATCCAGGGACCCCATAGGTCTAAGCCCTACCCCCTAATCCAGTTGCCCCAGGTGCCCTTAATAATGCACCGGATACCACATAATCAAGGTAGGCCCACTGCAGTGTGCCGTTATCTCGAGATACCCAGGTGCCTTTACTTTATCATGGTCAAGTAAATTAAACGCGGGTGCCGAAGATAGCGGGCAGTAAAAGTCATATCACAATAGGCAGAGGTCAAAGCGTTATAAATGTTTATATAAATATCAAGAGTATGTCCTTAAATAATTCAGGTACTAAAGTGCCCTTGATATAATGTAAGTGACATGGTGTCCTTAATACACCATGAGCCTAGGCCCAATGTGCTCTTAAATAATACAGATACCCATGTTCCTAATCCAAGTAGGCCTACTCCATCAACGTGTTTTTAATACCGCTAGTTATTACCTCCTGTCAGCGCATGTCTCTACCTATTTTGTACCCCAAATAATAAAAAGTTGAATTTTAATGTCAAAATTGTAAGTTACTTAAAATTTAGATTTTAAATGTCTCCCCCGATTCTTTTATTGCCCCGCCACCACGTTTTCCTCCTTTAACATTTTGGTGCTGGTGTCGCCATTGCCCATATGCACATACTGTTTCCAGGTAATTCAGTAGGCCTACGTTCTGAGCGTTATAGTTTTATAGTCGGTCGTTTAGTTTTATGGTCGGCGGAGTCTATCATCAAGATCACTTGTACCATTCCACGCTTGTACTTGAGCACAATGTATGCCATCCGGGTTTTGTTTGGCCTATTTACATTAAATACATTATTCCTCCAATAGGCATGTGGGGCCTTACGTATAGTATGTAGTCCCTTTTTCATGTTTGCTGTGTTCTATAAAGCCTCCCGAGATACTATCTGAGTGTACACCCTTAAAATCCAGTTATCAAAGGTTGCCCACCTGCGCATAGTATAGGCCTATCCAGGTAATTTGAGACTCGTTTTATAGTGAACCCCGTAATCCAGATACCACGGATGCCCTTAATAATCCAGACACAATAATCATGATAATGTACCACACAAAAAACCGTTCCGTTTATCCAGATGCCCTATGTGCCCTTATACCCAAGTGCGGAGAGGATGAGGTGGCTTTAGGGTACACTATTAGAAAAAGGGAGCTTCAGAGGGGTTCTTGGCTGTCCCGTATATGGTTTAAAGGTTCTTTGATTTTAAAGGCCCCCAAAAGGTTCTGTAGAGAACCTTTAGAGGTTCTAAAGATCAATGTTTGCCCATATTTTGCCCACTTTGAACTTTAAAATGGTTCTTTTTAGAACCTTGTAAGGTGCTATAAAGGGTTTCATATACGGGACAGCCAAGAACCCCTGAAGCATCCTTAGTGTACGGGCTGTCTGCTTTCACTCTGCCCGTTACAATGTGCACGGTTTGCGCCACAAACGCGTACACTTTTTGTCTGCGTTATTACGTGTGCGCCGAACCGCGTGCGCCATGTTAAACGCCGTTGCGCAGCACAACATAGAAACGGTTGTTATGGTACCGCCAGTTTCTTTATCGTTAGCAAACTCCGCGTTCATCTATGTTACTAATGTGAAAGTGTCACTTTAAGATCTGTGTAAGAGTTTTTGTTTACATTTAGAAAATGTCGTGAAATATTTTTATTTGTCGGGCGTATAGTCCCGTAGAAATGCTTGTACTCATGCGATCTTTAAGAATAACAAACAGCCGCATATACAGAAATGTAGCTATATCCCATCCCTGAAGAAAATATTTTGGGTGAAGACCATATGTCATCACTCACTCCGAAAACCACATTTTTTGTCCGAACAGTAGCTACCCGAGTAAAAGAAATTCAACATTTCGGATTTTCACATGTGATCCTTTCTGCGCATGTCTGAAAACGGGAAAAAACGGGCATTGAACTATCTAATTAGCTCGTGTATTAGAGGCGCAATTACCACGCTTTTTCAGTTAAAGAGGGACGCGAGTGCAAAATTATTATTGAACTATCTAATCAGGCGAGGGACCGAAAATTAGTATATAGATATCATAATCTCGTAAAGTCTGTTTCTCAACTTATGAAAATCGATCTTTGTCTCAACAGATCAAGAGATGTATGTTATGTTTGAAAATGCGTGGTCATCACGGTTACCCAGGATCAGGTCTGTGTAAGCTGTCTCGTCTCTTTCTACATCCTGCTGAACATGGTCATTGGTCATTTGAACAGCAACACCAGCGGTTCCTTGCTGCTTATTCTTATGCGATGATTGTTTTTGTTTCACCTGAAGAATGATGATGATTAAAAGCAATACAACTACAACGGTACCGATAACTGAACCAACTATTACTATTAGTTCTTGCATCTTCAGGGTACTCGTTGTCGAGGGTTCAGTTAATGTGGAATCGTCAGTAGTTAAAGTGTCCTTCGTGGTCATGGTGGTTGCCGACGGAGAGGATCGGCTCAGAGTTATAGTGCATGTCTTTCCAAACCGTGGAAAACCATCTGGTACAACACGACAAATAAACGTACGCTGACGATTAGGATTTGAGTCTATCTCAATAGTATTGAAACGAGTGCGGCCCTCAACTATTTGTTGGTTACCTTCGTGCCAGGTTAAAACTGCTGGAGGATCGCCTGTTGAAAGGCAAGTTAGAATGTCCTTGTCTGGGCTGTAGTGTATAATAGTGTGAGTGCATTCTGGATCTGTAGTCGGTACCGGTACGACTGTCAACCTGATCTTCTGTTTCAGAAGAAATTGAAGTGTATCATCCGGGTTCGTTTTATGTGTGACTGTGACACCAAAGTAGCCATTGTCCTTTATGGTCATATCATTGATAGTAAGAGTACAAGTATGTATCTTAGATGCTCCCTCAAATCTTACGGAGTAACTCGTGCTGTATTTACCACGACCAGCAAACTCAGATGTTACGTTGTCAGAAATGTCCGTTGTTACATTTGACGGAATCGATCTAATGTTCTGGGCATAATTATCCCATTCGATGAACCATTCCAAAATATTGCTTTGTGAGGAAGGCTCAATAACAGTCACTAGAAACGTCACATTGTCTCCATATATCACGTTGGTATCGACCGGCCAGTCAGTAGCACGGATCATGTCTTGTGATGTAACCATGGATATCATGGCTTGGTCACCAGATAAAATCAGAAGAATTGTAGGGAAAAGGCATAAGAAACACGGAAGCGACATCATGGTGATCGTTTCGTCGTATGACTATTACAGTAAACCTAGGCATATTACAACACGGAAGTTAAACGAATATGAGCAAGCATTTTTTCATGAAATCATTCATCTGGAACACGTTGACATTTTGTCATTGAACTTCATTTGAAACCTGCCTATGTAAACCACCACATTCAATAAGGCTACACATTATTATTGTCTTCTTATTTCCGTCGAAAATGTTTGACGCACTCAGTCAACCATGATGATAATACATAAAGCAGGATTCTCTAGGGTGTTTTTTTTGTTTTTGTTTTTTTGAATATCTGATTTATTTTTTTCAATTATTGACCAAAAAGTGCCACAAATGTGCCAACAAATTTAGCGCTTTTTGGTTAAAGTTGGTGCATTTCTTTTTGGTAATCAGCATTTTTGGTGACATTTGATACCAAAAATGAATTCTCCGACATGTCATATTGTGATGGTTAGCAGCCCCCTTAAACGAATATTATCAGGCATTTTCAGGGAATCATTCATCTGTAACATTGAACTTCATTTGCAACCTGCCTAGTGAACCACCCCATTTAATTAGTATTACCCACAGTTGTCAGTGCGCATTATTGTATTCTTATTTCTGTCGAAAATGTTTGACGCACTCAGTCAACCAAGATGATAATACATGAAGCCCGGGGAGAGTACATTATACTTGGATTTTGGTTTGGACAGAGATGTGAGGCTCGGGCTATCTGCAAACCCTTACACAGTTTTAGGGGTCACTTCACCATGGTACCAATGTTTAGGGATTTTCATTCATTCACGATATTCGCGATTGGAACCAATGGCTTATATGTAGCTTTGTTATGGGGGAGGGTTCTATCTCAAAAACGGTAAATATTGACTCGTGATTTCCGCAAAACGGGAATTATATTTTTATGTTAAGGGATTGTCCAACACAAAATCATACCCGTTTTTAGTGATTTATCGCCAAATAGCGATCCATTAGAGTTGCATATCCCCGTGTAATACGTGCATACCCCTCCCCTCCGAGAAATTCAGGTTAACGTGGATAACATCAAAATAGGCCCAACATATTGTATTGTCAAATAGCCTATATCATTTACAAATTTACCCATTTCTGACCAAATTTCTGTCCACACCCTCTTGACAGGTTTTTTCTAAATGTAACTATCTACTGAAGATTGCTCATATCAGATTTGTAAAATGTTGCTATCTACTGACGATAGCTCATATCAGATTGTTATAAGGATGCTATCTACAGAAAGTAGCGCATATCAGATTATACCAACGTTGCTTTCTAACCGAAATAGCTGATATCAAATTGTTATGTTGCCTACGATTGAAGATAGCTCACTTTATATGACGCAATTTATATATTGTACAAGGTTGCTATTATTTAACGATAGCTTGCCTCTGTTTGTAATCTACGGACGGTAGCTTATATCAAATTGTTATGTTGCATTCGATTAAAGATAGCTCACTTTAGATGACGCTATTCAGATAACATCATCATCATCATCATCATCATCATCATCATCATCATCATCATCATCATCATCATCATCATCATCATCATCATCATCATCATCATCATCATCATCATCATCATCATCATCATCATCATCATCATCATCATCATCATCATCATCATCATCATCATCATCATCATCATCATCATTATCATCCTTCGGCTGCAGCAGACGACCAAAAGTTTCTTCCATGCACGACGGTCTTGACTGACTATCTGTCGTTCTTGGATCATGCCTTATGATGTGCAAGGACGACCAGGTCTCCTTCGGCCATGTGTTGGTACGTAGGTGGCATACTTTTTAACAGGCTCTTCATCAGGGAGACGGAGAATATGGCCAAGGAATCTCAGCTGGCGGCGCTTTACTCGGTGGATAAGAGGCTCTGTCTTGGACATGTCATACAGTCTGTTGTTTAGGACATGATCCATGCGTTTGATGTTCAGCATTATCCTATAGCAAGAGGTAGCGAAGGCATTAATTTTGCATTCCATATAATGAGATGCAGTAACTTGACTTAAAATATCCACCAGTTAAGTTTATCTTGTAATATGTGTACTGTATTCATTCATCATGATGTAAATGTTAATCCTCTGAGAACTACCTGCCGATTGGTCAGAAAGATGGATACATGATTTATTGCACCAATGAGAGACATTGTTAGAATGACTGTATCCCTGTATATTAGAATGAAATATTTCAGAAGCAGTATTTCGATTGCTTATTCAAATAAATATCTTGAAATTAACCAATCATAAACATTGTTAAATAAGCAGGTAGTGCCCAGGGGTTATTATTAATAGTTGAAATGTAACTCCATGATGCTGAAATATTCCGGGAAAATATAAGTATATGCAAATCTACAACTCAACGCTTTATGGAACAAGTACACGTCGGTTAGATGTTTTCCGTGGTTGATGCCGTTTGGCGGCCACCTCTTCGCCATTCGCACCCGATTCTTTCGCTTGTTTGATCTTCTGAAACAGCGGATCGTTTTTAGCATTGGGATGAATAACACGGCCACCTTTGGTTTTATAAGCTTTTTTTTTAGATTTCGATTTATTTGGACGCTGTTCATCAGACTCTGCATGAGGATCGATCCAACCACTTTTTGGTTCAGATTCAGGTTTACGGGACTCATCGCTAGGTGTTTGTTCCTTAGATTTACCTTCCTTTGTCGGTGTTTTATGATCTTCTGAAACTTTCTGGTTTTCTGCTTTATTTTCCTTTTTGGCTGATTTTTGATCCCGTTGCTTTTCTGATTGTCTTTCTTTTTTAGGAGTGGTCTTAACTTTCGGCTCTTGATTATTTTCCTTTGTTGCTGGATTTGAATCCTTTCCTTTTTCTCGTTCCTTTTCCTGTAGAGGAGCAGTCTGGATTTTCTCCTCGTTTTGTTCCTTTGGTGCATTTATTTCATTTGGAAGTTTTTTAAGATGGTTCTCTTTTGGTTTCTCTGGATTCTGTACACTTTCAGTTTCATTTTTATTAACATTCTTAGATGATGGTTGCACTTGGCCCTTTTCCACATCTTTTTTGTTCTTCGTATCATTTTTATATACCGGACTATCATGGCGTTCTTCTGGAGCATTTGGTAGTGATTTTTCCTTTGATCTCGATCTGGCACTTTCTATTTGCAGCACGGGGGACACACTCCGGGTCACTCTAGTAACCGAATTACTTTCATTATCAACACCTGATGTTTCATCACATTTTCCCAACCGATTATCATTATTTTGGCGATGTTGACTCTTAACAACGAATGTTTTGCCTCTTTTGTTCAATCTTGTCACAGCCATTGCTGACATCCACGGCGAGACTGATCTAAAAAGAGGCGACGGTATTGACCTATAGGGAGGAGGAGATGTTGACGTAGAAGGCTCCATTTCGCCTTCATCCTCTGTGTCAACTGTTTCTAGATCATCCGAATCGGGATCTAAATCCAAAATCATCGGTGGTCGATAGGGAGTTCTCGGTACATCCTGTGCCCTATGTCGGTATTTTTCAAAAGGACTGTCACTAGAAGTTGTCCGTGTTCCTTCGCGACATTCCGGCGGCAGATATCGCTTCCAAATTGTCGGAATCTCGGCGTATCTCGCATCACCATCTCGCACAAGTATCTCGCATATGTCAGGATTCTGTTGTTTTGCCGCCAACAGAAGCGGATACATTCCTTCATAATTGCCTAAATCTACCAAAACTTTGCCAGCTTTCCACGCCGACGGTTTCCAGGTCACGAGGGCTCTCACTGATTCAACATTATCAGTCCTCACAGCATGCATGAGTGCCGTATCACCATTTTCATCCCTAATATTGGTGTCGACATCTTTAGCCGTCAGAAACACTTGGACTAAATCCTCCTCGTCGCTCTCCATACAAGCAGTCATGAGCGGAGTCCTGTGATGTTTGTCGGCGATATTTACATCGGCGCCATTTTTGAGAAGTATTTTGGCCAACGTGCATCTTGTTTCTCCGGAGCGGAGATAACATGTGCGCAGAAGCGGTGTGCGTAGCCATACATCCTGAATGTTGACGTCCAGCCCGTCCTCCGTGATCAGTCTAGAGCCAACTTGATGTCACCATTGTGAATCGCTTTGATAAGATTTCGTTCCTCTTGAGATAGAATTTGATCTTGTTGGTTTCCTTACTGTAATTACCCGCCATGTTATCAACTTATCTTCAACTGGTGAAGAACCTGTAGTAATGAGACGAATAAGAATCATAATCACATTAAAATGCAAAATTTGAAGTGCAAACATTAACCAGTTCAAGATAAAGACCATGTCACCTCTTGTTGATCAACAAGGTTAAATGCCCGATTTCATTCCATGCATGAGGGAATACGAGGGGCATTCAGTAAATAATGAAAGTGATCATGGTATGGGATGCATGAGTGATTCTATTGAGGGATAATGTGATCAATACAAAGTATGAACCTTTGTCTTTCAAACAATACACTTTTGGAATGTTAGATACCTTTGGTTATGTAATGTCATTAACATAAACACAATAGGTTTCAGACACTGACTGAAATCTGTCAATTATTTGGCTGGATATGTAATATGTTGAAAATGGGTTGATCGATACATTTGCGTATATCTCGGCAATGCAAGCATAAAAACAGATAACACTTGGCACATAGTTAGAACACACACTTATCTCCGCATGACATTATTTTTTAGACCTGAATTCCTTAACGCAAATAAGAAGGGACCATCTCAAATGCGCTTTTATTTAGCAAAATCCGCAATAATATACCTTTGAAAACAACAAAGGATAAAGAACAATGGAGGGATTATAATTTAGTAAATTTGTGTGGGGTGTAAAGCAATAATAGTGGGGATTTCAGAAGGAGCTGTTCATAAAATTTCCTCAAACCATTGAAATTATGTGACGATTACTTTAACAATACATATATAGTAGCTCTAAAGATAACAGTAATAAGAGAGGTTGTGGCAGCCATCTTTGATTGATACATTCATGTATATCTTTATTTTGACTATCACAATATTTAAACACATTGATTTAAGCATTTTTAATTATTTCTGATTATAATTTGAAGGCACAGTAAGCTTTTATCTGGTAAATTTCTTGATTTTAGCCATTTGTGGCCCTGTTCAAAATGATCTGTCGTCTGCGCATGCGCACATTTTCTGCAGGTTTCATGCGAATAAGTTCAGAAAATTAGTTAACTATCATATGGAATCTCCCAAACTGGTTAATTGCTTGGATTTTTCATAAATTGTTTGATTTTCCGCAATATTAGTGATTCGCTGACTGGGCATTTTTCAATGAAAATTGGCTATTTGAAATACTGATATTTGTATACTTTTTATTCGATTGCCTCTCCTTACTTTTTACTCATATACTACATACATCAAATTACACAGGGATTTAAGTTATTGTCTTTTTATCATACTTACGTGAAAAAAAATGGGATTTACCTGCTTCTGGTGTCATGTTATGCAATCTTCTTATCACATGTTTCATACAAATAATTCAAATTTCCCGCCAAATAACTGATTAAGTAGTGTCCCAAGTGTACTTACTTTGAGACAATGCTATGACGTCATAGTTCACACTTATAAATCCAAAACTGTACTGTTTGAAAGATAAAGGTTCATACTTTGTATTGATCACATTATCCCCTCAATAGAATCACTCATGCATCCCATACCATGATCACTTTCATTATTTACTGAATGCCCCTCGTAGACATCTTCTTTGACTGCGCGCTATACCAGCAGACAAACTTTTGTTTGGCAGGCAATTCGTGCGCACACCTGCAGGCAAGCTTTTGTTTGCTTGGCTGCTGTGACATTATGGGTGACATCGTCTTTAACAATATCATAAGCAAGTTTCATTGCAATGTAATGTAAATGGGAAGCAGTAAACACTGGTGACAGAAATCAGTGATCATGTGATGAAAGTGAAGCATGCTGGTGTTGCTCAAGAAATCTCCTTTGAGCAAACTCGTGATGAGTCTGAATATTGGAATTGGATTTGCCATACTTATTATATATTTTATTTTATTTTTTAATCTGTTAAATCTTAATTGTCAATACTGAAGATATATTTGAATATTCAGAATGTTGGCCAAAGTATATTTAACACATAAAAATAACTTTTCTCAGCCTGGAAAATACCCACTCTTGCCCATCGAACACATTTTATATTTAAAAATAATGTGTTTCTCGTCCGGAATTTTTAAAAATTTGGAGATTATTATTATTTGTTATTTGTTATTAATTTCTGTGCTAAGTTCCCATTGTTGAAGCTTTGTCGTCAATCATAAAAACGGGGAGGCCCTCATTATTTTTTTGTTTTTCCCTCATTGCTCTACCCCTAGCCTGGAAATCTTGTGTGGACTGTGTTTATAAATGATACCCAAGTAGTTCTTATCATCTCTTCTCATCACAACAATTGATGAAACAAAGTTAAAGAGGAAATAACAAAAATAACAAAAATATTTGACAATCTCAAAAAATTGTTGAGGGCGGGGACGAGAAACCCGTTTATTATTTTACTTGGCCTAATATCCTCTTCAACATATAATTACCTATTCATTGGCAAGGTGTAATACACTATCTGACTTAAGGGCTCAGCAGACTCCACAACGCTCCAACGCTAAGCGCAAGCGTTGACCACCGTTTAACAATCAGGCTGCGTCATTTTGTTGTGGTGGAGCTACTACGCATGTGTGAGAGCGCAAAGAGTTCGAGCGTCGTGGAGTATACTCAGCGCTCTAAGACTGCCTGTCTGCTGCAATTTATCTGAAGTACGGTACTATATACATTTTATTTTCGGGAAAATTTTAATATTTTGGTTTTCATAATTGATATCATATCAAAATTTTAAACATTGAATATAACATTATTAAATTGTGTTACTTTTTGCTTGAAGTATATGTAAGATAAAGTGTTTGAAGCAGCCTGAAAATTTCTCGCCTTCCCTATAGCATCTTCATTCTCCCCAAGCCTTTACAAGACACCATTATAATTGATAGCAGGCCGCTTGTCACCATTAATCTAAAGGGCCTGTCACATATTATTAGCGAATAGAGCTAACGTGTGCCCAACGTTTTGGAAATTTGAGTGTATGTTCGTGTAAGTTGTTATTCATTCGTGACATATTTGGTATACGTTGTATTCACTGGTGGTTCGCCAGGGGTTACGCAGTGGTGCACTGGCATGACTGGGGTCTAGGAATTTTTGTGAGCATGTTCAAAATGCCTAATTGCAATTTGTGCCAATACAAACATTTTGGGGGGAGGGTTCTACCTCAAAAAATATTATTGACTTGTGATTTCCGCATAACGGGACTTATATTAAGGGATTGTACCCCGTTTTTAAGGATGTATCGCCAAAAAGCGACCAATTATAGAGTGGCATATCCACGCATAAGCCTGTGAATACCCACCCCTCCCCCTCCGCGAAATTCAGGTTATCGTGGAAAACATCAAAGTAGTCCCAAGTTGGGACTCCCAACATACATGAAGTGTATTGTTAAATAGCCTAATATTGTCAAATAGAATATATCTGCACCTTAAATACCCGCTCAAATTACCTGGATAAAGCCTATGTACAGGGTGAGTAAAATAAAACACTGCAATAGTAACAAGAAGCTTGAAATACTGAAAGAATCATCTCTCGGCTTAATATTTAGCAGAGGTAAATGAAACTAAATATGGAATATCTCCTGATATTTAAATTATAATTCAGGATGTGGAGGTAATGGGTTTACTCACCTTCAATTAACATGTTAAGGTATTTGCAGTCAAGCCTTAATTTTCTATTGCCAGAAACATAATAACCGTGGCAAAGTTACAGCAGGTCAACTGAACTTGATTTACAGTCACGTCAAATATGCTAATAACGGGCACGGCTGATATACAATTACACGCGTGGCTGATTGCTGGGGTAATTCAGAATTACTCTCTGCTAAAAATTGATGATCAATAGTTATATCGATTAGCAGGAAATTAAATTATAGGATATCATGGTGCAATATACAATGTAGCCTGTAGGATACATTTTATCATGACATTTATGTGGCAAATATAAAGTATTTGGTATAGGAGCAATTAGCGATGTTAATTTTGACAGTTTTACGCTATGGATACAGGGTGGTTTGTGATTTATGCTTTTGAATTATATCAGATTGTCATAATGTTGATATTTGCTGAAAATAGCTCACATTAGATAACCTAAGGTGGCGCATATCAGACATCAGGTTGCTAGCCACAAGAAAATTTCTGATCAGAAATGATGAACATTAAGAACATAACTCATATTTTATTTATAGGTCAATAAATGCATATGCGTTGTTTCGAAAGATATTAGACAAATCGATGCACGCGCGCTGATGTTGATGTGTGAATAATGGCACGACCCCGTAGGGGGGGGGGTGCTTTTGTAAGCATATCAACATTTGCGCAAGTGCATTGATTTTTCTAATTTTTCGAGAAACAAAACATACGCATGTATTGACTTAATTCATACACGTCGTGACACTATACAAATCAAAATTCTCAATTTTTAAAAGCATAATGTTGATCTATATAAAAACACTAGTTTGCTAATAGGCCTACCCGCAGTGAAAATCGGCAAACCCGCGATTCCTGAACAACGAATCAAAACAAACCGCGCGGTCCGCGAATTGAACGGCGCACACGCGGAGTGCACACTTTCAATGCACTCCGCGTATTTTAGTTTCTTGCTTTCTGATTGGTTCGACACTACTAAGACTGTGTGAATATGTTTCTATCCACTAAAGATAGCTCATATCAGATTTGTATATAGCGCATATCAGATTATTTGAAATTTGCTTTCTAACCGAAAATAGCTCATATGAAATTTTGATGTCTTTCGATTGTAGATAGCTCACTTTATTCTACGCAATTTATATAACAAGGTTGCTATTATTTGACGATAGCGCACCTCTGTTTCCAGCCCCCCCCCCCCTTGAAATAACCCCGTTGGTAAAAACGACCCTCCGTCGGTAAAAACGACCCTCCGTCGGTAGATTTGCGATTTTGACCATGCGATTATTTTCTGCCGGTTATGTGGACAACTTCATCGCTACCCCCCCCCCCTGGTAAAAATGACCCTCCGTCGGTAGATTTGCGATTTTGACCATCTTCATCGCTACCCCCCCCCTCCCCCGGTAAAAACGACCCTCCGTCGGTAGATTTGCGATTTTGACCATGCGATTTTTTCTGCCGGTTATTTATGGACAACTTCATCGCCTCTGTTTGTAATCTACTGACGTTAGTTAGCTCATATCAAATTGTTATGTTACTTTCGATTGAAGATAGCTTGATTTGATTTAATGTGATATTATTTGTGTCCTACGACCCTGGATAACCCAATAAGCTTATTAGCTTATTAGCTTATTAGCTTATTTCCATTTGGGGTCCGTTAGATGTGTGAACAGCTACAGACCGGGATGATCCCTACTCTTTACGAAATAGTCTGTAACATTTTAACGTGCTCGGGTATTGCTCTTCCGATGCACGGGACCAACATTTATATGTGACTTCCGAGCCACTGATTTTTGCTGCAATTAGGAAATCGTCACAATCACTTCGCTTCATTTACCAGGCTACCGACACGGCACACACAATATTTAAGCACTTTTAGATTGTAATATCCCTAACTGCTTCCCAATCTCGCTTGGGTCGACGAGGCAATTGAGACTAAGTGCCTTGCCCAAGGATACAAACTTTTTGGCTGTATCGGGATAGAACTCACAACCTTTCTATTGTGAGACCTGCATGCTATCCACTAGACCACACGTGCTCACTCTAGATGATGCAATAAGGTTGCTATTATTTGACCATAGCTCACCTCTATTATCTACTGAAGATAGCTCATATCAAACGGTTATGTTGATTTCAATTGAAGATAGCCCACTTTATTATTCAGCAGATAATACACTGAAAACTTAAACTAGTCAGACACAGGCTGGACTAACTTTAAACTAGTCGAGCAGGTTAGTCAAGCCTAGCTGCTGGATAGGTTATGGCCGACTTGACTAGCTTAAGGTTAGTCTGGCTCAGCCTGACTAGCTTGATTTGTTCTGCTGGACTAGTCTGTGGCTGTACTAGCTTATTAGACAAGCTGGCTTGACTAGCTTTAAGTTAGTCAAGCTGGCTGGACTAGCTTTAGGTTATTCAAGGCACTGAGATAAAATATAAATGACGGCATGCAGATAAGACGTACGTCATCGCAGGTCCAGTTTTGCTAGCCAATCCAGACGTAATTTGCCGTAGTTATTTCATTGTGTGACCGGTCATATTGTGTACATCATAGTGTTTGCCAACATCTGTAGACTATTTTATGCTACATTTTGTTTGGAATGACGACTCGGAGTAAGAAAAAACTAACTGTAAAGAACGACGGTAGCGCGGGCATCTCGAACGCTAACGGTCAGCCATGGCTGACCAGTCCACTACAGCTAACACTGTAGCCAGCAGCCCCGCCAACAACATAGTCAATACGAGAGCTATTGAACAGACAGCAGAGCAATCACCCGTGGCGAAACCAAGTACTGATACGCAACGTGAACAATTTGAGTCAGGCGGGATCTACTATATCATATATGGTTTGAGCTGGACTAACCTTACGTTAGTCGAGCAAAGCCGGACTAACCTTACGTTAGTCAAGCTAGCTTGACTAACCTTGCGTTAATCAAAATGGACACCATCTGGACTAACTTAAAGCTAGTCGAGCAACTAGCGACTAGCCTAAACTAGTCCAGCTTAGGATGGACTAACATCAAGCTAGTCGAGCGACTAACGTAAAGCTAAAAGCTATGCTGGACTAGGCTAAAGCTAGTCAAAATGAGCGCCATCTGGACTAGCTTTAAGTTAGTCAGGCTGACCAATTTTGGTTTTCAATGTAAGGTTACTATTATTTGAAGACAGCATGCTTCTGGTTGTAAATATCTACTGAATATACCTCGTATCGAATTGTTTTGTTGATTTCGATTGAAGATTTCGTCGCATAATGGCTATTATTATGTATAAATTAGAGCTTCAATTTCTTTCATTTTTACCGTCAGCAAGTTGGCTGTAAAAGAATATCATAAGTATTATTACCATAATTATTAGAAATCCATCTCTGAAAAGTGTTACCCTTGATTCTGTACAATATAAGGCAACATAAACAAATTAACAAGTTTAGCGTCCCCGAACGTTTACTTTAATTTTATTTTCACTATTTCATTCATAAGTTTTTGTTTAGGTGTTTCAGATTTTTAAAATGTTTGTTTCTTTCTTATAAGCATTTTAACAACCTCATTTTTAAGGTTCGCAAAGTTTGTCGCAAACCGGGGCGATTTTGCACTAAAAAGTTTTATAAATGTTATTAATAAATGGGGCTCCTTCCTTTTTTTGAAAAAGTGAGGACGCTTAACATGTGATTTTTTCTGAGTGATCACAAAATGGTCGGTTATCGGAAGTCGCAAATATTAATTTGAAAAGCCAAACAAGGATTTAATTTCTTCTGTTTCTTTTGTTTTAAAAACCCTTCATTTGCTCACATTTTAAGAATTAAATGTCCATTCCAAAGACCTAATGGGGACTTCTGCAAATGTTCCATTGCAAATGGCCAATACAATCAAGTAGAATACTAAAAATGTGATATTTTCGACTCATTTTGCTTGATTGCATCACTTATTCTGCCAAACAGTGGCGTAGCTCAGGGGGGGGGGCAGTTCCCCCCCCCCCCCCTGACAGAACGTTTTTGTGCCCCCTCCCCCCTTTGTGCCCCCGCCCCTCTCTTTGGATATAGTGTTTATATGCGGGGTAAGCATTTAAAAATGACCATTTTAGCTTGGTTTTGAAAAATAAATAACCATTTTTGTTAAAAAACTGCTTAAAACCCTGAGGATTGGCCAAAATGTGTTGACTATAGTGCTTTTTTGACTGGGAAACTTTGTGTCCGTGCGAAATTTTTTGACCGTGCGAAATTTTTTGACTTCACCCCCCCCCCCCCCCCCCCCCCCCCCCCCCCCCCCCCCCCCCCCCACCCACACACTTACGTGAAATTCACGAGGTGACTGACTTGGAAAAATTTTGGGGCAACCTTTTACGAACATTTTAGAAATCTTGCCCCCCCCCCCCCCCCCCCCCCCTGAAAAAAAACCTAGCTACGCCACTGCTGCCAAAGGCAGATCTCAACCAAAATAGATATCAGGAGGTATGGGCAGGGAATCATATGCAACATATTTACGAACATAGAAGTACTCCCTTCTCAGGCCCAAACCAGAAATAATATTTTTTGAAAATGGAGGCCCAATTCAAGCCATTTTGCTCAAAATGTTCGTTACGAAGAGGAATTTTTAGGGAATTTTTGACTCGCCTCCCTGGTTACAGGCCTGACTCCTTTCGATAGTCATGACGGACGACCATAAAAAGCATCGAGAATTTATGATAACAATGATCATTTGAAGAAATCATTCTCTGTTGTCAGCGTAGCAGTAACACGATTTAAAATATCCACTAACTCTATCTTCTAGGGACATTCAATAAGTTCTACCTCCTCGATCATAACATCGCTAATATGAATGTCAGCCTCATGACAGTTGTCATGATTATAGCTCTGAATCATAGTTCCACATTTATAGTAAATCATAATTGATATCCGTTTCACTTTAGTAATGATGCGGTCAAAGCCAGATAGAGATTTTGGACAACGGAAACGGAAATTTACCTTAAAAATAATTACGAATTTTCAGGGTTTTTTTCTGTATTGTATGGTTAGATAATATAAATGCACGATTTAAATACTGAAAATGGAAATCAATGAGCGATATCTGAATATATTAAGTATTATCATCTATGGTGGAAATAGTACAATTTTGACAAGAATTTATCGCGAAATTATACTGAAAATTTACCGGCCATGAAATGACCATGAAACGGGTTTCCTATGTCTTTCTAACCGCTATAACCCATAACCGCTGGTCCAACTGTGTGTATACACTCTAAGTAAAAAGGGTTCTAGCGGGGGTTCTTGAAATGGCAAATGGTTCTTGGCAGAACCATGTTTCTCTAAAGAACCTTTAAAGGTTCTAAAAAGGTTTGTTAGGGGTTCTTTAACACCGCAAAAAGGTTCTATGTAGTGAGATGGTTCCAGAAAGAACCCTTATTTGGGGAAAATGGGGTTCTTGGTAGACTTATCGGAAATGCTGAAATTTGCATACGTACATCTTAATAAATGAGTTCGCAATGTAATAATTGTTTTGTAACCCTGTTAATAAACGGTACTGTTTAAAAAAAAAATTAATAAAAAAAGAAAAAAGTATTATCATGTATAAATAAGATTGTAAGCAATATTAATTCTTGTATATAGGACTGAAAATAGTGTGATATCAACTCGAATGTATTGCTATGCCTTTGGCATACTGGAATACTGCTAATCAATCCAATGTTCGTTGTTACATATCATACAACGGCGATGCCTTGTATGTTAAATCTTTATTATAATAGTCACTTCATAGTTTTTCTTATAAGTAACTTCAGAATACCAATTAGGTAGTCAATGATAGCAAATTATCTCTTCGAGAGACTTTTAATTCTTCCATTTTGTCCGGTATATTGAAGATCTATTTCTGCTTTTGAAAATCAAGTATGACTTTTGCAGCGTTCTCTAGGGGAGGGGTAAACTTATTGTTGTTCTGATCTGGTTTTGGCTAATCAGAGGGAATATTGTTTCATAAGAAATCAGTCAACAAAATTATTGTTTATAGTCAGTTGAAGAGATATCTGACATTTGGAATGGTTAAAATTGACCAATAAGTACGTTTTGTCACTTATAATTGGTCAAATGAATAGCATTTAGGCGATTTTTGCTGTTTTTCATCCGTTTCCGTCACACTAAATTGAAGTTTGGTTTACACTACATCTCAAGAAAAGAAACTATTACTTGGATCAATTTACAATTAATTTGTAGCTGTGGTTCCAAGCTACAACTGTGTAATATTACATAAGACTTGACTTGACTTATTTGATAACAAAGTTATGAAGTTATAGAACTTATTGAATGATCCTCGTATGTATGTGTGTATTGGACTCATTCATCATGATGTAAATGTTAATATTAATATAGTTGAAAGGTAACTCCATGATGCTGAAATATTCCGAAAAGTATAAGTCTGTACAAATTTACAACTCAACGCTCTATGGAACAAGTACACGTCGGTTAGATGTTTTCCGTGGTTGTTGTGGCGGCCGTTTGGCTGCCACCTCTTCGCCATTCGCACCCGATTCCTTCGCTTGTTTGATCTTCTGAAATAGTGGATCATTTTTGGCATTGGGATGAATAACACGACCACCTTTGGTTTTATAAGCTTTCTTTTTAGATTTCGATTTATTTGGACGTTGTTCATCAGGCTCTGTAGGAGGTTCGATCCAACCGCCTTTTGGTTCAGGTTCAGGTTTACGGGACTCATCGCCAGGTGTTTGTTCCTTGGATTTACCTTCCTTTGTCGGTGTTTTATGATCTTCTGAAACTTTCTGGTTTTCTGCTTTATTTTCCTTTTTGGCTGATTTTTGATCCCGTTGCTTTTCTGATTGTCTTTCTTTTTTAGGAGTGGTCTTAACTTTCGGCTCTTGATTATTTTCCTTTGTTGCTGGATTTGAATCCTTTCCTTTTTCTCGTTCCTTTTCCTGTAGAGGAGCAGTCTGGATTTTCTCCTCGTTTTGTTCCTTTGGTGCACTTATTTCATTTGGAAGTTTTTTAAGATGGTTCTCTTTTGGTTTCTCTGGATTCTGTACACTTTCAGTTTCATTTGTATTAACTTTCTTTAATAAGGGCTTCACTTGGTCCTTTTCCTCATCATTTTTGTTCTTCGTATCATTTTTATATACCGGACTTTCATGGCGTTCTTCTGGAGTATAAGGTAGTGATTTGTCCTTCGATTTCGATCTGGCACTTTCTACTTGCAGCACTGGGGACACACTCCGGATCACCCTAGTAACCGAATTGCTTTCATTTTCAACACCTGATGTTTCATCACATTTTCCCAACCGATTATCATTATTTTTGCGGTGTTGACTTTTAACAACGAATGTTTTGCCTCTTTTATTCAATCTTGTCACAGCCATTGCTGACATCCACGGCGAGACTGATCTGAAAAGAGGCGATGGTGCTGACCTAGATGGATACAGTGATGTTGACGTAGATGGCTCCATTTCGCCTTCATCCTCCGTGTCAACTGTTTCTAGATCATCCGAATCGGGATCTAAATCCAAAATCATCGGTGGTCGATAGGGAGTTGTCGGTACATCCTGTGCCCTATGTCGGTATTTTTCAAAAGGACTGTCACTAGAAGTTGTCCGTGATCCTTCGCGACATTCTGGCGGCAGATATCGCTTCCAAAATGTCGGAATCTCGGCGTATCTCGCATCACCATCTCGCACAAGTATCTCGCATATGTCAGGATTCTGTTGTTTTGCCGCCAACAGAAGCGGATACATTCCTTCATAATTGCCTAAATCTACCAACACTTTGCCAGCTTTCCACGCCGACGGTTTCCAGGTCACGAGGGCTCTCACTGATTCAACATTGTCAGTCCTCACAGCATGCATGAGTGCCGTATCGCCATTTTCATCCCTAATATTGGTGTCGACATCTTTAGCCGTCAGAAACACTTGGACTAAATCCTCCTCGTCGCTCTCCATACAAGCAGTCATGAGCGGAGTCCTGAGATGTTTGTCCGCGATATTTACATCGGCGCCATTTTTGAGAAGTATTTTGGCCAACGTGCATCTTGTTTCTCCGGAGCGGAGATAACATGTGCGCAGAAGCGGTGTGCGTAGCAATACATCCTGAATGTTGACGTCCAGCCCGTCCTCTGTGATCAGTCTAGAAGCCAACTTGATGTCACCATCGTGAATCGCTTTGATAAGATTTCGTTCCTCTTGAGATAGGAATTTGATCTTGTTGGTTTCCTTACTGATATTACCTGCCATGCTATCAACTTATCTTCAACTGGTATAGAACCTGTAGTAGTGAGACGAATAAGACTTGAATCATAATCACATTAAAATGCAAAATTTGAAGTGCAAAAATAATCAGGTCAGGCAAACAGGTCACCTCTTGTTGATCAACATGGTTAAATGCCCGATTCCATTCCGTGCATGTATAAGGGAACATGCATTGATCGCGGTTGGTGACTGGTTTGGATTATGGTTTCTAATAGACATCCTTTTCGACTGCGCGCTATACCAGCAGGCAAACTTTTGTTTGGCAGGCAATTCGTGCGCACACCTGATCATAAGCCTTTCATTGCAATGTAATGTCAATGGGAACCATGTGAAAGCATGTGTGGTCTAGTGGATAGCACCCAGAACTCATGATACAAAGATTGTGAGTTCTAGCCCCGCTACGGCCAACATGTTTGTATCCTTGGGCAAGGTACTTAGTCTCAATTGCCTCGTGGTTCGGAAGTCACGTAGAAATGGTGGTCCCGTGCTTCGGAAGAGCAATACCCGAGCACGTCAAAGGTTACAGACTCTTTTGTAAAAAGGGGATCATCCCGGTCTATATCTGTTCACACATCTAACGAACCCAAATGGAAATAAGCTTCAATCAAGGCTTTATTGGACTATCCAGGGTCGTAATGCCCAAATAAATAATACAAATACAAATACAAAAACCAGTAGACACTGGTGACAGAAATCAGTGATCATGTGATGAAAGTGAAGCATGCTGGTGTTGCTCAAGAAATATTCTTTGGGCAAACTCGTAACTGAATATTAGAATTGGATTTGCCATACTTATTATATGCCTATTATTATTATTTTTTTAATCTGTTAAATCATAATTGCCGATACTGAAGATATATTTGAACATTCAGAATGTTGGCTAAAGTATATTTAACACATGAAAATAAACTGCTCAACCTGGAAAGCACCCACGCTTGCCCATCGAATACATTTATCATTAGGTTATTTAGCATTTGATGATTGAGATTGTACCATAATATTGATTAAAGTAAAGCCCAACAAGTGTAACATAATTGTTATTGAAAAATGTCAGGCATTTCCAGGAGGGGTCACACAGGGGTCAAAATTCAAATATATTCCAATCGTGTCGATATGCATTAGATTACATCGTCTAGTCATGAGGATTCCGAAAATGTATAATTTGCCCCACTTCCGATGTTTGGTTAAACGAGTTATCGGGTAAAACGTAAAAAGGTCGTTGACCTTTGCGTATGGGGTCAAATTTTAAAATTGCTCCGATTTTGAAAAACAATATCTCAAATTGTTCATCTGAACACAAGAATTCTAGAAATGGTCGTTTTTACCATCTAGAGTGTCTGCTGTACAATATAAAGAGGTCAAATGGTCCAATTACATATAGGTCAATAGGCCTTGACTTTTTGACCCACAAAAAAATTCCCCGTGGTAAACAAAAAATCATTTCTGAATCTTCACAAAAGCATACCCCATTTTTAAGGATTTATCGCCAAAATGCGACCCATAATAGAGTGGCACATCCACGTATAAACCCTGTGAATACCCCTCCCCCTCCGCGAAATTCAGGTTATCGTGGAAAACATCAAAGTAGGCCCAACATATTGTATTGTTAAATAGCCTAATATTACAATTTTACCCATTTCTGACCAAAATATTTGTCAGTAAAATGGGTAAAATAAATTATCACCAGCATGATGACTTCGTTTACTTAACGTAAACTATAACAAATTGCAACCTGTTTAATGTCAAATAGAATATCAGCACCTTAAATACCCGCTCAAATTATCTGGATAAAGCCTACATGTACAGGGTGAGTAAAATAAAAACACTGCAATAGTAACAAAAAGCTATCCTCGTGTCACTACCAAGTTGATATACTGAAAGAATCATCTCTCGGCTTAATATTTAGCAGAGGTAAATGAAACTAAATATGGAATTTCTCCTGATATTAAAATTATAATTCAGGATGTGGAGGTAATGGGTTTACTCACCTTCAATTAATTTATTACGGTATTTTTGCAGTCAAGCCTTAATTATCTATTGCCAGAAACATAATTACCGTGGCAAAGTTACAGCAGGTCAACTGAATGTGATTTACAGTCACGTCAAATAAGCTAATAACGGGCACGGCTGATACAATTACACGCGTGGTTGATTGCTGGGGTAATTTAGAATTGCTATATCTGCTAAAAATGGATGATCAATAATTATATCGATTAGCAGGAAATTAAATTATAGGAAATTATGGCGCAATATACAATGTAGGATACATTTCATCATGACATTTATGTGGCAAATATAAAGTACTTGGCGCAATGAGCGATGATGATTTGACAGTCTTACGCTATAATGGATATAGGGTGGTTTGTGATTTATGCTTTTGAATTATAGCAGATTGTCATAATGTTGGTATTTGCTGAAAATACCTCACATTAGATAACCTAAGGTTGCTAGCCATTTGAAACAAGAATACTTCTGATACAGAAATGATGAACGTAACTCATATTTTATAATGTTGCTTTCTACTGAAGATAGCTCATATCAGATTGTTATAATGATGCTATCTACTGAAGATAGCTCATATCAGACTGTTATAAATAGCATACATCTACTGAAGGTAGCGCATATCAGATTATGTTATTGTTGCTTTCTAACCGATGATAGGTCATATCAAATCGTTATGTTGCTTTCAATTGAAGACAGTCCGCCTTATAATGACGTTATTCATATAGGTTGCTATTATTTGACGATAGTTCGCCTGTGTTTTTAATTTAATTGTTATGTTGCTTTTGATTGAAGAAACCTCCCTTTAGATGATGACATTTTTACTCTCTGAATGTAAAAGAGTGGTTTTCCACTCTTTCAAGGAGTTACAAATTAACTTTCACACTCATTTTAGAGTGGAAATTGTCCACTCTAAAACGGGTTGTCCTGCGTTTCACTCCCTTTACTCGTTTTCGAGTGAATTTCCACTCTTTCCACTCATTTAGAGAGTATAACAAGGGTTTTTTCTTTCAAATTTATATGCAATCATTCACACCTTTTGCATAGCATGATCACAATACATATATTCACAAATTCATGCTCGCATCACATGACAAATCATACAGTTAACAAATAGATTTTTTTAAAGATTGGTACATTCAAAACATCTATAATTTTAATAATCTCTTATTTTGTAAAACACTTTTCATTTGATAGTTTTAAACTCTTTTTAAATAAATATATCAAAATCTGATGTTTCAGAGCCTAAAATTTGTATTTGTTACTTGTGTATTTCTCACTTTTACGTAAGTAAAAGTAAATAATTTTTCGAAGCTCATTGTGTTTTTCTAGGTTTTCTATGCTTTTCGTAATCAAACAATCACATATCTCATCAACAATACATGCTTTGACACTATATAATTGTACATATCTATATTAATCATATACTTATTAAACATAATTATTTTATTTAAAACTAAAGTATTCTCAAATTAGCCATATCATTAAGATGTTTGCTTTTCTATATACACAGAAAATTTTACGGTCAAAAGCTGGCAGCAAGGATGCCAACTTTTTTACCGTAAAACTTATAGTATACTGTAAAAAATAATTCAATAAAAACACTTGAAAATATACATATTTGGGGAGTTAATAACAGAGCTTGGGCATGTGTACAGAATAAAAAAGCACTGGCGACCGCCCCAACTTAGTAAGCCTCTACACTTCTTTTTTACGTTGTGTAACTGTAAAATTTACAGTTTGTTGTAAAAATATACAGGAAAAACCTGTAAAAATTGTATTTTTACGGTCAAAAGTTGGCATCCTTGCTGCCAGCCTTTGACCGTCAAATTTACAGGTGTTTTTTTACTGTACAATTGAGTACTTAATCGTATAATTGACAATTTATAATAGTGTATTATGATGTTGATATGCTTTAACACTTGAATAAGACCTGCAGTTTTAAATTTAGTCATAATAGGTCTGGAAAATGGAACATAATAAATACAGTATTTTGCTGTATTCCAAATTACAGCCAAATACTGTCACTTTTTTAACCTTTCTTACAGTATTTGACTGTACATTTTACAGTTTGACTGTAAATTTTACAGTGATTTCTAACCGTGTACATAATCCTCTCAAACAGTGTTATTTCAAATATTGTCCAAAAAGAAAAGAACACTAAGAGTATTCCAAAAAAGTCATATAATTGGGTTTTTTCTGGGTTCTTTTCTATTTTCAAACATATTAAACAAAGCTCAAGATTTACATTCTTACTTACATTTCAAATATAATTAATTAAATCATCCGAGCTCATATAAGTTTTGCGTTTTAAACTAAGTTTGAGTAAACAAATAATCAAAACAAACAATCATATTCCACATCATTTACGGGTTCACATAGTGTGTGTATTCATAATGATAGTGCACGTTTACATTTACCATGGAAACATATTAAAAAAAACCAAAACAAACACATATCTAACATAATTTTTTTTTTTGGGGGGGGGGTTCTTCAAAAACATATCATGTTATGGCATATTACGTATAATTAATTTGCTTCAAAATTGTCAAATATCATTTCTTTATGTTCACTTTTTTAGATACATAGCAATGGGGTTTTAAAAATAAAAATAACAAACTCGGAATTGACGTTTGTACTTGTTTTTTTACATAAATGAATACTATTAATTACTTTAAATTACGTTCATGTCTGCATTGCATGGATATCTACAACATTTCATAACCTAACCATACAAAACACAATAATGTAAGCCTTTATATAACTTAAACCATTTACTTATATTCAATTCTTTTTCAAATAAAAATATCAAATTTGGGTGTTTCCCATATTTGTATTTACTTATGCAAAGCTTTGCAATTACAATTAGTCTATTTATATACTTGTTTTCTTTAACGTTTCCGTTACAAAACCCAAACATAGCATCAGTAACAAGGTTATTATTATTTGACGATAGCTCGCCTTTGTTTGTCACTATACTGAAGATAGCTCATCTCAAATGGTTATGTTGCTTTCGATTGAAGATACCTCACTTTAGATGACGCATTTATATAATCAGTTAGTATTATTTTACGATAGCTCGCCTCTGTTTGTAATCTACTGACGATAGCTCATTTCAAATTGTTATGTTCGATTGAAGATACCTCACTTTAGATGACGCAATTTGTATAACAAGGTTCTATTATTCGAAAATTGATCGCCTCTGTTCTTCACTATCTACTGAAAATATATAGCTCATATATGGCTCATAATATCAACTTATTTTGTTGCTTGCGATTGAAGATAGCTCACTTTAGATGACGCGATTCAGAATAGCAAGGTTACTTAGAGAATAAAATATCATTCGTAGCTGTTTTGCTATACGATGGTCTCATAATGTAAGGCCATATCGTGAAACGGGACTTGTTAAGGGATTGCCCAGCCTAAACCATTGGAGTCGTGTATTATTTGAAGATAGCTCGCCTCTATTTGGAACTAAGATAGCTCATATCAAAAAGTTATGTTGCTTTCGGCTGAAGATAGCTCTCTTTAGATTCTCCGACCGTTTCCTGTTTAATAGAGTGCTGCAGGTTACGGGATTAGGTTGGGCTCTTTGTCAGATTATTTTACATTTTGCACTCCGTTGTCATGGTGTTATAGCTGACTACATTAATTATAAAAATAAAAACAAATCACTCACCTTCCAAACTTATTCCATTGATGAATAAAACAAATGTACCATTTTCTTCGCCTTTGAAATAAGATATCAGCCTCTATTCTAGCTAATAAAAATGTGTATTTCACTTTGTGTATTTGATACCGGCAATTTAATATCAATTCCCATTGTACAGACAGTTGCGTCACCTGTTTAACCAGTGGCATATTTCGATTTTCTAGACCTATTGACGTCGCTGACCATATTTATTAAATATACGTCTTGACGTTGATATTGCAAAATGTCAAAATGAACATAGTAGATTATACTCGGTGTTTCTAGATGATAATGAGCATAGACAGATTGCATGAGGACTTGTAAGTGATGGTTGCATAGCATATAGCAGAGCAGTATATCATGTAAAAGCACAGATAGTCGTAATTAAAGGAATCATGAATCTGAAGGCCTCGTATTGGCCTGCCATTTAAACATGTGGTATTCAATAACTCACTCTGCGTCACACCAAGTATAACCAACTAATTATGATCCGGGTTACTCTGATTCTGAATATTAAACTAATGTTATTGTTTTATTTCTGCTATTTACATTACATTTATAATAGCCGTGAAAATAGCTCATACTTATAATTATTAAAATGAATGTTTTTATAACTTATTGTTTGATTCCCGTTATTGAAGATATTTTATATCTTTTTAAATATTGCTATTCATTGTATGTAGGATATCTGGCATTCGATTGTTTTAACTTGCTTAAACTCATGCCTACTGAAGGTCAAGTTCACTTGTTGTTATGTAAGTTGATTGAAGATTGCTCAAATCCGATTGTTTTAATGTTATGTCTAGATCGATGATAATATCAGAATCGGCTGTATTTTACACTGAAGATATCTCATATGAGATTGCATATGCTTTTTAATTAAGATATATCCCAACACATCAATAAAAGTGTGGATATGTGTTTCAATCGCCAATTTTCGGATATTTCGTAATATAAATATTATGATGTTTCATATCAACATGATCAATGGACAACTGACGTGGTCATCTTCCAATGGTACCAAGATTTTAAGAATTAGTCGTTTCAATACTAATTCTCAGCCATTTGCCTGAGAATCTGGAGAGATATGTCAACGCGTTTATACAACAGATGACTCCACAACGCGCCAACGCTGAGCGACAGCGTTGACCCCACCGTTTACCTATCAGGATGCGTCATCCGGTTGTGGTGGAGCTACTATGCATGTGTGGGAGCGCAAAGTGTTCGAGTGTGTAGTGGAGTATGCTCAGCACTTTAGTCGTTTCAATAAATTCTCAGCCATTGAACACATGGCTCAATTGCAACACAAATATTATTAAATCCATAAACTCACATCAGTGTATTAATAACGCTATTGCAGTGCCGGCTATCGATACGCTAATTATTATAATACTGTTATGTGACCATCTAGCCAGCTGTACAAAGAAGACATGTAATTAACAATTTTGATTAATACATCAGCAAACACAAATATTATTATTGTTGGAGCAACAAGTTTTTATCTATTTAATGTATGAATAAAGTGTCTTTGAAAAGGGGTGGTTGAAATGATAGTCATTGAAACAAACAAAAAAGGGTATTTTTCATTCCAATTTTGTCCTCGTTTTTGCTAAAAAAGGGGTTAAATTGTTGAAAAATCCTTGTAAAGGGGTACTTTGAAAAAATGAAGAACAGTCATGGTTACCAATTTTTATGTTGAGTTGGGGCCGGGTATTACAGTTACAGTTTCCTAAGCGACATTCAATACTCTATCCCATCTTTTAATACTAGCGCCGAAGATAGCATAAAGATTATGTTCGACGTCTCATCAGCCATCTGCTAGAATTGAATTATGTATCACAGTACCGGAGACCCCACTCTAACTCAATAAACAAACTGGCGACCCACTCCAAACAACAACAACAACAACAACAAAACAAGAACCAAATAAAACAAAAACAAAAACATAAATAAAAACCCAAAACAAACAACAACAAAACCACAGAAAAACAAAATAACAAACGAATGAATAAATAAACAAACAAACAAACGAACACCACATCAAACAAATAAATTAACCAATCAAACAAAAACGAAAACAAATCAAAGCAAAACGAAACGAAAGATGAGAAGAGAGGAGATAAGATGAGAGGAGATGAGAGGAGATGAAATGAGATGAAATGAGCCTGAAACAAAATATTGCATTCAAAAGTAGAATGTCGCCCTCTAGTAAATATACAAATTCTACGTTATTTAGGGATTTGCTCCGTTCTTGAAAACAAAGCTAATTTTGTGATCAGAATCAACTTCTAGTAATTGAAATACTTAGTGATTGTTGTATGTACAAATATTGAATACCTGAGAGTGCGATAGTCAAAATTAAATCATGATAGTTTCTAGTATATACCGCATACATAGATTCCTGTCATTTGATTGGGTAAAAGTGAGGGGATAATCAAGCTATGCCTTCAATTTCAATATGACGTCATGAAAAATGACTATGCCCGGGGCATATTCGCATTCCGCGACCAGGTCCGCAACCCGTTTGAAACATCCGAGTCGCCCCGATTGACGAAACATAATAATACGGCGAACAATTTCGTTTTGAACACCCTGTATTTACGCGGTGATTGACAGCTGACCTTTGACATTTCGCATTTATTCGTCTGAATTCGTCTGCTGCAAGAGTTTTGTTTTTTATTTTCCATGATCAGTTTCGCATTGTTGTACCGTTTTAAGATGACTAAAACAAACAGCTCTGGTTGCCCTTGTTAATGAAGAAAGTATCAAAGATTTGATGGATTCCGCTATAGTCTTAATGCAAATTGTCAAGTGAAACCTGTTAGAATCGCTACCTACGGTAAGAATATTATCAGTGACAAACCTTCCAAATTCGGAAATCTAATTTTTGTCAGATTCTACTTTGGCAACAAAACGGTGAAGGTTTGGTCTCGTGTACCTTCATTTCATGAAACTTTGGTTATAAGTTGATAGAAAATGTTCTTTTAACCAATCAAATGACAACAATCTATATATTTGGTATATAAATCAAATATTGACTGCTTTCAATCGGGTCACGGTTCAATTGATAGGCCCTTGGTGATCTCGAAACCATCATCTTGGGCCTATAATTTGAACCATGCCCCGATTTTGCAGTCAATATTTGTAAACTGTATCACGAGGTCAAATTGGACCAAGTTATATAGTTTTACTATTACATGAACAAAATGCATGCAATATTTGTTTTATATAATGATAGTCCACCTTTTGATTTCAAGCCAGGCGATAGTATAACAACTGAAGGCTTATACTCAATTGTAAAATATAACAATGCCTTACAGTCCGTGAAGACCTTGTAACAATACTGTCACTACTATTTTATGGAAAAGAAACGACTGGTGACCATAGTATTTTGGAACCGCGGTGAAAAGGGACAAAATATGCTCCCCTTTTCTATCTCACAATGCATCAGAAAAGGATAATCAATTGATTTTTACCTATTTGCGATCAGATTTATGGTCTGGTCAATTATCACAAGGCAGACAAGCGACCGCGTTTACGAATTGTGAAGTCGGGTCCCATAAGGACTCAAGCTAGTGGCCACACAAGCATACAAACCCATACTACAGATATTGCATAGTTTGAAAAGACCATGCACCCGTTCTACAGACCCGACACATTTTTGTACACATTAGGGAAATATTCACGCACGCGCAAATGAATATGCTGAACGGCTGGTGATTGTTTTGAAGTACAGTTTTAGCCGGCTGTATGATTAAACTTGGTGGGAGATGTAAAATATATGATGAAAACAACAATATTTTTGTGGTGTTAAGGCAACTCGCAAATCACGTGTTTTACACACAAAACCCCCAGATTCATTGCATTGCGTAGGAACGAGGTTAATGACTACGCATTACGTACGCATCAGTAGTTTAGAGGGTACCTGTGACAATTCATAGCATTTATTTCAGACCTCGGAATTTCTTACCAGGGTGAAATATAAAATAAGATAATACAACGTTTCCCTTCACAGAGGAGAGAGTTTTATTTAATATTAGTCCCTATATCGTCACCCCCTTCAATTCATACAATGATCCAGGGATTAGTTAAGAAGATAACGTGAAGTACAATTACTACGGGAAGCAACTATGTGAACAACATTCATCAATTTTCATGTAAGGCCATGTGTTTTAAACTCGCCACCCTTCCCGTTGCATGTACAGATTTTTACATTTTACACCATATGAGATTTGAATTAGAATCGAAACACCTTACACATGATCCAATAATTAACGGCCCGTAAGGGTATGAATAAATCAAAGCTAATGATCGAGTGCATAAATTTGAGTTATTGTCATTTCAATGGACGTAGGTGCCGTTTCAAAATTGATAATCGTCCCTATAAAAGCAGGTTTGCATTACTGTTATCAATGATCATGATGATGATCAGGTTTATGCTTAACACACGCTGTTGTGGACAATGATAGTGTACACACAAAGTACTGAAGACAAAGATTAAGTCACGGCAAAGTTGAAGTTGAATGAAAGGAATCCAAATATGCTATGAATTGTCACAGGTACCCCGTCAACCTGCTTCATTACCCACGATCAACACGCTTGTTGCGGAAATGAATGAGTTTACTCCAGCTGATGAGGATGGAATCTTGACGCTCATTAAAAGATCCCCGAACAAATCTTGCGGACTTGATCCAATCCCTACCTGGCTCCTTAAAGATAATATTCAAATTCTTCTTCCGGCATTCGTTTCTATTATTAATACCTCACTATCCACAGGCACTTTTCCTACGGCAATTAAGGATGCCATTGTCACACCACTCTTAAAGAAACCATCATTAGACAAGAACATTCTTAAGAACTAGCGTCCAGTATCCAACACAGCATTTGTAAGCAAAATTATTGAAAAAGCTGCTTTGTCACGTGTAAATAATCATGTTAGTGAGAATGATCTACGCCAGAAGATGCAGTCAGCGTATAGGCACAACCAAGCACAGCACGGAGACAGCATTATTAAAAGTCAAAAGTGATATTGTTTGCGAAATTGACAACCGGCGTGCTATTTTTCTCGTATTGTTAGACCTATCAGCAGCTTTTGACACGATTGTTCATGATATCCTAACTAACAGATTGGCAAATGATTTTGGATTTAGAGGAAATGTTGTGAGCTGGTTTCGTTCGTATCTCTATCGACGCACATGCAAGGTTAAAATTGCCAATGAGTTTTCTGACTCGCATGTTCTCAACTTCGGTTTGCCTCAAGGATCTTGTGTTGGCCCTCAAATGTTCTCTTTCTACACAAATCCGATTGCTGATATAATCAACCGTTACAAACACATAAAGTTCCATTTTTACGCTGATGATACACAACTGTACATCTCATTTGACCCAAATAAGCCAGGGGATGCTGACCCTGCTCTTGTTATGTTATCTGCGTGCATTGAGGATATTAAATCTTGGATGTCGCAAAATATGCTTTGCTTGAATAGTGATAAAACAGAATTTTTCATTGCAGCCAACCCAAGAGCCTTAAAGTCACTATGCAACATCTCACTTCGTGTTGGTGATATTGAGATTAGACTGTCCCCCATGTACGCAATCTTGGTGTTGAATTTGACTGCCATTTAAACATGTCTCATCATGTTACTAACATATGTCGCAGTTTGAATTTTCACCTTAGGAATCTTTCTCGTATTCGAATGTTTATTGATGAAACAACATGTCATCATGCCATACGCGTACTTGTTACATCACGGCTCGACTATTCCAACTCTCTCTTACAGGGATCTTCTGCGAAAGATCTTAAACGGCTACAACGTCTCAAAAATCGAGCAGCCAAACTCATTTATAATGCTAAAAGACGTGATCATGCAACTCCTCTTCTCCACAAGTTACATTGGCTGCCTGTTAAACGCGCATTGAGTTCAAGATCCTGACTATTGTACGAGGGGCAGTCAATAAATAATGAAAGTGATCATGGTGTGGGATGCATGAGTGATTCTATTGAGGGATAATGTAATCAATACAAAGTATGAACCTTTGTCTTTCAAACAATACACTTTTGGATTGTTAGATACCTTTGGTTATGTAACGTCATTAACATAAACACAATATGTAACGTCATTAACATAAACACAATAGGTTTCAGACACTGATTGAAATCTGTCAATTATTTGGCTGGATATGTTATATGTTGAATATGGGTTGATTGATACATTTGCGTATATCTCGGCAATGCAAGCATAAAAACAGATCAAACTTGACACATAGTTAGAACACACACTTATCTATGTTTGACACTCTTTTTTAGATCTGACTTCGTTAATACAAACAGGAAGGGACCATCTCAAATACGCTTTTATTTAGCGAAATCCGCAATAATATACCTTAGAAAACAACAAAGAATAAAGAACAATGAAGGGATTATAATTTAATAAATTGTTGTGGGATGTAAAGCAATAATAGTGGGGATTTCAAAAGGAGCTGTTCATAAAATGTCCTCAAACCATTGAAATTATGTGACGATTACTTACACAATGCATATCTAGTAGCTCTAAAGATAACAGTAATAAGAGAGGTTGTGGCAGCCATCTTTGATTGATGCATTCATGTATATCTTCATTTTGACTATCACAATATTTTTACACATTGATTTAAGCATTTTTCATTATTTCTGGTTAGAATTTGAAGGCACAGTAAGCTTTTATCTTGTAAATTTCATGATTTTAGCCATTTTTGGCCCAGTTCAAAATGATCTGCCGTCTGCGCATGCGCATATTTTCTGCAGGTTTCATGCGAATAAGTTCAGAGAATTAGTTAACTATCATATGGAATCTCCCAAACTGGTTAATTGCTTGGATTTTTCCTAAATTTTTTGATTTTCCGCAATATTAGTGATTCACTGACTGGGCATTTTTCAATGAAAATTAGCTACTGATATTTGTATACTTTTTATTCGATTGCCTCTCCTTACTTTTTCCTCTTATACTACATATATCAAATTAAACAGGGATTAAAGCTATTGTCTTTTTTATCATATTTACGCGGAAAAAAATTGGGATTTACCTGCTTCTGGTGTCATGTTATGCAATCTTCTTACCACTTGTTTCATACAAGCAATTCAAATTTCCCGCCAAATAACTGATTCAGCAGTGTCCCAAGTGTACTTACTTTGAGACAATGCTATGACGTCATAGTTCACACTTAAAAATCCAAAAACTGTATTGTTTGAAAGACAAAGGTTCATAGTTTGTATTGATCACACTATCCCTCAATAGAATCACTCATGCATCCCATACCATGATCACTTTCATTATTTATTGACGTTTCAATGATGGCGCGCCTTCTTATCTTAAGGACCTTACTAGTACTTATGTACCTAAAAGAAGTCTTCGTTCTGCCTCTGACACTCGGATTCTCACTGTACCTAAAACTCGTCTCACTACCGCCAAGAAAGGATTTTATGCCTCCGGCCAATTATTGTTGAATAATTGACCGCGTCACATCAGACATGCCTCATCACTGACTCAATTTAAGAAGATGTTAAAAACTCACTTATTCCACCATCATAGTGCGAGTGATGTTTAACACTGTTAATTTTAATTTTATGTTTTAATTTTGTTAAGCGCTGTGGTACCATTGTATAATGTGTAAGAGCGCTATATAAATGCTCATTGTTATGTTATGTTTATGTTTAGATAAATAGGCTTTAACGCTTTCCACGCGGCTATTATTTTTATCATACACAAAACAGATTTTTCAGAAACCTTTCATAATTTTCAAAGTCTATCTCAAAGATTACTGACCAAACACTAGGCATGTTTGTAATTATTTCAATGCATTTCTCATGGTGATTCCAAATATGGTAATGAAATACAGTAATTTTGACATTTTTGAAACATTTTTTGAAATTTTGGAATGTCGTCTGCAGCTGCCTGCCGCGTGGAAAGTGTTAACATGACAACTCAACCATAGCTCTACCACATTTAGTTGTTGAGTTAATAGAGAGAGATGGATGATTCGTTACCAAAAATGCAACACCACCAAAATGCAACGTCACCACCCTTTTTGGATGGTGAGTTCAAAACACATGGCCGTAAGCAAACGCCCGGATTAGCACAGTGCGTAAACAAAAGAGGGAAACATATGGTCAGAAGTCACAAACTGGTCCAAAAAATGTTTCACTTCTAATAATGTTGAGAAATGCACCAATTCTGATTAAACGGGACAAAACTTAAGTTTTACATACTTAATGACCCACAAACTATATATTGTTGGAAAGCTTATGATTCAAGGTTTTTCATTTTTGCAAAAAAGAATCAAATTATACAGGGTGTGTAACATTTTTACAGGGTGGAACATACAAAATTTGATCGTTTTTGCTCCTCACAAAATATTTTGATAGTTTGTACAATTAGGGTTTAGCTGAAGATAGTCACCAAAATCAGAACAACCGCAGAAGGTGCTACCAAATTTGCTAAGAATCACCTGCCCAAAATGTACACAGGAAAAGTACAGGGTGTCTAAAATTATGATGAAATAATGCATAAAATGAAGGTTTGTATATAATATTCTATGAAATTTAGTTAGCATGGACTATTTAATTTAAAGGAAAATGGTTATCAAAATGAACTACATGAATATCATTTAAGTTCCTTTTATTTTGAATACAGGGTGGTCCAAAATAGGTCTAAATAGCAAATTTTTCATAACTCTATGAACAATTCTGTGAAGAAACACTTCTGGCTTTTTTAGTTAAATGTTTTACTACCCAGGGTAGAAAAGGACCGAAGAGTCACACAAATTAAATAGAGAGACTGCGATTTGGCCATTGTTTAATCAATAAAATGAATAAAACTGTATTTTTTACATTGAAATACTCCCTGAATTGAACATCATATTCTAGTAGAGAATGTCTAGATAACAATTCAATATTATTATTCATAGTAGCAGGCACATGTTATTAACACATATGAGAAGTTTGAAAACTTTCCTATGTATACTTTTATAATGGCATAAATTTCAAAAGTTCTAGTTTTCCGCTATTTTGTGTAGAAACCTATGGGCGCCTCATCCACCGGCGCCTCATCCACCGGCTCCACCCTTGACTAACTCGACGTTTAGATTGATAACTTCACTGTTGCTAAACATGTGGCTTTAATTCTTTTTTTATTCGGTAGCTGGATAAATTGTCTTTAATATGATACCAAAAATGTTATGTTTTTTTGACAACTTCTATTTAAAATAGAGACACGTATCACGATTTTAAGGATTTTTTGAAACAATCCCACCTTATTTGATAGTGACCTGTGACCATATGTACATCATCCGGGACATATGGTGAAAATATAAATATGTAAATGATCCAAACGTGTACTAAAATAATATATAACTCTTTTTCGTTCTTATCATATATGTCATATTTAAAGCAAGCTAAACAACTACGTCGGGTTTTAATGCTGTTTTACTAGGCTAATAACATGGCTTCTGAACGACGAGTAATACTGATGATGATGATGATGGTGATCATGATGTTCTGGCTTACTGCGATAGGTCAATCCGCTCAAAGTCCCTCCGGCGATTTTCTGTCAGCTATTAGCAACGGAAAATTTAGTTTCGGATCCTGCCCTAATGTGACGCCGATGGAAGATTTCGACATGACTAAAGTGTACGGTGGATCATGGTACATGATAGCGCATCTTTCTTCCGATCTCCCGTACGATGTTCGACATTGTCTTACACTGCGGTACTATGATGCAAATCCCGGGAAAGATATCTGCCGGGTAATGGCAAACAAAACTATGGTTAGATATGAAGAGGGTGAAACGGAGACATCGACAGTCCCATACATGCTACCAAACGAAACCAACCACGCAACATGGATTTTTGAAGTCAGTAAGTACAATTTCTAAAATAAATATGTCCCGCTAGTGTTCTTTTGATGCCGAAGTATCTTTGTTCTCCAATTCTTCAAAAATCTCTTTTTAAAACTTTTATTACGGTACAAGCAAGCAAAACTAAAGGACCTATTTATTATCTGTGAAAATCTTTCGGCTTTAAAAGAAAATTAACATGAGTTGACTATATTTTAAAGTTGACTTTATTTTTATAATGGAAATATCCCTAAATTTAAAAATCTCACATTTTATACTTTTACATTATACTTCGCAAGATACCGATTATGATCGATCCTCGCTCGCGACCTTAGGCAAGATATCCATACAGGATGACAGCCTCTTACATGCGGTGCAAAAGTAATCCTTTTGGTTTCGTGTGTGGGTTGTAATAAAGTTGTGCACGGGAAATACTGGTAAAAATTAAGTTAAACCATTAATTGGATTAAACTTTTGCCAAGGCTAATTATCAACATATCTTGCGATAAGTATTTACCAGAATCAAAAAGTACAGTGTCAAGATTTCAGATGAAAGCGTAATGTTAATCGATCAATACTATTGGTCTGCTTATTTATTTGTATTTCTGGTTTATAAAATGCCACTGTTGACGATGCGGTAGTAGAGTGGTTGTCTGTGGGATCATTAATCTGGTTGTGTATGGCTATTATACTCTAAGAGCGTGTTTCTGCTGGGGAATAAACCGCTAATAAACGCTAAGATTTCCCAGTAGAAACAGGCAGAACCCAGCAATAATCGGTGCTTTTTGGTAATCCCAATAACCTTCACGCTGGGTTATTTATTTATTTATTTATTTGGAAAACACTTTTGAAGCAGTGGCACCCACTTGGAGGTGGTGCATCCAAAAGAAAACAAAAACAAGAGTAAAATACACGAAAAATACAAGTAAATACACTGTACAAATGATAAGACAAAAGAGCTTTGAACTTCAAGCTTGCCGCGTAGAAATCAAGCTTGTCCTTCAAATATCTTTCCAAATATGGGTGTGTTTTGAACTGAACATAACATTTTAAAGTAGATTTACCACATACGTTTTGATACCATCTATCATAATCTTGTTGAGCAATTATATCTTTTAAACACTCGGACCCATCCGGGGTTATTTGGTTGTATGCTTGAAAAGTTAAAGTCCATACCGTATCACATAAGATATGATTGATTGAGTCAAGCCATTTCCATCTTAATTTAGTAACATGCTCATGAATAATGAACATTGCATTAAGTAATAATTTAGGCCATCTGTGAGGGCCCATATTATGAAGAGGTGAATAATAATTAGCTTACTCCTGATCCTATTGTGGGTAGATTCTATGATATCCCAACCTAAATCACCTAAGAGTGATATTGACGGTGTATTACGCGGGGCCTTTAGAATTGATCTTGCCATTTGAAATTGAAGAGATTCAAGTTTCTTGTCGTCACTATACACATTATTGTGAAGCAATCTTTTTCAGGTGCGATGGCATTGTTTGGTATTACAACAGGTCAAATGTCGTGGCCCGTCGACTAGGATCGATAAACTTAGCGGTACATTTTCGCCAGTAGAAACAGGGGGATTAAAAACTTACCGATTGAAACTTAACGTTTATTCGCGTTTACTTTTTGCAGTACCCCAGCAGAAACACGCTCTAAGTTACACCGCGGGCAATATGTTGTCATTCGGATGGAAACCTCGCCTTTGTTTAATAACGATCCAATCTGATTATGTCATTTTCCACTGATTTTTGTTTATATATCATCAGATGAAATCCCACTTAAAATTACAGTCCTGGGAACTGACTACGACGACTACCTAGTCTACCATGTCTGCAGTCCATTTCCACGAGATAACCCTATCGTGCACCAACAGCTCAATTACATAATGTCAAGGACACCTGTCTGGCCAGATGGCTTCAACAGTTTTCAGACCGCATTGGAGATCTTTAAATCTCACGGAATCGACACCAGTCATTTAGTTCTGATGGACCAGGAGGATTGTAAACAGCCTCGTTAGAAAAATTATAAATGTTAACAATTTATTTAATCACTGTTCATTATTTATCGACAAATATACGTATAACAGCTATAGACATAAGATATCACACCAGAAGTGTTTTACCTATATTGTACATGTTAAAAGGTTGTTACGAAATAATTTTCTCTCTTTAAGACGTTTGGATTCTTTTACTTACATCTTCTCCTACCTTCCTTTCTTATTTATTCATTCCTTCCTAGACACTTTCTACGCGGCAGGCGTCTGCAGAAGAATTTCACAAAATGTTTCAAAAATGTCAAAATTATTAAATTTCATTACCATATTTGGAATAACCATAAGAACTGCATTTAACAAAGTACAAACATGCTTAATATTGGTTCAATAATCCTTGAGATAGACCGTGAAAGATGGGAAAGGTTTTTGAAAAATCTTGTATATGGTAAAACCAAAGGTTAATGAAAAAAAGTTTTCCGTCGGCCGCTTTCATCAACTTTTGATTTTTACCAAAACTGTTTGTTTTTTTGTTAGAATTTCAATTTTCTCAAAACTTTAAATTAACATATAATACAAAGTTATCAGCTAAAAATATTGATCACACTCTTCTAACGATTTTGAAACCGTTTCAGACCAATTGTGGTTAATATATATGATTAAAACTGTGTGAATCCCCCACCACCTCCTTGACACAATCTAGAATGTTGTTACATTTACAGAAAGTCAGTGATACATACCGTTGAATAAATCAATCTTGTTATCTATCAAACTGTTATAAAACATTTATTGATACATTCTAGCATAATTCATAATCTTTGAACAGATATCATCATTAACTTTATTAACAAAATGAGGATTTATGGGGAATAATGAATAATAGGATTCTCACTAAAAATCACAATGAAAAGATGCCTCGTGATTTTTAGTGAGAATCCTTCACGGAAAAGTTATAATTTCCATTGGCCTAATCATTACTTCATTGTGTTTATCAGAGTAAATACTTACTCTACGTGATATTTGTGAGTATGATTTGATGATTATGATTGTGAAATAAAGTCATACTGATTCTGCACTGATTTCTGTTATTGTTTATTTGTTTGCTTGTTTGTTTGTTTATTTATTTATTTGCTTATTTGTTTGTTTATTGTTTTTGTTTATTTGTTTGGTTTTTGGGGTGTTTGTTGGGATGTTTGATTGTTTCTTTGGTGTTTTTTGTTCTCTAAACGGTCTGTCCGTACGGGCAGACGCTTGGATCCTGATGTCCACAAAATTACAAGGGGTTATAATACATACAATAATTAGGCATAATATTGCCTAAAGGTTAACTCGTCATTCATGTATATTCGCTCTGGTGGTAAAAACACCATTGAGAAAAAATACCGTTATACACATTGTATCTACTAGAATTCAATGAAGACATTTTTGAAAAGGTATGACGTCATCGAACTGCTGAATTTTGATTGGTCGATTGAATTGTCATTGCTAACATACATGTCTATATGGGAAGGCCAAATTGCTGGTATATGTTTTTGGATGCTTCAAATTCAATGAAGACATTCTTGAAAATGTATGACGATGTGTGATTGGTCGGTTGAATTAGAGTTCTTATGTTGATATTTGTCTTTGTTTTAAAGGCCAAATTGCCTTTTATTGGGTTTCTTGTATCACAACATTCAATAAAGACATATTTTGAAAGTGTATGACGCCATTCAAATACTGAATTTCGATTGGTCGGTTATATTACAGTGCTAAATTTGTAAATATCTGATTACAAGCATATAAGAGGCAAAAGAAGCGTGCAGTGTTGAGGAATGTTAATGTCTTTAGCCGTTGTTCAAGGTGTCCCAACATTGATCGATTGAGTGTGGGGAAGGGAAATTTGGGGAAAAGTGTACTTTAGGTCCAAGATACTGGTATACCAGAATCGTTCAATACTGGAACATGAAAATTGCCAGTATCGAGTGATACTAGAACACTGACTTTGTATAAGTATTGTCCGATACTGGGTGTTCCAGTATCGGACGACTAGTCCAAAATCTGGGACCTAAGTACAATTTCCCCCAAAATTGTTGTCTAAAATGTCCTATTCACAGTTTAACAAAAATAACATCATTTAAAGATCAGCAAACAAATTCTGCACATAATAATCAAAACGTGTAAAGCGTTCCAAGGACTTTTTTCCAAAATTATCTTGACAATTGCAAAAAACAAATCATCTAAATTTCAACTTTTTCGCATACTTCAAACACGGAATGCCGTATAGACTTCGTATTACACATGATTTTCGATTGAACCATAAGCATTAAAGCTATAGTATTGCTTTAGAAAAACACAATGATTTAATTTGGGAGCGGTCACTGTAAACAATCCCCTATGGCAAATTGCATGTAGATCTGTTTTTTTGTTAATGTTGTGTTCTAAAACGCAGGACATGGAGCTACATGCATGTTTCTGAGATTACATTGTTTTAAAACCTATTTTTCATTGATAGATAAAAATATTACAATTGTAACATTAAAACCAAAATCAAAACATAAACACGCCGCCAGTGGGATTCAAACCCACTTTCTCAAAAAAGCAATTATTAGAAGTCTAACAATTTATCCATTAGACCACGTCTCCGCAGCTCCAAAATCAATCGACTTGTTTTGTATTTCATAGTAATACCAGAAATGAAAAGTGTAAACTGCGACAGTTTACCACAGTTTACCAATAGTTTACCATGCATAAGTTTGGTCTGAAATATGCCATTATGCCAGTTGTTCATTTACATTATCTATACTATAAAGTAGAACTGTTTAAATACCGAAATAATGACGCCTAATATTCACATTCACGCATTTCGGTGATTTACTATTTAAAAGATGTTTAAAAAATAGACATTTTTATTTCAACTCGGAATGGTAAACTGTTATCAAAATGTGTGATTGCGACAATGTGAAAATCTGCCCGCCCGCACCTTTATCTCTCAGCTGTGTGAAGGACGACAAAACAAAAACACGCCCGCATTAGCGTCACATTGCGGATACAAAAGATGGACACATATGTACATCATCCGGGACAAATGGTGAAAACATGAATATGTAAATGATCAAACGAGTGTTAAAATGTAAACTGCTTTTTCGTTCTCATCATTTGTGACATTTACAGCCAACCATTAACAACTTACGTTAGGCTTTATTAGGCTAATAACATGGCTTCTGAACGACCAGTAATACTGATGATGATGATGATAATGATGTTCTGGCTTACTGCGATAGGTCAATCCGCTCAAAGTCCCCCCGGCGATATTCTGTCAGCTATTAGCAACGGAAAATTCAGATTCGGACCCTGCCCTAAGGTTACTCCGATGGCAGATTTCGACATTACTAAAATTTACGGTGGATCATGGTACATGATAGCGCATCTTTCTTCCGATCTCCCATACGATGTTCGTCATTGTCTTACACTGCGGTACTATGATGCAAATCCCGGGAAAGATATCTGCCGGGTAGTGGCAAACAAAACTATGGTTAGGTATGAAGACGGTGAAACGGAGACATCGACAGTCCCATACTTGCTACCAAACGAAACCAACCACGCAACATGGATTTTTGAAGTCAGTAAGTACAATTTCTAAAATAAAAATGTCCCGCTAGTGTTCTTTTGATGCCGAAGTATCTTTGTTCTCCAATTCTTCAAAAATCTCTTTTTAAAACTTTTATTACGGTACAAGCGAGCAAAACTAAAGGGCCTATTTATTATTGCTGCAAAAAATTGCATGCTTGACTGTATTCCTACATGGTTTGTCAAAAGCAATCTTGCCACATTTGTACCAATTATAACAAAAATGGCTAACGTGTCTTTTTCAACAGGTGTTTTTCCTACTGCACTGAAACATGCCATCATCAGTCCAATAATCAAAAAACCCTCTCTTGATCCAAACAACCTTAAAAACTACCGTCCAGTGTCAAACATTAAATTCTTATCCAAAGTCATTGAGAAGCATGCTGTTAACACCATCACCAGTCACATGCGTGAGTGTAATTTAGGGGAACCATTACAATCTGCCTACCGAGCTGTGCACAGTACCGAAACTGCACTTCTGAAGGTACAAAATGACATCATGACCTTAATTCATCAGCGAAAAGGCGTGTTCCTTGTGCTGCTAGATCTAAGCGCAGCTTTCGATACTATTACACATGATATCCTTTTTGACCGGATGGAAAAGGAAATTGGCTTAACAGGCAATGCTCTAAAGTGGCTGAAGTCATATTTTAGTGGACGCATACCAGTGTATATATCAATGGCGCCCAATCTGCCAAATGCTCCTTAGACTATGGTTTGCCACAGGGCTCCATTGTAGGTCCTTTATCATTCACAGCATATATCATCCCAATCGGCAGAATCATCAAAAAGCATGGCCTATCTTATCATCTCTATGCGGATGACATCCAACTCTACATCAGTTTTGATCCGTCCAGTTACTCGTCGATTGAATCAGCTCTCTCCACACTTTCAAAGTGCATCAGTGACATCGAAAGCTGGATGACTTGCAATATGCTGAAGTTGAACAATGACAAAACTGAGTTCTTTGTTGCTGTATCATCATACAACAAACGCCGCATGCCTGCTGTAAAACTTCTTGTTGGTAATACCTTGATTGAACCTACTGACACTGTGCGCAACCTGGGTGTTGTTTTTGATACTCAAATGTCCATGTCCACCCAAGTCGCTTCTTTGTCACGCAGCATCACCTTTCATCTCCGCAACATCTCCCGTATACGCCGATATCTTGACTTTGACACTTGCAATAATGTTGTTCGCTCACTCATCCTGTCTCGCCTTGACTATGGTAACATCTTACTTATGGGTTCAAATGCCACTGATATCAATCGCCTTCAAAGACTACAGAACTGGGCAGCCAAGATCATTTTCTGTGCAGCTAAGCAAGATCATGCATCTCCATTGCTTCAACAACTACACTGGCTGCCTGTCAAGAAGAGAGTACACTACAAAGTGATGGTGTATGTTTACAAGTGTCTTGCTGCCGGTTTGGGTCCAGAATATCTCGCGTCCTGCCTCACATTATACATCCCAGGCAGGGAAGGTCTTAGATCTGCTATCGATGCCACACGCTTACAGGAGCCCAAACTACAGTATCGCTCTCTCAAGTCAGCTGCTGACAAGGCTTTCTCCTTTGTAGCCCCTAAGTTATGGAACAAACTTCCAACCTCTTTACGCACTTCCATTTCCTTGCCAGTGTTCAAAAAAGGGCTGAAAACATATTTGTTTTCAAATATATAATGTGCTTGTATCATATTGCATTATCCTGCATACACCATCTTGTATCTATTTTTTATTGTTGTATTTTTTCATGCATTGTTGTATTTAATGCGCTGTGATCATTTGAAATGGCGCTATATAAAAGCCTATTGTATGTATGTATGTATGTATGTATCTGTGAAAATCTTTCGGCTTTAAAAGAAAATTAACATGAGTTGACTGTATTTTAAAGTTGACTTTATTTTTATAATGGAAATATCCCTAAATTTAAAAATCTCACATTTTATATATACTTTTACATTATACTTCGCAAGATACCTCGTATGATCCTCGCTCGCGACCTTAGGCAAGATATCCATACAGGATGACAGCCTCTTACATGCGATGCAATAGTATTCCTTTTGGTTTCGTGTGTGGGTTGTAATAAAGTTGTGCACGGGAAATGCTGGTAAAAATTAAGTTAAACCATTAATTGGATTAAACTATTGCCAAGGCTAATTATCAACATATCTTGCGATAAGTATTTACCAGAATCAAAAAGTACAGTGTGTCAAGATTTCAGATAAAAGCGTAATGTTGATCGATCAATACTATTGGTCTGCTTATTTATTTGTATTTCTGGTTTATAAAAGCCACTGTTGACGATGCGGGAGTAGAGTGGTTGTCTGTGGGATCATTAATCTGGTTGTGTATGGCTATTATACTCTAAGAGCGTGTTTCTGCTGGGGAATAAACCGCTAATAAACGCTAAGATTTCCCAGTAGAAACAGGCAGAACCCAGCAATAATCGGTGCTTTTGGTAATCCCAATAACCTTCACAAACCAGGTTTGGAACCGGCAATAATCGGCAATAAACCCAATAGAAAACAAAAGGGCGATTCTAAGCGGCTTGTGCCGCGAACCGTGTCACACTGGGTTATTTATTTATTTATTTATTTGGAAAACACTTTCGAAGCAGCGGCACCCACTTGGAGGTGATGCATCCAAAAGAATACAAAAACAAGAATAAAATACACACAAAATACAAGTAAATACACTGTACAAATGATAAGACAAAAGAGAGAAAATAGGCAAAATAAGCATACAATCATGAATATCATGAATATTATATCATACACAAGATGGGTTAATCAGCTTATGTCGTACAGTCATGAAGCGTAATGTGGAGTGTATACAACTGTACATTATCTAATCATTATAGCTGCTATTATTATCATTCAACAAAACTGTCCTACACGACCATGCACGTTTTAAATGAGATTTACAAAAGATATCAAACTGTTTATCAATCAATGCATCATATGAGTAGTTACTCACCATGGGAATAACATTTGAACAAATACTACATAAAATTAAACAAAGTTGTGTATCATTGTCACTAACAATAAAGAAATGCCATACATAGGAGAGATCTACTCGGCGAAGATTCATTTCTAAGTTGTGAAGCTCATTGTCGTGAATTGCACGTAGAGACTTACATGAGAGCATAGCATGTTTGATATCTTCACAATGACTATTACAAAGTAAGCACACACCATCATTATTAACCTCCCATGAACTTAGTTTGCCATTTAGGGGAAGCGTGTTAGAACGAGCTTTGAACTTCAAGCTTGCCCCGTAGAAATCAAGCTTGTCCTTCAAATAACTTTCCAAATATGGGTGTGTTTTGAACTGAACATAAAATTTTAAAGAAGATTTTACCACTTACATTTTAATACCATCTATCATAATCTTGTTGAGCAATTATTCTTTTAAACTCTGGGGTTATTAGGTTGTATGCTTGAAAAGTTAAAGTCCATACCGTGATCGCATAAGATATTGATTGAGTCAAGCCATTTCCATCTTAATTTAGTAACATGATCATGAATAATAAACATTGCATTAAGTAATAATTTAGGCCATCTGTGAGGGCCCATATTATGAAGACGTGAATAATAATTAGCTTAATCCTATTATGGGTAGATTCTATGCAAGTTTCTTGTAGTCCACTATACACATTAATGTGAAGCGATCTTTTTCAGGTGCGGTGGCATTGTTTGGTATTACAAAAGGTCAAATGTCGTGGCCCATCGACTAGGATCGATAACTTAGCGGTAAATGTTCGCGAGTGGAAACAGGGGGGATTAAAAACTGACCGATTGAAACTTAGCGTTTATTAGCGTTTACTTTTTGCAGTGCCCCAGCAGAAACACGCTCTAAGTTACACCGCGCGCAATATGTTGTCATTCGGATGGAAACCTCGCCTTTGTTTAATAACGATCCAATCTGATTATGTCATTTTACACTGATTTTTGTTTGTATATCATCAGATGAAATCCCACTTAAAATTACAGTCCTGGGAACTGACTACGACGACTACCTAGTGTACCATATCTGCAGTCCATTTCCACGAGATAACCCTATCGTGCACCAACAGCTCAATTACATAATGTCAAGGACACCTGTCTGGCCAGATGGCTTCAACAGTTTTCAGACCGCATTGGAGATATTTAAATCTCACGGAATCGACACCAGTCATTTAGTTCTGATGGACCAGGAGGATTGTAAACAGCCTCGTTAGAAAAATATATAAATGTTAACAATTTATTTAATCACTGTTCATTATTTATCGGCAAAGAAACAGCTATAGACATATAAGATATCACACCAGAAATGTTTTACCTATATTGTACATGTTAAAAGGTTGTTACGAAATCATTTTCTCTCTTAAAAGACGTTTGGATTCTTGTACTTACATCTTCTCCTACCTTCCTTTCTTATTCATTCATTCCTTCCTGGACACTTTCTACGCGGCAGGCGTCTGCAGGCGACTTTTCAATATTTCATAAAATCTTTCAAAAATGTCAAAATTATTGAATTTCATTACCATATTTGGAATAACCATGAGAACTGCATTTAACTAAGTACAAACATGCTTAGTATTGGTTCAATAATCCTTGAGAGAGACCGTGAAAGATGGGAAAGGTTTTTGAAAAATCTTGTATATGGTAAAACCAAAGATTAATGAAAGTGAATAGTCAGTTTTCAGTTGGCCGCGTTCATCAACTTTTGATTTTTGCCAAAACTGTATTTGTTGTTGTTAGAATTTCAATTTTCTCAAAACTTTAAATTAACATATAATACAAAGTTATCAGCTAAAATATTGATCACACTCTTCTAACGATTTTGAAACCGATTCAGACCAATTGTGGTTAAGATATTAAAACTGTGTGCACCCCGGCCCCACCACCTCCTTGACACAATCTAGAATGTTGTTACATTTACACAATGTCAGGGATAAATATCGTTGAATAAATCAATATTGTTATCTATCAAACTGTTAAAAAACATTTATTGATACATTCTAGCATAATTCATAATCTTTGAACAGATATCATCATTAACTTTATTAACAAAATGAGGATTTATGGGAAATAATGAATAATAGGATTCTCACTAAAAATCACAATGAAAAGATGCCTCGTGATTTTTAGTGAGAATCCTTCACGGAAAAGTTATAATTTCCATTGGCCTAATCATTACTTCATTGTGTTTATCAGAGTAAATACTTACTCTACGTGATATTTGTGAGTATGATTTGATGATTATGATTGTGAAATAAAGTCATACTGATTCTGCACTGATTTCTGTTATTGTTTATTTGTTTGCTTGTTTGTTTGTTTATTTATTTATTTGCTTATTTGTTTGTTTATTGTTTTTGTTTATTTGTTTGGTTTTTGGGGTGTTTGTTGGGATGTTTGATTGTTTCTTTGGTGTTTTTTGTTCTCTAAACGGTCTGTCCGTACGGACAGACGCTTGGATCCTGATGTCCACAAAATTACAAGGGGTTATAATACATACAATAATTAGGCATAATATTGCCTAAAGGTTAACTCGTCATTCATGTATATTCGCTCTGGTGGTAAAAACACCATTGAGAAAAAATACCGTTATACACATTGTATCTACTAGAATTCAATGAAGACATTTTTGAAAAGGTATGACGTCATCGAACTGCTGAATTTTGATTGGTCGATTGAATTGTCATTGCTAACATACATGTCTATATGGGAAGGCCAAATTGCTGGTATATGTTTTTGGATGCTTCAAATTCAATGAAGACATTCTTGAAAATGTATGACGATGTGTGATTGGTCGGTTGAATTAGAGTTCTTATGTTGATATTTGTCTTTGTTTTAAAGGCCAAATTGCCTTTTATTGGGTTTCTTGTATCACAACATTCAATAAAGACATATTTTGAAAGTGTATGACGTCATTCAAATACTGAATTTCGATTGGTCGGTTATATTACAGTGCTAAATTTGTAAATATCTGATTACAAGCATATAAGAGGCAAAAGAAGCGTGCAGTGTTGAGGAATGTTAATGTCTTTAGCCGTTGTTCAAGGTGTCCCAACATTGATCGATTGATTGTGGGGAAGGGAAATTTGGGAAAAAGTGTACTTTAGGTCCAAGATACTGGTATACCAGAATCGTTCAATACTGGAACATGAAAATTGCCAGTATCGAGTGATACTAGAACACTGACTTTGTATAAGTATTGTCCGATACTGGGTGTTCCAGTATCGGACGACTAGTCCAAAATCTGGGACCTAAGTACAATTTTCCCCAAATTTGTTGTCTAAAATGTCCTATTCACAGTTTAACAAAAATAACATCATTTAAAGATCAGCAAACAAATTCTGCACATAATAATCAAAACGTGTAAAGCGTTCCAAGGACTTTTTTCCAAAATTATCTTGACAATTGCAAAAAACAAATCATCTAAATTTCAACTTTTTCGCATACTTCAAACACGGAATGCCGTATAGACTTCGTATTACACATGATTTTCGATTGAACCATAAGCATTAAAGCTATAGTATTGCTTTAGAAAAACACAATGATTTAATTTGGGAGCGGTCACTGTAAACAATCCCCTATGGCAAATTGCATGTAGATCTGTTTTTTTGTTAATGTTGTGTTCTAAAACGCAGGACATGGAGCTACATGCATGTTTCTGAGATTACATTGTTTTAAAACCTATTTTTCATTGATAGATAAAAATATTACAATTGTAACATTAAAACCAAAATCAAAACATAAACACGCCGCCAGTGGGATTCAAACCCACTTTCTCCAAAAAAGCAATTATTAGAAGTCTAACAATTTATCCATTAGACCACGTCTCCGCAGCTCCAAAATCAATCGACTTGTTTTGTATTTCATAGTAATACCAGAAATGAAAAGTGTAAACTGCGACAGTTTACCACAGTTTACCAATAGTTTACCATGCATAAGTTTGGTCTGAAATATGCCATTATGCCAGTTGTTCATTTACATGATTATCTATACTATAAAGTAGAACTGTTTAAATACCGAAATAATGACGCCTAATATTCACATTCACGCATTTCGGTAATTTACTATTTAAAAGATGTTTAAAAAATAGACATTTTTATTTCAACTCGGAATGGTAAACTGTTATCAAAATGTGTGATTGCGACAATGTGAAAATCTGCCCGCCCGCACCTTTATCTCTCAGCTGTGTGAAGGACGACAAAACAAAAACACGCCCGCATTAGCGTCACATTGCGGATACAAAAGATGGACACATATGTACATCATCCGGGACATGTGGTGAAAACATAGATATGTAAATGATCAAACGAGTGTTAAAATGTAAACTGCTTTTCGTTCTCATCATTTGTGACATTTACAGCCAACCATTAACAACTTACGTAAGGCTTTATTAGGCTAATAACATGGCTTCTGAACGACCAGTAATACTGATGATGATGATAATGATGTTCTGGCTTACTGTGATAGGTCAATCCGCTCAAAGTCCCCCCGGCGATATTCTGTCAGCTATTAGCAACGGAAAATTCAGATTCGGACCCTGCCCTAAGGTTACTCCGATGGCAGATTTCGACATTACTAAAATTTACGGTGGATCATGGTACATGATAGCGCATCTTTCTTCCGATCTCCCATACGATGTTCGTCATTGTCTTACACTGCGGTACTATGATGCAAATCCCGGGAAAGATATCTGCCGGGTAGTGGCAAACAAAACTATGGTTAGGTATGAAGACGGTGAAACGGAGACATCGACAGTCCCATACTTGCTACCAAACGAAACCAACCACGCAACATGGATTTTTGAAGTCAGTAAGTACAATTTCTAAAATAAAAATGTCCCGCTAGTGTTCTTTTGATGCCGAAGTATCTTTGTTCTCCAATTCTTCAAAAATCTCTTTTTAAAACTTTTATTACGGTACAAGCGAGCAAAACTAAAGGGCCTATTTATTATCTGTGAAAATCTTTCGGCTTTAAAAGAAAATTAACATGAGTTGACTGTATTTTAAAGTTGACTTTATTTTTATAATGGAAATATCCCTAAATTTAAAAATCTCACATTTTATACTTTTACATTATACTTCGCAAGATACCTCTTATGATCCTCGCTCGCGACCTTAGGCAAGATATCCATACAGGATGACAGCCTCTTACATGCGATGCAATAGTATTCCTTTTGGTTTCGTGTGTGGGTTGTAATAAAGTTGTGCACGGGAAATGCTGGTAAAAATTAAGTTAAACCATTAATTGGATTAAACTATTGCCAAGGCTAATTATCAACATATCTTGCGATAAGTATTTACCAGAATCAAAAAGTACAGTGTGTCAAGATTTCAGATAAAAGCGTAATGTTGATCGATCAATACTATTGGTCTGCTTATTTATTTGTATTTCTGGTTTATAAAAGCCACTGTTGACGATGCGGGAGTAGAGTGGTTGTCTGTGGGATCATTAATCTGGTTGTGTATGGCTATTATACTCTAAGAGCGTGTTTCTGCTGGGGAATAAACCGCTAATAAACGCTAAGATTTCCCAGTAGAAACAGGCAGAACCCAGCAATAATCGGTGCTTTTGGTAATCCCAATAACCTTCACAAACCAGGTTTGGAACCGGCAATAATCGGCAATAAACCCATTAGAAAACAAAAGGGCGATTCTAAGCGGCTTGTGCCGCGAACCGTGTCACACTGGGTTATTTATTTATTTATTTATTTGGAAAACACTTTCGAAGCAGCGGCACCCACTTGGAGGTGGTGCATCCAAAAGAATACAAAAACAAGAATAAAATACACACAAAATACAAGTAAATACACTGTACAAATGATAAGACAAAAGAGAGAAAATAGGCAAAATAAGCATACAATCATGAATATCATGAATATTATATCATACACAAGATGGGTTAATCAGCTTATGTCGTACAGTCATGAAGCGTAATGTGGAGTGTATACAACTGTACATTATCTAATCATTATAGCTGCTATTATTATCATTCAACAAAACTGTCCTACACGACCATGCACGTTTTAAATGAGATTTACAAAAGATATCAAACTGTTTATCAATCAATGCATCATATGAGTAGTTACTCACCATGGGAATAACATTTGAACAAATACTACATAAAATTAAACAAAGTTGTGTATCATTGTCACTAACAATAAAGAAATGCCATACATAGGAGAGATCTACTCGGCGAAGATTCATTTCTAAGTTGTGAAGCTCATTGTCGTGAATTGCACGTAGAGACTTACATGAGAGCATAGCATGTTTGATATCTTCACAATGACTATTACAAAGTAAGCACACACCATCATTATTAACCTCCCATGAACTTAGTTTGCCATTTAGGGGAAGCGTGTTAGAACGAGCTTTGAACTTCAAGCTTGCCCCGTAGAAATCAAGCTTGTCCTTCAAATAACTTTCCAAATATGGGTGTGTTTTGAACTGAACATAAAATTTTAAAGAAGATTTTACCACTTACATTTTAATACCATCTATCATAATCTTGTTGAGCAATTATTCTTTTAAACTCTGGGGTTATTAGGTTGTATGCTTGAAAAGTTAAAGTCCATACCGTGATCGCATAAGATATTGATTGAGTCAAGCCATTTCCATCTTAATTTAGTAACATGATCATGAATAATAAACATTGCATTAAGTAATAATTTAGGCCATCTGTGAGGGCCCATATTATGAAGACGTGAATAATAATTAGCTTAATCCTATTATGGGTAGATTCTATGCAAGTTTCTTGTAGTCCACTATACACATTAATGTGAAGCGATCTTTTTCAGGTGCGGTGGCATTGTTTGGTATTACAAAAGGTCAAATGTCGTGGCCCATCGACTAGGATCGATAACTTAGCGGTAAATGTTCGCGAGTGGAAACAGGGGGGATTAAAAACTGACCGATTGAAACTTAGCGTTTATTAGCGTTTACTTTTTGCAGTGCCCCAGCAGAAACACGCTCTAAGTTACACCGCGCGCAATATGTTGTCATTCGGATGGAAACCTCGCCTTTGTTTAATAACGATCCAATCTGATTATGTCATTTTACACTGATTTTTGTTTGTATATCATCAGATGAAATCCCACTTAAAATTACAGTCCTGGGAACTGACTACGACGACTACCTAGTGTACCATATCTGCAGTCCATTTCCACGAGATAACCCTATCGTGCACCAACAGCTCAATTACATAATGTCAAGGACACCTGTCTGGCCAGATGGCTTCAACAGTTTTCAGACCGCATTGGAGATATTTAAATCTCACGGAATCGACACCAGTCATTTAGTTCTGATGGACCAGGAGGATTGTAAACAGCCTCGTTAGAAAAATATATAAATGTTAACAATTTATTTAATCACTGTTCATTATTTATCGGCAAAGAAACAGCTATAGACATATAAGATATCACACCAGAAATGTTTTACCTATATTGTACATGTTAAAAGGTTGTTACGAAATCATTTTCTCTCTTAAAAGACGTTTGGATTCTTGTACTTACATCTTCTCCTACCTTCCTTTCTTATTCATTCATTCCTTCCTGGACACTTTCTACGCGGCAGGCGTCTGCAGGCGACTTTTCAATATTTCATAAAATCTTTCAAAAATGTCAAAATTATTGAATTTCATTACCATATTTGGAATAACCATGAGAACTGCATTTAACTAAGTATAAACATGCTTAGTATTGGTTCAATAATCCTTGAGAGAGACCGTGAAAGATGGGAAAGGTTTTTGAAAAATCTTGTATATAGTAAAACCAAAGATTAATGAAAGTGAATAGTCAGTTTTCAGTTGGCCGCGTTCATCAACTTTTGATCTTTGCCAAAACTGTATTTTTTTGTGTTAGAATTTCAATTTTCTCAAAACTTTAAATTAACATATAATACAAAGTTATCAGCTAAAATATTGATCACACTCTTCTAACGATTTTGAAACCGTTTCAGACCAATTGTGGTTAAGATATTAAAACTGTGTGCACCCCGGCCCCACCACCTCCTTGACACAATCTAGAATGTTGTTACATTTACACAATGTCAGGGATAAATATCGTTGAATAAATCAATATTGTTATCTATCAAACTGTTAACAAACATTTATTGATACATTCTAGCATAATTCATAATCTTTGAACAGATATCATCATTAACTTTATTAACAAAATGAGGATTTATGGGAAATAATGAGTAATAGGATTCTCACTAAAAATCACAATGAAAAGATGCCTCGTGATTTTAAGTGAGAATCCTTCACGGAAAAGTTATAATTTCCATTGGCCTAATCATTACTTCATTGTGTTTATCAGAGTAAATACTTACTCTACGTGATATTTGTGAGTATGATTTGATGATTATGATTGTGAAATAAAGTCATACTGATTCTGCACTGATTTCTGCTATTGTTTATTTGTTTGCTTGTTTGTTTATTTATTTATTTATTTGCTTATTTGTTTGTTTATTGTTTTTGTTTATTTGTTTGGTTGTTGGGGTGTTTGTTGGGATGTTTGATTGTTTCTATGGTGTTTTTTGTTCTCTAAACGGACAGACTATTGGATCCTGATGTCCACAAAATTACAAGGGGTTATAATACATACAATAATTAGGCATAATATTGCCTAAAGGTTAACTCGTTATTCATGTATATTCTGGTGGTAGAAACACCATTGAGAAAAAAATACCGTTATACACATTGTATCTACTAGAATTCAATACAGACATTTTTGAAAAGGTATGACGTCATTGAACTGATGAATTTTGATTGGTTGATTGAATTGTCATTGCAACATACATATCTGTCTATATGGGAAGGCCAAATTGCTGGTATATGGTTTTTGAATGCTTCAAATTCAATGAAGACATTCTTGAAAATGTATGACGATGTGTGATTGGTCGGTTGAATTAGAGTTCTTATGTTGATATTTGTCTTTGTTTCAAAGGCCAAATTGCCTTTTATTGGGTTTCTTGAATCACAACATTCAATAAAGACATATTTTGAAAGTGTATGACGTCATTCAAATACTGAATTTCGATTGGTCGGTTATATTACAGTGCTAAATTTGTAAATATCTGATTACAAGCATATAAGAGGCAAAAGAAGCGTGCAGTGTTGAGGAATGTTAATGTCTTTATCCGTTGTTCAAGGTGTCCCAACATTGATCGATTGAGTGTGGGAAAGGGAAATTTGGGAAAAAGTGTGCTTTAGGTACAAGATACTAGTATACCAGAATCGTTCAATACTGGAACATGAACATTGCCAGTATCGAGCGGTACTAGAACACTGACTTTGTATAAGTATTGTCCGATACTGGGTGTTCCAGTATCGGACGATACTAGTACAGTCCAAAATCTGGGACATAAGTACAATTTACCCAAATTTGTTGTCTAACATGTCCTATTCACAGTTTAACAAAAATAACATCATTTAAAGATCAGCAAACAAATTCTGCACATAATCATCAAAACGTGTAAAGCGTTCCAAGGACTTTTTTTCCAAAATTATCTTGACAAATTGCAAAAAACAAATCATCTAAATTTCAACTTTTTCGCATACTTCAAACACGGAATGCCGTATAGACTTCGTATTACACATGATTTTCGATTGAACCATAAGCATTAAAGCTATAGTATTGCTTTAGAAAAACACAATGATTTAATTTGGGAGCGGTCACTGTAAACAATCCCTATATGGCAAATTGCATGTATACCTGTTTTTTGTTAATGTTGTGTTCTAAAACACATGACATGGAGCTACATGCATGTTGTTGAGATTACATTGTTTTAAAACCTATTTTTCATTGATAGATAAAACCAAGATCAAAACATAAACACGCCACCAGTGGGATTCAAACCCACTTTCTCAAAAAAGCAATTATTAGAAGTCTAACAATTTATCCATTAGACCACGTCTCCGCAGCTCCAAAATCAATCGACTTGTTTTGTATTTCATAGTAATAAAAATTTAAAAAAAATAATAATAAATAAAAAATAAAATAAAATAAATAAATAAAAAAAAATATTGCTCATAACATGTGTAGTTGTAGTTGTAGATTAAGATTATGATGTATTCTATTGTCTATTTTCAATTGTCGCCATTATGTATATTCCTCTGTTAGATATTGCATTTTGCAACTTTGCAGAGTATATGATATAGATAGATAGATAGAATACCAGAAATGAAAAGTGTAAACTGCGACAGTTTACCACAGTTTACCAATAGTTTACCATGCATAAGTTTGGTCTAAAATATGCCATTATGCCAGTTGTTCATTTACATTATCTATACTATAAAGTAGAACTGTTTAAATACCGAAATAATGATGCCTAATATTCACATTCACGCATTTGGGTAATTTAACTTTTAAGAGATAGTTTAAAAAATAGACATTTTAATTTCAACTTAAAATGGTAAACTGTTACCAAAATGTGTGATTGCGACAATGTGAAAAACCACCCGCCCGCAACTTATCTCTCAGCTGTGTGGAGGACAAAAACAAACAAAAAACCGCCCGCATTAGCGTCACAATGCGGATACAAAGATGGAAACATATGCACATCATCCGGGACATATGGTGAAAACATAAAGTATAAATGCTCATACGAGTGATGAATTGTTAGTGCTTTTTCGTTCTCACATTGTCACATTTACAGTCAACCATTAAATACTACGTTAGGCTTTATTAGGCTAATAACATGGCTTCTGAGCGACCAGTAATACTGATGATGATGATTATGATGATATTCTGGCTTACTGCGATAGGTCAATCCGCTCAAAGTCCCCGCGGCGATTTTCTGTCAGCTATTAGCAACGGAAAATTCAGATTTGGACCCTGCCCTAAGGTGACACCGATGGCAGATTTCGACATGACTAAAGTGTACGGTGGATCATGGTACATGATAGCGCATCTTTCATCCGATCTCCCGTACGCCGATGTTCGTCATTGTCATAAAACACAATACTATGATGGAAATCCCGGAAAAGATATCTGCCGAGTATCGTCGAACAAAACTGTGGTCAGATATGAAGACGGTGAAACGGAGACATCGAAAGTCACATTCATGCTCCCAAACGAAATCGACCATGCAACCTGGATTTATCAAATCAGTAAGTATAATTTTGTAATATAACATTACAGGTATCATTTAAGTTAGATTAAAATGTATTTTGATGTATTATGTTCAAACCAAAATTTCTAATGAAATAAAATTAATAAAATATAAAAGTATAATTTTTCAAATAAAAATGTCCTGCTTTCGCGCTTCTTTTTGTTTGTTTTGATGCCAAAGTATCTTTGTTCTCCAATTCTTCAGAACACTCTTTTTTAAAAACTTTTTATGACGGTAACAACGAGCAAAACTAAATGGGTCTATTATTTTGTGAAAATCTCCAGGCAATAAAAGAAAACGACCATGAGTTGACTGTATTTTTAAGTTGACTATGGTCATGTGTTTTAAGCTCGCCTCCTTTCGCGTTACACACGGATTTTGGCTTTCGCGACATGAATTTAACTTTACACATTTATATTTGCTTGTATACCCTCCCTAAGGTAGTAAAAGTATACGTTTTCTGAAGGGAAATTGCATGAGGAAACCAAATATGCCATTGAAATTATAGTACGACCAAGAACTAAAATGGTATGATCGGAAATGTTCGGGAAAATATCAGAGTTTTTTAAATTTTTAATTTGAGATCCATATATTTTTTATACCTACCCCTATCATTATTTATTTTACATATTTGAATTCCTCATGAAATTACCCATTAGATGATATATAATTGTCAAAGCTACTACGTCAGTATGGTAATTATACCGGCTAGTGAATATCTCCAATTTTTATTTTATATATTTTTAGAATTTTCAGAAATATTTGTTTTAGGATGAACCCTTTCCTGATATAAACTACATTTCTGAATTCCTCTAGTTATACAAGCTTTCCAAAAATGTATACTTTTGCTATCATAGGTTGAACACTTTTTCTGTTATAGTCATTTTTATAAATCCGGTAAATTGAGGCTGATTATCCAGGTTGACTGTGTAGCGAATAGGAAGAAAGCTGATGATCATTGTCTTATCTATAATTAATTAGTTGATACAAATAGTTGACAAGTCTGTTGAACCACATACTTAAAGACTACTAATTATCCTTTGAAATGGGACCAAAATGGTGTTTGTAACATTAGGGATGACTAGTTATTGTAAAAAGAACAAAGCACGGGATTCTCCCCATTGAGTTTGTACAGGCGGCACCCCTTCCGGCGGCACCCCTTCCAGCACCACCCCTGGTCCCCAAACATCAAACAGCTGTATCTCCCTTTCTGTATTAGCTATACCATTGCCATTTGGCAGGCAGATAGCTTGTTATTAGGGCTTTAAAATAATACCAAATTTGTTGAGATAGCTCTTGTGGTTTCACAGATATTTGAGGAAAATGACAGCATGAAGCTTAAAAATTTAACAGCACCACCCTATTGGGAGGCGAGTTCATAACGCGTGACCCTATATATTTTTAATGAAAACATCTCTGAATTAAAAAACATTACCACTTCTAATCTTCGCATATCGACCTTAGACAAGATATATCACTATACCAGATGACACCTCTTACACGCGGTGCAAAATCTAATCCTTTTGGTTTCGTGTGTGGGTTGTAATAAAGTTGTGCACGGGAATGCTGGGGAAAATGCAGTTGAAACAATCATTGGATTAACTATTGCCAAGGCTAATGATCATTATTAACGTATCTTGCGATAAGTACATGTTTAAGTTACCAGACTCAAATAGTTCAGTGCCAAGATTTCAGATAAAAAGCAGAATGTTGATCAATTAATACTATTAGAGTCCGCTTATTGATTTGTAAGTTAAGAGTTTAACGAGTTGCCGTCGGACAAGTTTAAACCCGTTAAATTCTGAACTTATATTATGAATATCCGTCGTAAAAACAATTTTATTGATTTGTATTTCTGGTTTTAAAATGCCACTGTTGGCGATGCGTGAGTGGTTGTCTGTGGCTGAGACTAGTATACTAGTCTCAGGACGTACTGCGTGATCATGAATCTGGTTGTGTATGACTATTATATTACACCACGCGCAACATATTGGCATTCGGTATGGACACCTCGACTTAGTTTAGTATCAATCCAATCTGATGTTGTCATTTTTTGCACTGATTTATGTTTATCATCAGATGAAATTCCGCTTACGATAATAGTCCTGGGAACTGACTACGATGACTACCTAGTCTACCATGTCTGCCATCCATTTCCTCGAGATAACCCTATCGTGCATGAGCAGCTGAACTACATATTTTCAAAGACACCTGTCTGGTCAGATGGCTTCAACAGTTTTAACACAGCCTTGGAGATCTTCGAATCTCATGGAATCGACACCAGTGATTTAGTTCTGATGGACCAGGAGGATTGTTAACCTGTTGTTAGAAGTGCTGCTGAAACACCTAATCACTGTACATTATTTATCGACAAAGGAAAGATGCATAAGAAAAAATATAAGATTTCACACCAGTAATGTTTTACCTATTAGTTCATATTGTAAAGGTTGTTACCAAATAATTGTTCTCTTTTTAAAGGCGTTTGGATTCCTTTACTTTATATCTTCACCTACCTTCCTTCATGCTTCATTCATTCATTCATTCATTCATTCCTGAAGGCTAATAAAAATGAATAATGTGGTTAAGATATACGGTATATTAATAACGAATTGTGTGCATCCCCCACCACCTCTTTAATTAAAACAATCTATATAGAATGTTGTTACATTTACAGAAAGTGTTTCATATCGTTGAATAAATAATAATCAATCTTCTTATCTTTCAAACTGTTACAAAACATTCATTGATCCATTCTAGCATAATTCATGATCTTTGAACAGATATTAATCATTAACTTGATCAAAATGAGGAGTTATGGGAAATACTGAATAATGGTTAATGCACAATGAAAAGGTGCCGTATGATTTTAGTAAAAATCCTTGACGGAAAACTTCTCATTAATTACCATTGGCCTATCATTAGGCCAACAAAAAATAGTTGTGTTGCCCTCATCCGGCCGGGTCAAAATTTCGAAAATGTGGGCCGATGTTTTTGGTGTTTTTTAAGAATATTTAATTTTGTTAAACATTTTTTAAAGATTTATTTTTTTGTTAAAGATTTTTATTTATTTTTTATTTTTTATTTTTTAAACATTTAAAAAAAAAAAATCTATACTAATTTTACCTATCTTCCGGTTGATAAATGTGTGTATAAGCCAACGAAACCAAGAAAATCAACAAAAAAACAAGCTCGGGTTTGTACTCCACGCACGAGAAAGAAAATGCAACTAGTATATTGTTTTTATTTAGTGTCATTCTCTCCATCGTTGTCTTTAATTCAGTATACAATGTAATATGGGGATATTCCATACTTTCAAGCAGTTTTTGTTTTATGTTATCGAGGGTGAATATTTTGTCATGGATGTGTACTTCAAGAAAATATTCACCATTGGGTAGAAAATACAGCTAGTATGTGTTTTCTTAGTATCTTCACACATGTGGACGAATATTGTATAATTAAAATTTTAAAAAACCCAACAAAAATCCGGTCGGCCGACCTTTCCCGATTTTAGGCTTATGAGGGCAACACATACTTCTTTTTTTGGCCTTGCTCATATCACATTATGTTTACCAGAGTAAACACTTACTCTACTTGATACTTATATTTTGAGGATTGGTTGGACAAAATTGAATAATAATTAATGGATAATAATTAATGAAAAGGTGCTTTGATATTTCATTTGAAAATACTTGACGGAAAACATATAATTTCCATTGGCCTAATCATTACTTCATTGTGTTTATCAGAGTAAATACTTACGGTGCGTGATATTTGTGAATATGATTTGATGATAATGATTGTGAAAAGTCATACTGATTCTGCACTGATTTCTGTTATTGTTTATTTGTTTGCTTATTTGTTTATTTATTTATTTGCTTATTTGTTTGTTTATTGTTTTTGTTTATTTGTTTGTTTATTGGGGTGTTTGGTGGGATATTGGGGTGTTTGGTGGGATGTTTGATTGTTTCTTTGGTGTTTTTTGTTGTCTAAACGGTCTGTCCGTACGGGCAGACGCTTGGATCCTGATGTCTTCAAAATTACAAGGGGTTATAATACATACAATAATTAGTCATGAAAATGCCTAGACTGCTAAAATATAGAGTAAAACGATTACTCAACGTTGAGTAACTATGCAACAGTTCGTTCAACAGTTGAGTAAACAATGCCCAATATGTTTAACAGTTGAGTAAAAATGCCCAATATGTTCAATAATTGAGTACAAATGTCCAACATTTTACTCAACTGTTGAACATATTGGGCATTTTTCGTGTTGTTCATTTACATTATCTATACTACCATGACTACAAAGTAGAACGGTAAAAATACCGAAATAATGACGCCTAATATTCACATTCACGCATTTCGGTAATTTACCATTTAGGAGATAGTTTAAAACATAGACATTTTTATTTCAACTTGGAATGGTAAACTGTTACCAAAAGCGTGATTGCGACAATGTGAAAATCCGCCCGCCCGCACCTTATCTCTCAGCTGCGTGGAGGACAACAAAACAAAAACACGCCCGCATTAGCGTCACAATGCGGATACAAAAGATGGAAACATATGTACATCATCCGGGACATATGGTGAAAATGGTCAGTATAATGGTCATATGAGTGTTGAATTGTTAGTGCTTTTTCGTTCTCATCAGTTGTCACATTTACAGCCAACTATTAAAAACTACGTTAGGCTTTATTAGGCTAATAACATGGCTTCTGAACGACCAGTAATACTGATGATGATGATGATGATGATAATGATGTTCTGGCTTACTGCGATAGGTCAATCCGCTCAAAGTTCCCGCGGCGATTTTCTGTCAGCTATTAGCAACGGAAAATTCAGATTCGGACCCTGCCCTAAGGTGACACCGATGGCAGATTTCGACATAACTAAAGTGTACGGTGGATCATGGTACATGATAGCGCATCTTTCTTCCGATCTTCCGTACGATGTACGTCATTGTTATACAATACAATACTATGATGCAAATCCTGGGAAAGATATCTGCCGAGTATTGTTAAACAAAACTGTAGTCAGATATGAAGACGGTGAAACGGAGACATCGAAAATCACATTCATGCTCCCAAACGAAACCGACCATGCAACCTGGATTTACCAAATGAGTAAGTATAATTTTTAAATAAAAATGTCCTGCTTTCGCGCTTCTTTTGTTGTTTTGATGCCGAAGTATCTTTGTTCTCAAATTCTTCAAAACACTCTTTTTGAAAGCTATTTATGACGGTAACAACTATTATTTTGTGAAAACCCTCCGGCTATAAAAGAAAACCGACCATTAGTTGAGTGTATTTTTAAGTTGACTATATTTATAATGAAAATATCCCTAAATTTAAAGATCTCACATTTTATACTTTTACATAATAATAATACGTCAACACAAGATACCACCTGATTCTCGCTCGCGACCTTAGGCAAAGTATCCATACAGGATGACACCTCTTACAAACGGTACCAAATGTAATCCTTTTGGTTTCGTATGTGGGTTGTAATAAAGTTGTGCACGGGAAATGCTGGAAAAAATCAGTTCAAACAGTCATTGGATTAAACTATTGTCAAGGTTAATTATCAATATTAACATATCTTGCGATAAGTACATGTTAAAGTATTTATAGACTAAAATAGGTCAGAGTCAAGATTTCAGATAAAAGCGTTATATTGATCAATCAATACTAAGAGTCCGCTTTAATGATTGATTTGTATTTCTGGTATAAAAAAGCCACTGTTGACGATGCGATGCGGGAGTAGAGTGGTTATAGTAGAACAGGATATTTTGTCAATCTGGATTCTGAAAAGTCCACTTTATTTTCTTCAAATTAATTTTCCGACCTCCAATTGTTGTTTTTTTAAATTAAGTGCACACACACGCTTACAATTGGAAGAGGGAAAATTTGTAAGTCCACTTCCTCAATACAAAACATGAGTAGAGAAAAATGGTGATCATTCAAGGTGTTGCTATCCTATTTGGACTTGCAGTGTTGCCAAGGTTGCCAACGGGAAGGCAAAATTAATGACTTGATTCAGTCAATTTATTCCTTGCATATAATCATTTAATTTTCAATATTTTCTAATTCATGACACTGAGATGGGGCATGCATTGAAGCCCCCCCCCCCCCCCCACACTTCCCACATGCACACATCAATGTTTCTTTCTGACGGGGGGTGGGGGGGGGGGCAGGCGAAATCATGATGATTACTTTCTTTCACTTTTTTCTTCTTTCTAGCTCCTCTCAAATGTTCTTGTTTTCCTTTAATGTTCAAATAAACTTACATTTCTGACATTCACTGGGAATATCAAAATAAACCGGACTTTTCTTGGTCCATTTTGACACGAGAGCCTGTTGTAGGAGCCACAGGCCTCAAATTTAGGAGTTGACCCCTGAACTCTGAACATACTCTTAAATTTAACATTTTTATGACAGATACATATCTTATCTACAAGAATAAGGAGTCCTGCTCTGAAGATTCTCTTGCGAAATTATGCTATGGTGATAATCATATTCCCCATGTATTTACATAGCAGAAATGAAGTAATAGAATCTCGTAAGGGTTTGAGTAGTATATTGACCATAACACTGAAAGGAAATCTAAAAACGACATAAAATCATGTTTATGAATTTAAGAAAAGAACTACTTGACACATTATTTCAGCTTTTTCCATTTAGATGTCATTGATATCGGTCCAAAATGTTATGGAACAATTAAAAAGGGTTATACAGTAAGCATTTTTGACCCTTTTCGGACTTTTTCCAATGTTCTATTTAGCTATGTTACCTGTTAGTTACATTGACATTATAAATATACATAACTATCTCAACACGTGAAGTAGTTCTTCCCCATATTTATTTAACTTTTTTATGGTGATAATAATACCCCTACCTCTAACACGAGTTGTTTATTCTTGTAGACAAGATATGAATCTATCATAAAAGTATTCCTTTTGGAGTATGTTCGGAGGTCAGGGGTCAAACCGTTTTAAAGCCGAATTTAGAGCTATGGGACTCCTACTATTATCTATAGGATCATGAATCTGTGTAAAATAGCTATTATACATTGCACGCAACATGTTGTCATTCGGTACGGAAACCTTGCCTTAATTAAGTAACGATCCAATCTGATTGATTTGATTTGATTTGATTTGATATAATTTGAGTCCTACGACCCTGGATAACCCAATAAGCTTATTAGCTTATTTCCATTGGGGTCCGTTAGATGTGTGAACAGATACAGACCGGGATGATCCCCTACTCTTTACGAACGAGTCTGTAACCTTTTAACGTGCTCGGGTATTGCTCTTCCGATGCACGGGACCACCATTTATACGTGACTTCCGAACCACTGTTTTTTGATGCCATTAGGAAATCGTCAGAATCATTTCGCTTCATTTACCACGCTACCGACGGCGCACACAGTATCAGCACTTAGATTGTAATATTCCCTAACAGCTCCCCAATGTCGCTTGGGTCGACGAAGCAATTGAGACTAAGTACCTTGCCCCAAGGATACAAACAAGTTGGCTGTAGCGGGGCTCGAACTCACAATCTTTGCATCGTGAGACCGGCATGCTATCCACTACACCACACGTCTTTCCACTGATTTTTTAATTTTTTTATCATCAGATGAAATCCCACTTACAATTACAGTCCTGGGAACTGACTACGACGACTACTTAGTCTACCATGCCTGCAGTCCATTTCCTCGAGATAACCCTATCGTTCACGAGCAGCGCAGTTACATATTGTCAAGGACACCTGTCTGGCCAGATGGCTTCAACAGTTTTCAGACCGCATTGGAGATCTTTGAATCTCACGGAATCGACACCAATCATTTAGTTCTGATGGACCAGGAGGATTGTTACCAGCCTCGTTAGAAAAATATAAATGTTAACAATGTAATAAATCACTGTACATTATTTATCGACAAAGAAAAGACGTATAAGAAAATATATGGGATTTCACACCAGCAATGTTTTACCTATATTTTACATGTTAAAAGGTTGTTACAAAATCATTTTCTCTCTTTAAAGGCGTTTTGATTCATTTACTTAGGGGAATGGTCCATGGGGCAACTGGTCTAAATTGACGGTTTTGTAATGGTGTGGGGCATACTGCTTTATTTTGAACAGTACGACTTGTGTTGAAACTTGACATATATTCTTATCCTCTATATGCCAGAACATTTGCAACTTAAGGGTAATTTCACATGTAAAATTCTCCAGATCTTTGAAGCTGTCTCCTTGATGAGTGACTGATTGAAAATTCACAGATAGTATGGGCGATTTATAAAGATGAGTATAAATCATGTTTGATGGACTTTTATATGATTGATAGATATGCAACAGTAAAAATATTCTTGCAGTACGGTCATCTTAAGATGCTTGGAGCATATTGCAGTTGATTGGTGCTATTTTGTAGTGTGCTCAGGGACTTTCCGAAATATGATTACAACCATTGGTTGTGGTTGAAACGATCGAAAAAATGGCACATGTTGCTAACTTGGAACATTAGTGGTTTGGATTTGCGGTTAATATTATCATTTAATGAATGCTACAAATTAAATCATTATCACGGATACTAATTCGATAGAGTTATTAGTTTATGTATTTGCAAATAACAAAGTATAGGCCTACCATTTTTATTTTAACTGTAGACCCTTTTCTACTTGTAGGACGCGAACGCCGTAATAATTGTGAATTCAAAGATGCTCGCTGGCTACAGAAACTGTGTAATGGCTAAAAACAAAAAATGCAGTTGTGCCTTTTTCTGAAAGGGTATGGAGTTATTAATTATCATGACAAATGACGGTTTGTTTTGAAACATTTTGGTGTACAATTTATTATGTCACAGGCATGCTTGAATAAGTTTTCATCTCGACAAAGTGCGAATCTTTTTGAGGGGCAAGTGGTCCAAAGGGTAATGGGGTAACTGGGCCACCTGCAAAAACTCAATCAAGATTGTAAAATTAATTTTGAAAATAAGTTGTTAGTATCAATGAAACTTTACTTGGTATTGAAATTGCATAGAATGTGAAAAAATTCCACATTCTTTCTGATTCTTTGACAATTTGGGGTATTTGGGGCCTCATACCACAATTTCTGCTATTGAATGATTACAATATGACAATTGCTTAAGAATGGTTTAAAACCTCGGTATTATGAAATAATGTATTTATTATATTTTGAATGGTGTCTGTAAAGATATTTGTAATGAAGAAATACCATGATTTATGTATTTTATTCACTGCTTTTTGTGTAAACCATTGGGACTAACTTCCCCAGTGACATGACAAGCTTGCTAATTATCAAGATAGCTTATTATAAGTACTATGAGTATTATATGAAGTAATTAAAAACATTAAAGGAAGTGTTATATACAGACAAATGTAAAGACTCGTATCAAAAAATTAATCGTTATGACCACCAACATATCACACCTGTTCTCCGCAATCTGCACTGGCTAATGGGGCCCTCACATGTATCCGTGTGAGCTGGGCGGCCCCTTACCGTCTTATAGAAAAACAACAGAGTCCAACACGGTGAACAATCAGCAAAACATGTCAACGGCCGCATTGATTTATTTTTTGTCACCGGGTTCATACTGTTCTAAACCGGGTCCTTATCGGCCTGGAACCAGGCTCATACCACCTCCTCACCAGGTCCTCACCGGCCGAAACGCTTGGGTACCGACCGAACCGCCTTGATAACGTCATCAAACTGCCCTGTATAAGCTGAGCGCTCAAGCTCGCCGCTTCGCTCACATTCCGGGAATGTCTGTAAAATACATTTGTACTCACATGTATCCGTGTGAGCTGGCCGGCCCATTACCGTGTGACAAATTGGTGCAGACGGTGGCACACGGTGATGTCACACGGTGGGCCGTTTCCCGTCCGTTGAACACGTTGCCGGGGACATTGCCGGCCATCCGCGCCCGGCAGGACTTTTGAGCATGCTCAAAACTCCTGCCGGGTCCTGCCGGGTGAGTAAAAGCGGCGGCAAACGGTGAGAGCCCGGTTTGAGGACGGTATAAAGACGGCGCACCCGTTTCACGCCCGTTCGCAGGGCGGTAATGGCAGGCGGCCACCTTACCGTCTAATAGAAAAACAACAGAGTCCAAACAATCAGTAAAAAATGTCAACGGGCGCATTAATCTTTTGTTGTGGCCACTGGGCCCATAACGTTATATACAGGGTCTATACCGGGTCGTCACCGGTCGGGTACTGGGCTCACCGTCCTCATACATTTCTAGCTTACCGTTCTTACCGGGTGCATAACACCTCCTCACCGGGTCCTCGGTCCATACCGTTCTACACCGGGTCTGTCCCAGGTTCTCACCGGCCTTGTCCCGGGATCACCGGCCTCATACAGTTCTAGCTTACCGTTCTCACCGTGTCCTCATCGTGTGCATACCACCTCCATACCGGTTCCTAACCGGTCGAAACGCCTGGGTACCGGCCGAAACGTCTGATTACATCATCAAATCGCCATTTTCAAGCTGAGCGCTCAAGCTCGCCGCTTCACTTGTATTCCGGAATTCGTACGAACCACATTATAATACTCTCTAAATGTAAAAGAGCTAAACCTCACTCTTTCGAGAGCTTTAGGAGGGACGGCTCTTCTAAGAAGTGAAGTTCACTCTTTTCAGAGTGATTTGTCACTCTTTTAAGAGTGATTTCCACTCTTTTCAGAGTGATTTTAACTCTTTTTAGAGTGAAAATCGCTCTTTTAAGAGTGAACTTCACTCCAAAAAAAGATCTGTTCCTCCTAGAGCTCTCGAAAGAGTGAGTTTTAGCTCTTTTACATTTAGAGAGTTGCAACATGCCTGCTGAGAGTCCATTCCGCGAACGGTTACTAGGCTGCATGCGGCCATTCGCAGTCCGTCGCTAAGATGGTCGACGTCCACCACCGTCAATCACCGCCCTGCGAATGGGCGCGAAACGGGCGCGAAACGGGTGCGAAACGGATGCGAACGGGTGCGCCGTCCTTATACTGTTCGCCGCCGCTTTTACTCACCCGCCAGGAGTTTTGAGCATGTTCAAAACTCCGGTGGCCGGCAAAGTCCCCTGAACGTGTTCAACGGACGGGAAACGGCCCGCCGTGTGTGCCGCCGTGTGTGCCGCCGTCCGCACCCATTTTTCACACGGTAAGGGGCCGCTCAGCTCACATAGGCCCTTCACATGTATCCGTGTGAGCCGGGCGGCATGTTTACTTCTCTTATGGGGCCCTCACATGTATCCGTGTGAGCTGAGCGGCCCCTTACCGTGTGAAAAATGGGTGCGGACGGCGGCACACACGGCGGGCCGTTTCCCGTCCGTTGAACACGTTCAGGGGACTTTGCCGGCCACCGGAGTTTTGAACATGCTCAAAACTCCTGGCGGGTGAGTAAAAGCGGCGGCGAACGTTGAGAGCCCGGTATGAAGACAGTATAAGGACGGCGCACCCGTTCGCATCCGTTTCGCACCCGTTTCGCACCCGTTTCTCGCCCATTCGCAGGGCGGTGATTGACGGTGGTGGACGTCGACCATGTTAGCGACGGACTGCGAATGGCCGCATGCAGCCTAGTAACCGTTCGCGGAACGGACTCTCAGCAGGCATGTTGCAACTCTCTAAATGTAAAAGAGCTAAAACTCACTCTTTCGAGAGCTCTAGGAGGAACAGATCTTTTTTTGGAGTGAAGTTCACTCTTAGAAGAGCGATTTTCACTCTAAAAAGAGTTAAAATCACTCTGAAAAGAGTGGAAATCACTCTGAAAAGAGTGGAAATCACTCTTAAAAGAGTGACAAATCACTCTGAAAAGAGTGAACTTCACTTCTTAGAAAAGCCGTCCCTCCTAAAGCTCTCGAAAGAGTGAGGTTTAGCTCTTTTACATTTAGAGAGTATTATCATGATTATAATGTGGTTCGTACGAATTCCGGAATACAAGTGAAGCGGCGAGCTTGAGCGCTCAGCTTGAAAAGGGCGATTTGATGATGTAATCAGACGTTTCGGCCGGTACCCAGGCGTTTCGACCGGTTAGGAACCGGTATGGAGGTGGTATGCACACGATGAGGACACGGTGAGAACGGTAAGCTAGAACTGTATGAGGCCGGTGATCCCGGGACAAGGCCGGTGAGAACCTGGGACAGACCCGGTGTAGAACGGTATGGACCGAGGACCCGGTGAGGAGGTGTTATGCACCCGGTAAGAACGGTAAGCTAGAAATGTATGAGGACGGTGAGCCCAGTACCCGACCAGTGACGACCCGGTATAGACCCTGTATATAACGTTTTGGGCCCGGTGGCCACAACAAAAGATTAATGCGCCCGTTGACATTTTTTACTGATTGTTTGGACTCTGTTGTTTTTCTATTAGACGGTAAGGTGGCCGCCTGCCATTACCGCCCTGCGAACGGGCGTGAAACGGGTGCGCCGTCTTTATACCGTCCTCAAACCGGGCTCTCACCGTTTGCCGCCGCTTTTACTCACCCGGCAGGACCCGGCAGGAGTTTTGAGCATGCTCAAAAGTCCTGCCGGGCGCGGATGGCCGGCAATGTCCCCGGCAACGTGTTCAACGGACGGGGAACGGCCCACCGTGTGACATCACCGTGTGCCACCGTCTGCACCAATTTGTCACACGGTAATGGGCCGGCCAGCTCACACGGATACATGTGAGTACAAATGTATTTTACAGACATTCCCGGAATGTGAGCGAAGCGGCGAGCTTGAGCGCTCAGCTTATACAGGGCAGTTTGATGACGTTATCAAGGCGGTTCGGTCGGTACCCAAGCGTTTCGGCCGGTGAGGACCTGGTGAGGAGGTGGTATGATGAAATGTTTTGCTGATTGTTCACCGTGTTGGACTCTGTTGTTTTTCTATAAGACGGTAAGGGGCCGCCCAGCTCACACGGATACATGTGAGGGCTCCATTAGCCAGTGCAGATTGCGGAGAACAGGTGTGATATGTTGGTGGTCATAACGATTAATTTTTTGATACGAGTCTTTACATTTGTCTGTATATAACACTTCCTTTAATGTTTTTAATTACTTCATATAATACTCATAGTACTTATAATAAGCTATCTTGATAATTAGCAAGCTTGTCATGTCACTGGGGAAGTTAGTCCCAATGGTTTACACAAAAAGCAGTGAATAAAATACATAAATCATGGTATTTCTTCATTACAAATATCTTTACAGACACCATTCAAAATATAATAAATACATTATTTCATAATACCGAGGTTTTAAACCATTCTTAAGCAATTGTCATATTGTAATCATTCAATAGCAGAAATTGTGGTATGAGGTCCAAAATGCCCCAAATTGTCAAAGAATCAGAAAGAATGTGGATTTTTTTTCACATTCTATGCAATTTCAATACCGAGTAAAGTTTCATTGATACTAACAACTAATTTTCAAAATTAATTTTACAATCTTGATTGAGTTTTTGCAGGTGGCCCAGTTACCCCATTACCCTTTGGACCACTTGCCTCTCAAAAAGATTCGCACTTTGTCGAGATGAAAATTTATTCAAGCACGCCTGTGACATAATAAATTGTACACCAAAATGTTTCAAAACAAGCCGTCATTTGTCATGATAATTAATAACTCCATAACCTTTCAGAAAAAAAGGCACAACTGCTTTTTTTGTTTTTAGCCATTACACAGTTTCTGTAGCCAGCGAGCATCTTTGAATTCACAATTATTACGGCGTTCGCGTCCTACAAGTAGAAGAGGGTCTACAGTTAAAATAAAAATGGTAGGCCTATACTTTGTTATTTGCAAATACATAAACTAATAACTCTATCGAATTAGTATCCGTGATAATGATTTAATTTGTAGCATTCATTAAATGATAATATTAACCGCAAATCCAAACCACCAATGTTCCAAGTTAGGAACATGTGCCATTTTTTCGATCGTTTCAACCACAACCAATGGTTGTAATCATATTTCGGAAAGTCCCTGAGCACACTACAAAATAGCACCAATCAACTGCAATATGCTCTAAGCATCTTAAGATGACCGTACTGCATGAATATTTTTACTGTTGCATATCTATCAATCATATAAAAGTCCATTAAACATAACTCGCCCATACTATATGTGAATTTTCAATCAGTCACTCAAGGAGACAGCTTCAAAGATCTGGAGAATTTTACATGTGAAATTACCCTAAAGTTGCAAATGTTCTGGCATGTAGAGGGTAAGAATATATGTCAAGTTTCAACACAAGTCGTACTGTTCAAAATAAAGCAGTATGCCCCACACCATTACAAAACCTTCAATTTAGACCAGTTACCCCATGGACCATTTGCCCCATATTCCCCTAAGTAAATGAATCAAAACGCCTTTAAAGAGAGAAAATGATTTTGTAACAACCTTTTAACATGTAAAATATAGGTAAAACATTGCTGGTGTGAAATCCCATATATTTTCTTATACATTATCTTTTCTTTGTCGATAAATAATGTACAGTGATTTAATACATTGTTAACATTTATATTTTTTCTAACGAGGCTGGTAACAATCCTCCTGGTCCATCAGAACTAAATGATTGGTGTCGATTCCGTGAGATTCAAAGATCTCCAATGCGGTCTGAAAACTGTTGAAGCCATCTGGCCAGACAGGTGTCCTTGACACTATGTAACTGAGCTGCTCGTGCACGATGGGATTATCTCGAGGAAATGGACTGCAGACATGGTAGACTAAGTAGTCGTCGTAGTCAGTTCCCAGGACTGTAATTTTAAGTGGGATTTCATCTGATGATAAAAAAAAATCAGTGGAAAAAATGACACTATCAGATTGGATCGTTACTTAATTAAGGCAAGGTTTCCGTACCGAATGACAACATGTTGCGTGCAATGTATAATAGCTATTTTACACAGATTCATGATCCTATAGATAATAGTAGGAGCCCCATAGCTCTAAATTCGGCTTTAAAACGGTTTGACCCCTGACCTCCGAACATACTCCAAAAGGAATACTTTTATGATAGATTCATATCTTGTCTACAAGAATAAACAACTCGTGTTAGAGGTAGGGGTATTATTATCACCATAAAAAAGTTAAATAAATATGGGGAAGAACTACTTCACGTGTTGAGATAGTTATGTATATTTATAATGTCAATGTAACTAACAGGTAACATAGCTAAATAGAACATTGGGAAAAGTCAGAAAAGGGTCAAAAATGCTTACTGTATTACCCTTTTTAATTGTTCCATAACATTTTGGACCGATATCAATGACATCTAAATGGAAAAAGCTGAAATAATGTGTCAAGTAGTTCTTTTCTTAAATTCATAAACATGATTTTATGTAGTTTTTAGATTTCCTTTCAGTGTTATGGTCAATATACTACTCAAACCCTTACGAGATTCTATTACTTCATTCCTGCTATGTAAATACATGGGGAATATGATTATCACCATAGCATAATTTCGCAAGAGAATCTTCAGAGCAGGACTCCTTATTCTTGTAGATAAGATATGTATCTGTCATAAAAATGTTAAATTTAAGAGTATGTTAGAGGTCAGGGGTCAACTCCTAAATTTGAGGCCTGTGGCTCCTACAACAGGCTCTCGTGTCAAAATGGACCAAGAAAAGTCCGGTTTATTTTGATATTCCCAGTAAATGTCAGAAATGTAAGTTTATTTGAACATTAAAGGAAAACAAGAACATTTGAGAGGAGCTAGAAAGAAGAAAAAGTGAAAGAAAGTAATCATCATGATTTCGCCTGCCCCCCCCCCCCCCCCCCCGTCAGAAAGAAACATTGATAAGTGCATGTGGGAAGTGTGGGGGGGGGCTTCAATGCATGCCCCATCTCAGTGTCATGAATTAAAATATTGAAAATTAAATGATTATATGCAAGGAATAAATTGACTGAATCAAGTCATTAATTTTGCCTTCCCGTTTAATACCTTCTGGCACGTCACTATGTGGGCGCACCACCAAATCACTCCGCATTCATGATTGAGATAATCATATGTCAAGATTTTTTTGCCTTGCATTGTTGTTGTTTTGGTCCAATTGGGCTTGTAATAAACAACCTTGGCAACACTGCAAGCCCAAATAGGATGGCAACACCTTGAATGATCATCATTTTTCTCTACTCATGTTTTGTATTGAGGAAGTGGACTTACAAATTTTCCCTCTTCCAATTGTATATGTGTATGTGCACTCAATTTAAAAAAATATATAATTGGAGGTCGGAAAATTAATTTGAAGAAAATAAAGTGGACTTTTCAGAATCCAGATTGACAAAATATCCTGTTCTACTATAACCACTCTACTCCCGCATCGTCAACAGTGAACTTTTTTATACCAGAAATACAAATCAATCATTAAAGCGGACTCTTAGTATTGATCGATCAATATTACGCTTTTATCTGAAATCTTGACACTAACCTATTTTAGTCTATAAATACTTTAACATGTACTTATCGCAAGATATGTTAATATTGATAATTAGCCTTGACAATAGTTTAATCCAATGACTGTTTGAACTGATTTTTTCCAGCATTTCCCGTGCACAACTTTATTACAACCCACATACGAAACCAAAAGGATTACATTTTGTACCGTTTGTAAGAGGTGTCATCCTGTATGGATACTTTGCCTAAGGTCGCGAGCGAGGATCAGGTGGTATCTTGTGTTGACGTATTATTATTATGTAAAAGTATAAAATGTGAGATCTTAAAATTTAGGGATAAATTTCATTATAAATATAGTCAACTTAAAAATACAGTCAACTCATGGTCGGGTTTTTTGTTTATAGCCGGAGGGTTTTCACAAAATAATAGTTGTTACCGTCATAAATAGCTTTCAAAAAGAGTGTTTTGAAGAATTTGAGAACAAAGATACTTCGGTATCAAAACAACAAAAGAAGCGCGAAAGCAGGACATTTTTATTTACAAATTATACTTACTCATTTGGTAAATCCAGGTTGCATGGTCGGTTTCGTTTGGGAGCATGAATGTGATTTTCGATGTCTCCGTTTCACCGTCTTCATATCTGACTACAGTTTTGTTTAACAATACTCGGCAGATATCTTTCCCAGGATTTGCATCATAGTATTGTGTTGTATAACAATGACGTACATCGTACGGAAGATCGGAAGAAAGATGCGCTATCATGTACCATGATCCACCGTACACTTTTGTTATGTCGAAATCTGCCATCGGTGTCACCTTAGGGCAGGGTCCGAATCTGAATTTTCCGTTGCTAATAGCTGACAGAAAATCGCCGCGGGGACTTTGAGCGGATTGACCTATCGCAGTAAGCCAGAACATCATTATCATCATCATCATCATCATCAGTATTACTGGTCGTTCAGAAGCCATGTTATTAGCCTAATAAAGCCTAACGTAGTTTTTAATAGTTGGCTGTAAATGTGACAACTGATGAGAACGAAAAAGCACTAACAATTCAACACTCGTATGACCATTATACTGACCATTTTCACCATATGTCCCGGATGATGTACATATGTTTCCATCTTTTGTATCCGCATTGTGCCGTTAATGCGGGCGTGTTTTTGTTTTGTTGTCCTCCACGCAGCTGAGAGATAAGGTGCGGGCGGGCGGATTTTCACATTGTCGCAATCACGCTTTTGGTAACAGTTTACCATTCCAAGTTGAAATAAAAATGTCTATGTTTTAAACTATCTCCTAAATGGTAAATTACCGAAATGCGTGAATATGAATATTAGGCGTCATTATTTCGGTATTTAAACCGTTCTACTTTGTTGTCATGGTAGTATAGATAATGTAAATGAACAACACGAAAAATGCCCAATATGTTCAACAGTTGAGTAAAATGTTGGGCATTTGTACTCAACTATTGAACATATTGGGCATTGTTACTCAACTGTTAAACATATTGGGCATTGTTTACTCAACTGTTGAACGAACTGTTGCATATTTACTCAACGTTGAGTAATCGTTTTACTCAACATTTTAGCAGTCTAGGCATTTTCATGACTAATTATTGTATTATAACCCCTTGTAATTTTGAGGACATCAGGATCCAAGCGTCTGCCCGTACGGACAGACCGTTTAGACAACAAAAACACCAAAGAAACAATCAAACATCCCAACAAACACCCCAACAACCAAACAAATAAACAAAAACAATAAACAAACAAATAAGCAAATAAATAAATAAATAAACAAACAATCAAACAAATAAACAATAACAGAAATCAGTGCAGAATCAGTATGACTTTATTTCACAATCATAATCATCAAATCATACTCAAAAATATCACGTAGAGTAGTATTTACTCTGATAAACACAATGAAGTAATGATTAGGCCAATGGAAATTATAACTTTTCCGTGAAGGATTCTCACTAAAAATCACATTGAAAAGATGCCTCGTGATTTTTAGTTAGAATCCTATTATTCATTATTTCCCATAAATCCTCATTTTGTTAATAAAGTTAATGATGATATCTGTTCAAAGATTATGAATTATGCTAGAATGTATCAATAAATGTTTTTAACAGTTTGATAGATAACAATATTGATTTATTCAACGATATGTATCCCTGACTTTCTGTAAATGTAACAACATTCTAGATTGTGTCAAGGAGGTGGTGGGGGTGCACATAGTTTTAATATCTTAACCACAATTGGTCTGAAACGGTTTCAAAATCGTTAGAAGAGGGTGATCAATATTTTAGCTGATAACTTTGTATTATATGTTAATTTAAAGTTTTGAGAAAATTGAAATTGTAACAAAAAAAATACAGTTTTGGCAAAAATCAAAAGTTGATGAAGGCGGCCAACGGAAAACTGACTATTCACTTTCATTAATCTTTGGTTTTACCATATACAAGATTTTTCAAAAACCTTTCCCATCTTTCACGGTCTATCCCAAGGGTTATTGAACCAATACTAAGCATGTTTGTACTTATTTAAATGCAGTTCTCATGGTTATTCCAAATATGGTAATGAAATTCGATAATTTTGACATTTTTGAACCATTTAGGTGAAATATTTGAAAGTCGTCTGCAGACGCCTGCCGCGTAGAAAGTGTTCAGGAAGGAATGAATGAATGAGAAAGGAAGGTAGGAGAAGATGTAAGTAAAAGAATCCAAACGTCTTTAAAGAGAGAAAATGATTTCGTAACAACCTTTTAACATGTACAATATAGGTAAAACATTTCTGGTGTGATATCTTATATGTCTATAGCTGTTTCTTTGCCGATAAATAATGAACAGTGATTAAATAAATTGTTAACATTTATATATTTTTCTAACGAGGCTGTTTACAATCCTCCTGGTCCATCAGAACTAAATGACTGGTGTCGATTCCGTGAGATTTAAAGATCTCCAATGCGGTCTGAAAACTGTTGAATACATCTGGCCAGACAGGTGTCCTTGACATTATGTAATTGAGCTGCTCGTGCACGAAAGGGTTATCTCGTGGAAACGGACTGCAGACATGGTAGACTAGGTAGTCGTCGTAGTCAGTTCCCAGGACTGTAATTTTAAGTGGGATTTCATCTGATGATAAATAAAATTTAGTGGAAAAAATTGCATAATGAGATTGAATCTTCATTAAACTAAGGCGAGGTTTCCGTACCGAATGACAACATATTGCGCGCGGTGTAATATAATAGCCATACACAACCATATTCATGATCCCACAGACAACCAATCTATGCCCGCATCATCAACAGTGGCTTTTCCAGCATTTCCCGTGCACAACTTTATTACAACCCACACACGAAACCAAAAGGATTACTTTAGCACCGCGTGTAAGAGGCTGTCATCCTGTATGGATATCGTGCCTAAGGTCGTGAGCGAGGATCTTAAGCGGTATCTTGTGTTAAATTATATGTAAAAGTATAAAATTTGAGATTTTTTATATTAGGGATATTTTCAGTATAAATATATAGTCAACTCTAAAATACAGTTAACTCATGGCCGTTTTCTTTTACAGCCGAAGGATTTTCACAGATAATAGGCCCTTTAGTTTTACTCACTTTTACCATCATAAAAAGTTTTAAAAAGAGTGTTTTGAAGAATCGGAGAACAAAGATACTTTGGCATAAAAAAAAGAAGCGGGACATTTTTGTTTTAACAAAAATTGTACTTACTGACTTCAAAAATCCATGTTGCGTGGTTGGTTTCGTTTGGTAGCATGTATGGGACTGTCGATGTCTCCGTTTCACCGTCTTCATATCTAACCATAGTTTTGTTTGCCATTACCCGGCAGATATCTTTCCCGGGATTTGCATCATAGTACCGCAGTGTAAGACAATGACGAACATCGTATGGGAGATCGGAAGAAAGATGCGCTATCATGTACCATGATCCACCGTAAATTTTAGTAATGTCAAAATCTGCCATCGGCGTAACCTTAGGGCAAGGTCCGAATCTGAATTTTCCGTTACTAATAGCTGACAGAATATCGCCGGGGGGACTTTGAGCGGATTGACCTATCACAGTAAGCCAGAACATCATTATCATCATCATCAGTATTACTGGTCGTTCAGAAGCCATGTTATTAGCCTAATAAAGCCTAACGTAAGTTGTTAATGGTTGGCTGTAAATGTCACAAATGATGAGAACGAAAAAGCAGTTAACATTTTAACACCCGTTTGATCATTTACATATTCATGTCTTCACCATTTGTCCCGGATGATGTACATATGTGTCCATCTTTTGTATCCGCAATGTGACGCTAATGCGGGCGTGTTTTTGTTTTGTTGTCCTTCACACAGCTGAGAGATAAAGGTGCGGGCGGGCGGATTTTCACATTGTCGCAATCACACATTTTGATAACAGTTTTCCATTCCGAGTTGAAATAAAAAATGTCTGTTTTTTAAACATCTTTTAAATGGTAAATCACCGAAATGCGTGAATGTGAATATTAGGCGTCATTATTTCGGTATTTAAACAGTTCTATTTTATAGTACAGATAATGTAAATGAACAACACGATCCCTAAAACGCGGGATATAATGCAAAAAATGGCATATTTTATGCATGGTAAACTGTTGGTAAACTGTGGTAAACTGTTCCAGTTTACACTTTTCATTTCTCGGTATTACTATGAAATAAAACAAGAAGATTGATTTTGGAGCTGCGGAGACGTGGTCTAATGGATAAATTGTTAGACTTATAATTATTGCTTTTTTGAGAAAGTGGGTTTGAATGCCACTGGCGGCGTGTTTATGTTTTGATTTTTGTTTTAATGTTACAATTGTAATATTTCTATCTATCAATGAAAAATGGGTTTTAAAGCAATGTAATCTCAACAACATGCATGCAGCTCCATGTCGTTTTAGAACACAAAATTAACAAAAAATAGGTCTACATGCAATTTGCCATAGGGAATTGTTTACAGTGACCGCTCCCAAATTAAATCATTGTGTTTTTCTAAAGCAATACTATAGCTTTAATGCCTATGGTTCAATCGAAAATCATGTGTAATACGAAGTCTATACGGCATTCCGTGTTTGAAGTATGCGAAAAAGTTGAAATTTAGATGATTTGTTTTTTGCAATTTGTCAAGATAATTTTGGAAAAAAGTCCTTGGAACGCTTTTGATGTTTTGATCATTATGTGCAGAATTTGTTTGCCGATCTTTAAATGATGTTTATTTTGTTAAACTTTGAATAGGTCATTTTAGACAACAAATTTCGGAAAAAGTGTATTTTAGGTCCAAGATTCTGGACTGAAGGCTACTCTATTATCGTCCGATACCAATATCTTGATGGTGAACAAATTGATCTCAACATAGTAAAAAAGGTCAATTCTCGGCTGAAATTCCTATTCAGACAGGCAATTTTTTTAAACCAAAACATTAAACAAAATATTTGCTCAGCTCTTGTGTTATGCCTTTCTGATTACTCTATCCTTAATGGTATGGTTGCATCTCTAAGTATCATGTTCATAGATTGCAATGTGCTCAAAACAAAGTCATCAGACTTATCCTAAATAAGGTTTCCATGTATCACATTAACCATACAGATTTCCAAACATTGAACATATCAAACATCAGTACTAGAGCTGAGCAGTTCAGTTTCAACCATGTTTTTAACATATTTAATGATACTTGTCCAAATTATATGAAAGCTAACTTTATCAAACTGTCGAGTTTACATCATTATAATACAAGGGGGAGCGATTATAATTTCCAGGTTCCAAAGTAGACCCCCAGTTCTGCCTCTTTTATTATAATGCTATCAAAGACTGGAATAGGCTTCCTGAAAACATTAAAGCCATCTCACTGAAATCAATTTCTAAAAAAGAGGCTAAAGCTCACCTTATGAATCACATGCATGTCTAGTTTTATATCCCTATCGGTTATCATGTCTGGTAAGGTGTTTTTATGTTTGTATATAATTATATGCATGTATGATAATATATAACTCTTCTTATTTGTATTTATAAGGACCCCTTTGGAAATAAGTGTTTTAGCTTAAGGGTTATTCTTAGCAGTTTATAATTTTATCTTTTGCTGTAAATGTACACTTATCTGTATTTAAATCATTGTGTTTTTCTAAAGCAATACTATAGCTTTAATGCCTATGGTTCAATCGAAAATCATGTGTAATACGAAGTCTATACGGCATTCCGTGTTTGAAGTATGCGAAAAAGTTGAAATTTAGATGATTTGTTTTTTGCAATTTGTCAAGATAATTTTGGAAAAAAGTCCTTGGAACGCTTTTGATGTTTTGATCATTATGTGCAGAATTTGTTTGCCGATCTTTAAATGATGTTTATTTTGTTAAACTTTGAATAGGTCATTTTAGACAACAAATTTCGGAAAAAGTGTATTTTAGGTCCAAGATTCTGGACTGAAGGCTACTCTATCATCGTCCGATACCAATATCTTGATGGTGAACAAATTGATCTCAACATAGTAAAAAAGGTCAATTCTCGGCTGAAATTCCTATTCAGACAGGCAATTTTTTTAAACCAAAACATTAAACAAAATATTTGCTCAGCTCTTGTGTTATGCCTTTCTGATTACTCTATCCTTAATGGTATGGTTGCATCTCTAAGTATCATGTTCATAGATTGCAATGTGCTCAAAACAAAGTCATCAGATTTATCCTAAATAAGGTTTCCATGTATCACATTAACCATACAGATTTCCAAACATTGAAGATATCAAACATCAGTACTAGAGCTGAGCAGTTCAGTTTCAACCATGTTTTTAACATATTTAATGATACTTGTCCAAATTATATGAAAGCTAACTTTATCAAACTGTCGAGTTTACATCATTATAATACAAGGGGGAGCGATTATAATTTCCAGGTTCCAAAGTAGACCCCCAGTTCTGCCTCTTTTATTATAATGCTATCAAAGACTGGAATAGGCTTCCTGAAAACATTAAAGCCATCTCACTGAAATCAATTTCTAAAAAAGAGGCTAAAGCTCACCTTATGAATCACATGCATGTCTAGTTTTATATCCCTATCGGTTATCATGTCTGGTAAGGTGTTTTTATGTTTGTATATAATTATATGCATGTATGATAATATATAACTCTTCTTATTTGTATTTATAAGGACCCCTTTGGAAATAAGTGTTTTAGCTTAAGGGTTATTCTTAGCAGTTTATAATTTTATCTTTTGCTGTAAATGTACACTTATCTGTATTTAAATCATTGTGTTTTTCTAAAGCAATACTATAGCTTTAATGCCTATGGTTCAATCGAAAATCATGTGTAATACGAAGTCTATACGGCATTCCGTGTTTGAAGTATGCGAAAAAGTTGAAATTTAGATGATTTGTTTTTTGCAATTTGTCAAGATAATTTTGGAAAAAAGTCCTTGGAACGCTTTTGATGTTTTGATCATTATGTGCAGAATTTGTTTGCCGATCTTTAAATGATGTTTATTTTGTTAAACTTTGAATAGGTCATTTTAGACAACAAATTTCGGAAAAAGTGTATTTTAGGTCCAAGATTCTGGACTGAAGGCTACTCTATCATCGTCCGATACCAATATCTTGATGGTGAACAAATTGATCTCAACATAGTAAAAAAGGTCAATTCTCGGCTGAAATTCCTATTCAGACAGGCAATTTTTTTAAACCAAAACATTAAACAAAATATTTGCTCAGCTCTTGTGTTATGCCTTTCTGATTACTCTATCCTTAATGGTATGGTTGCATCTCTAAGTATCATGTTCATAGATTGCAATGTGCTCAAAACAAAGTCATCAGATTTATCCTAAATAAGGTTTCCATGTATCACATTAACCATACAGATTTCCAAACATTGAAGATATCAAACATCAGTACTAGAGCTGAGCAGTTCAGTTTCAACCATGTTTTTAACATATTTAATGATACTTGTCCAAATTATATGAAAGCTAACTTTATCAAACTGTCGAGTTTACATCATTATAATACAAGGGGGAGCGATTATAATTTCCAGGTTCCAAAGTAGACCCCCAGTTCTGCCTCTTTTATTATAATGCTATCAAAGACTGGAATAGGCTTCCTGAAAACATTAAAGCCATCTCACTGAAATCAATTTCTAAAAAAGAGGCTAAAGCTCACCTTATGAATCACATGCATGTCTAGTTTTATATCCCTATCGGTTATCATGTCTGGTAAGGTGTTTTTATGTTTGTATATAATTATATGCATGTATGATTATATATAACTCTTCTTATTTGTATTTATAAGGACCCCTTTGGAAATAAGTGTTTTAGCTTAAGGGTTATTCTTAGCAGTTTATAATTTTATCTTTTGCTGTAAATGTACACTTATCTGTATTTAAATGTTTTATATCTGTATCGTGTGCAATACTTCTTGTTAGATGATAATATGCTGAATAAAATCAAATCGAACGAGAAGGTTGGTAAAGTACAATTACTACAGAAAGCAATGTATGCAAAATTCATAAATTTTCATGCAAGCGCCCGCATTAACGTCACAATGCGGACACAAAAAAAGGAAACATATGTCCATCATCCGGGACATGTGGTAAAAACGTAAAGTATAAATGGTCATACAAATGTTAAAATTGCTTTTTCGTTCTCATCATTTGTCACATTTACAGCCAACCATTAAAAACTTTAGCCTTTATTAGTCTAATAACGTGACTTCTGAACGACCACCAGTAAATAAATACTGATGATGATGATGATGATTATGATGATGTTCTGGCTTACCTTTTCGTTCTCATCATATTATGTCATATTTACAGCTAGCTAAACAACTACGTCGGGTTTTACTAGGCTAATAACATGGATTCTAAACGAACAGCAATACTTTTACCCATGATGATGATGATGATAGTGATGTTCTGGCTTAATGCGATAGGTCAACCCGCTCAAAGTCCCTCCGGCGATTTTCTGTCAGGTATTAGCAACGGAAAATTCAGATTCGGACCATGCCCTAAGGTTACGCCGATGGCAGATTTCGACATGACTAACATGTACGGTGGATCATGGTACATGATAGCGCATCTTTCTTCTGATCTCCCGTATGATGTACGTCATTGTCTTACACTGCGGTACTATGATGCAAATCCCGGGGAAGATATCTGCCGAGTAGTGGCGAACAAAACTGTGGCTAGATATGAAGACGGTGAAACGGAGACATCGACAGTTCCATACATGCTACCGAACCAAACCGATCATGCAATATCGATTTATGAAGTCAGTAAGTACAATTTTTAAAATAGAAATGTCCTGCTTCTTTTTCTTGATGCCGAAGTATCTTTGTTCTCCAATCTCACATTTTATACTTTTACATAATAACGTCAACACAAGATACCACTTATGATCCTCGCTCGCGGATTAGGCACGGTAACTATGGGTAAGGCTGTATGTAACAGTCACACATATGCAAATACATATGCTAATACTACCGCCATTTTGTTTATGAATATATTATAATAATAGTACACATTTGTATTTGTTTGTGTTTAGTATAATATCAAAATCAATATGAATCCATGAAATCCACTCCCTCTTCCTACTTACTATCCTTACTATACTTTGATTAATATGTATCCATACCAACCACCAACACATCATCCTACTTACTATCCTTACTATACTTTGATTAATAAGCATCCATTCAAACCACCAACACATCTTCCTACTTACTATCCTTACTATACTTTGATTAATATGTATCCATACCAACCACCAACACATCATCCTACTTACTATCCTTACTATACTTTCATTACTATGTATTCATGCCATCCACCAACACCTCATCCTACTTACTATCCTTACTATACTTTGATTAATATGTATCCATACCAACCACCAACACATCATCCTACTTACTATCCTTACTATACTTTGATTAATAAGCATCCATTCAAACCACCAACACATCTTCCTACTTACTATCCTTACTATACTTTGATTAATATGTATCCATACCAACCACCAACACATCATCCTACTTACTATCCTTACTATACTTTCATTACTATGTATTCATGCCTTCCACCAACACCTCATCCTACTTACTATCCTTACTATACTTTGATTAATATGTATCCATACCAACCACCAACACATCATCCTACTTACTATCCTTACTATACTTTGATTAATAAGCATCCATTCAAACCACCAACACATCTTCCTACTTACTATCCTTACTATACTTTGATTAATAAGCATCCATTCAAACCACCAACACATCTTCCTACTTACTATCCTTACTATACTTTGATTAATATGTATCCATACCAACCACCAACACATCATCCTACTTACTATCCTTACTATACTTTCATTACTACGTGTCCATGCCATCCACCAACACCTCATCCTACTTACTATCCTTACTATACTTTGATTAATATGCATCCATACAAACCACCAACACTTCATTCTACTTACTATCCTTACTATACTTTCATTACAACGTGTCCATGCCATCCACCAACACATCTTCCTACTTACTATCCTTACTATACTTTGATTAATATGCATCCATACAAACCACCAACACATCTTCCTACTTACTATCCTTACTATACTTTGATTAATATGCATCCATACAAACCACCAACACATCATTCTACTTACTATCCTTACTATACTTTCATTACTACGTGTCCATGCCATCCACCAACACATCATCCTACTTACTATCCTAACTATACTTTGATTACTATGTATTCCCATGCCATCCACCAACACCTCATCCTACTTACTATCCTTACTATACTTTGATTAATATGCATCCATCCAAACCACCAACACATCTTCCTACTTACTATCCTTACTATACTTTGATTAATATGCATCCATACAAACCACCAACACATCATTCTACTTACTATCCTTACTATACTTTCATTACTACGTGTCCATGCTATCCACCAACACATCATCCTACTTACTATCCTTACTATACTTTGATTACTATGTATTCCCATGCCATCCACCAACACCTCATCCTACTTACTATCCTTACTATACTTTGATTAATATGCATCCATCCAAACCACCAACACATCTTCCTACTTACTATCCTTACTATACTTTCAATAATATGCATCCATACAAACCACCAACACATCATTCTACTTACTATCCTTACTATACTTTCATTACTACGTGTCCATGCCATCCACCAACACGTCATCCTACTTACTATCCTTACTATACTTTGTTTACTATGTATTCCCATGCCATCCACCAACACCTCATCCTACTTACTATCCTTACTATACTTTGATTAATATGCATCCATACAAACCACCAACACATCTTCCTACTTACTATCCTTACTATACTTTGATTAATATGCATCCATACAAACCACCAACACATCATTCTACTTACTATCCTTACTATACTTTGATTACTATGCATCCATACAAACCACCAACACATCATTCTACTTACTATCCTTACTATACTTTGATTAATATGCATCCATACAAACCACCAACACATCATTCTACTTACTATCCTTACTATACTTTCATTACTACGTGTCCATGCCTTCCACCAACACATCATCCTACTTACTATCCTTACTATACTTTGATTACTATGTATTCCCATGCCATCCACCAACACCTCATCCTACTTACTATCCTTACTATACTTTGATTAATATGCATCCTTACAAACCACCAACACATCTTCCTACTTACTATCCTTACTATACTTTGATTAATATGCATCCATACAAACCACCAACACATCATTCTACTTACTATCCTTACTATACTTTCATTACTACGTGTCCATGCCATCCACCAACACCTCATCCTACTTACTATCCTTACTATACTTTGATTACTATGTATTCCCATGCCATACACCAACACCTCATCCTACTTACTATCCTTACTATACTTTGATTAATATGCATCCATACAAACCACCAACACATCTTCCTACTTACTATCCTTACTATACTTTGATTAATATGCAACCATACAAACCACCAACACATCTTCCTACTTACTATCCTTACTATACTTTCATTACTACATGTCCATGCCATCCACCAACACATCATCCTACTTACTATCCTTACTATACTTTGATTACTATGTATTCCCATGCCATCCACCAACACCTCATCCTACTTACTATCCTTACTATACTTTGATTAATATGCATCCATCCAAACCACCAACACATCTTCCTACTTACTATCCTTACTATACTTTGATTAATATGCATCCATCCAAACCACCAACACATCTTCCTACTTACTATCCTTACTATACTTTAATTAATATGCATCCATACAAACCACCAACACATCTTCCTACTTACTATCCTTACTATACTTTCATTACTACGTGTCCATGCCATCCACCAACACATCATCCTACTTACTATCCTTACTATACTTTGATTAATATGCATCCATCCAAACCACCAACACATCTTCCTACTTACTATCCTTACTATACTTTGATTAATATGCATCCATACAAACCACCAACACATCATTCTACTTACTATCCTTACTATACTTTGATTACTGTCCATCCATACAAACCACCAACACATCATTCTACTTACTATCCTTACTATACTTTCATTACTACGTGTCCATGCTATCCACCAACACATCATCCTACTTACTATCCTTACTATACTTTGATTACTATGTATTCCCATGCCATCCACCAACACCTCATCCTACTTACTATCCTTACTATACTTTGATTAATATGCATCCATCCAAACCACCAACACATCTTCCTACTTACTATCCTTACTATACTTTGATTAATATGCATCCATCCAAACCACCAACACATCTTCCTACTTACTATCCTTACTATACTTTAATTAATATGCATCCATACAAACCACCAACACATCTTCCTACTTACTATCCTTACTATACTTTCATTACTACGTGTCCATGCCATCCACCAACACATCATCCTACTTACTATCCTTACTATACTTTGATTAATATGCATCCATCCAAACCACCAACACATCTTCCTACTTACTATCCTTACTATACTTTGATTAATATGCATCCATACAAACCACCAACACATCATTCTACTTACTATCCTTACTATACTTTGATTACTACGTGTCCATGCCATCCACCAACACCTCATCCTACTTACTATCCTTACTATACTTTGATTACTATGTATTCCCATGCCATCCACCAACACCTCATCCTACTTACTATCCTTACTATACTTTGATTAATATGCATCCATACAAACCACCAACACATCTTCCTACTTACTATCCTTACTATACTTTGATTAATATGCATCCATACAAACCACCAACACATCATTCTACTTAATATCCTTACTATACTTTGATTACTATGCATCCATACAAACCACCAACACATCATTCTACTTACTATCCTTACTATACTTTGATTAATATGCATCCATACAAACCACCAACACATCATTCTACCTACTATCCTTACTATACTTTCATTACTACGTGTCCATGCCATCTACCAACACATCATCCTACTTACTATCCTTACTATACTTTGATTACTATGTATTCCCATGCCATCCACCAACACCTCATCCTACTTACTATCCTTACTATACTTTGATTAATATGCATCCATACAAACCACCAACACATCATTCTACTTACTATCCTTACTATACTTTCATTACTACGTGTCCATGCCTTCCACCAACACATCATCCTACTTACTATCCTTACTATACTTTGATTACTATGTATTCCCATGCCATCCACCAACACCTCATCCTACTTACTATCCTTACTATACTTTGATTAATATGCATCCTTACAAACCACCAACACATCTTCCTACTTACTATCCTTACTATACTTTGATTAATATGCATCCATACAAACCACCAACACATCATTCTACTTACTATCCTTACTATACTTTCATTACTACGTGTCCATGCCATCCACCAACACCTCATCCTACTTACTATCCTTACTATACTTTGATTACTATGTATTCCCATGCCATACACCAACACCTCATCCTACTTACTATCCTTACTATACTTTGATTAATATGCATCCATACAAACCACCAACACATCTTCCTACTTACTATCCTTACTATACTTTGATTAATATGCAACCATACAAACCACCAACACATCATTCTACTTACTATCCTTACTATACTTAGATTACTGTCCATCCATACAAACCACCAACACATCATTCTACTTACTATCCTTACTATACTTTCATTACTACGTGTCCATGCTATCCACCAACACATCGTCCTACTTACTATCCTTACTATACTTTGATTAATATGCATCCATACAAACCACCAACACATCATTCTACTTACTATCCTTACTATACTTTCATTACTACGTGTCCATGCCATCCACCAACACCTCATCCTACTTACTATCCTTACTATACTTTGATTAATATGCATCCATACAAACCACCAACACATCTTCCTACTTACTATCCTTACTATACTTTCAATAATATGCATCCATATAAACCACCAACACATCATTCTACTTACTATCCTTACTATACTTTCATTACTACGTGTCCATGCCATCCACCAACACGTCATCCTACTTACTATCCTTACTATACTTTGTTTACTATGTATTCCCATGCCATCCACCAACACCTCATCCTACTTACTATCCTTACTATACTTTGATTAATATGCATCCATACAAACCACCAACACATCTTCCTACTTACTATCCTTACTATACTTTGATTAATATGCATCCATACAAACCACCAACACATCATTCTACTTACTATCCTTACTATACTTTGATTACTATGCATCCATACAAACCACCAACACATCATTCTACTTACTATCCTTACTATACTTTGATTAATATGCATCCATACAAACCACCAACACATCATTCTACTTACTATCCTTACTATACTTTCATTACTACGTGTCCATGCTATCCACCAACACATCGTCCTACTTACTATCCTTACTATACTTTGATTAATATGCATCCATACAAACCACCAACACATCATTCTACTTACTATCCTTACTATACTTTCATTACTACGTGTCCATGCCATCCACCAACACCTCATCCTACTTACTATCCTTACTATACTTTGATTAATATGCATCCATACAAACCACCAACACATCTTCCTACTTACTATCCTTACTATACTTTCAATAATATGCATCCATACAAACCACCAACACATCATTCTACTTACTATCCTTACTATACTTTCATTACTACGTGTCCATGCCATCCACCAACACGTCATCCTACTTACTATCCTTACTATACTTTGTTTACTATGTATTCCCATGCCATCCACCAACACCTCATCCTACTTACTATCCTTACTATACTTTGATTAATATGCATCCATACAAACCACCAACACATCTTCCTACTTACTATCCTTACTATACTTTGATTAATATGCATCCATACAAACCACCAACACATCATTCTACTTACTATCCTTACTATACTTTGATTACTATGCATCCATACAAACCACCAACACATCATTCTACTTACTATCCTTACTATACTTTGATTAATATGCATCCATACAAACCACCAACACATCATTCTACTTACTATCCTTACTATACTTTCATTACTACGTGTCCATGCCTTCCACCAACACATCATCCTACTTACTATCCTTACTATACTTTGATTACTATGTATTCCCATGCCATCCACCAACACCTCATCCTACTTACTATCCTTACTATACTTTGATTAATATGCATCCTTACAAACCACCAACACATCTTCCTACTTACTATCCTTACTATACTTTGATTAATATGCATCCATACAAACCACCAACACATCATTCTACTTACTATCCTTACTATACTTTCATTACTACGTGTCCATGCCATCCACCAACACCTCATCCTACTTACTATCCTTACTATACTTTGATTACTATGTATTCCCATGCCATACACCAACACCTCATCCTACTTACTATCCTTACTATACTTTGATTAATATGCATCCATACAAACCACCAACACATCTTCCTACTTACTATCCTTACTATACTTTGATTAATATGCAACCATACAAACCACCAACACATCTTCCTACTTACTATCCTTACTATACTTTCATTACTACATGTCCATGCCATCCACCAACACATCATCCTACTTACTATCCTTACTATACTTTGATTACTATGTATTCCCATGCCATCCACCAACACCTCATCCTACTTACTATCCTTACTATACTTTGATTAATATGCATCCATCCAAACCACCAACACATCTTCCTACTTACTATCCTTACTATACTTTGATTAATATGCATCCATCCAAACCACCAACACATCTTCCTACTTACTATCCTTACTATACTTTAATTAATATGCATCCATACAAACCACCAACACATCTTCCTACTTACTATCCTTACTATACTTTCATTACTACGTGTCCATGCCATCCACCAACACATCATCCTACTTACTATCCTTACTATACTTTGATTAATATGCATCCATCCAAACCACCAACACATCTTCCTACTTACTATCCTTACTATACTTTGATTAATATGCATCCATACAAACCACCAACACATCATTCTACTTACTATCCTTACTATACTTTGATTACTGTCCATCCATACAAACCACCAACACATCATTCTACTTACTATCCTTACTATACTTTCATTACTACGTGTCCATGCTATCCACCAACACATCATCCTACTTACTATCCTTACTATACTTTGATTACTATGTATTCCCATGCCATCCACCAACACCTCATCCTACTTACTATCCTTACTATACTTTGATTAATATGCATCCATCCAAACCACCAACACATCTTCCTACTTACTATCCTTACTATACTTTGATTAATATGCATCCATCCAAACCACCAACACATCTTCCTACTTACTATCCTTACTATACTTTAATTAATATGCATCCATACAAACCACCAACACATCTTCCTACTTACTATCCTTACTATACTTTCATTACTACGTGTCCATGCCATCCACCAACACATCATCCTACTTACTATCCTTACTATACTTTGATTAATATGCATCCATCCAAACCACCAACACATCTTCCTACTTACTATCCTTACTATACTTTGATAAATATGCATCCATACAAACCACCAACACATCATTCTACTTACTATCCTTACTATACTTTGATTACTACGTGTCCATGCCATCCACCAACACCTCATCCTACTTACTATCCTTACTATACTTTGATTACTATGTATTCCCATGCCATCCACCAACACCTCATCCTACTTACTATCCTTACTATACTTTGATTAATATGCATCCATACAAACCACCAACACATCTTCCTACTTACTATCCTTACTATACTTTGATTAATATGCATCCATACAAACCACCAACACATCATTCTACTTACTATCCTTACTATACTTTGATTACTATGCATCCATACAAACCACCAACACATCATTCTACTTACTATCCTTACTATACTTTGATTAATATGCATCCATACAAACCACCAACACATCATTCTACCTACTATCCTTACTATACTTTCATTACTACGTGTCCATGCCATCTACCAACACATCATCCTACTTACTATCCTTACTATACTTTGATTACTATGTATTCCCATGCCATCCACCAACACCTCATCCTACTTACTATCCTTACTATACTTTGATTAATATGCATCCATACAAACCACCAACACATCATTCTACTTACTATCCTTACTATACTTTCATTACTGCGTGTCCATGCCTTCCACCAACACATCATCCTACTTACTATCCTTACTATACTTTGATTACTATGTATTCCCATGCCATCCACCAACACCTCATCCTACTTACTATCCTTACTATACTTTGATTAATATGCATCCTTACAAACCACCAACACATCTTCCTACTTACTATCCTTACTATACTTTGATTAATATGCATCCATACAAACCACCAACACATCATTCTACTTACTATCCTTACTATACTTTCATTACTACGTGTCCATGCCATCCACCAACACCTCATCCTACTTACTATCCTTACTATACTTTGATTACTATGTATTCCCATGCCATACACCAACACCTCATCCTACTTACTATCCTTACTATACTTTGATTAATATGCATCCATACAAACCACCAACACATCTTCCTACTTACTATCCTTACTATACTTTGATTAATATGCAACCATACAAACCACCAACACATCATTCTACTTACTATCCTTACTATACTTAGATTACTGTCCATCCATACAAACCACCAACACATCATTCTACTTACTATCCTTACTATACTTTCATTACTACGTGTCCATGCTATCCACCAACACATCGTCCTACTTACTATCCTTACTATACTTTGATTAATATGCATCCATACAAACCACCAACACATCATTCTACTTACTATCCTTACTATACTTTCATTACTACGTGTCCATGCCATCCACCAACACCTCATCCTACTTACTATCCTTACTATACTTTGATTAATATGCATCCATACAAACCACCAACACATCTTCCTACTTACTATCCTTACTATACTTTGATTAATATGCATCCATACAAACCACCAACACATCATTCTACTTACTATCCTTACTATACTTTGATTACTATGCATCCATACAAACCACCAACACATCATTCTACTTACTATCCTTACTATACTTTCATTACTACATGTCCATGCTATCCACCAACACATCATCCTACTTACTATCCTTACTATACTTTGATTACTATGTATTCCCATGCCATCCACCAACACCTCATCCTACTTGTTATCCTTACTATACTTTGATTAATATGCATCCATCCAAACCACCAACACATCTTCCTACTTACTATCCTTACTATACTTTGATTAATATGCATCCATACAAACCACCAACACATCCATACAAACCACCAACACATCTTCCTACTTACTATCCTTACTATACTTTGATTAATATGCATCCATACAAACCACCAACACATCATTCTACTTACTATCCTTACTATACTTTCATTACTACGTGTCCATGCTATCCACCAACACATCATCCTACTTACTATACTTTCATTACTTTGATTACTATGTATTCCCATGCCATCCACCAACACCTCATGTATAGTGTTGGTGGTTTGTATGGATGCATATTAATCAAAGTATAGTAAGGATAGTAAGTAGGATGAGGTGTTGGTGTATGGCATGGGAATACATAGTAATCAAAGTATAGTAAGGATAGTAAGTAGGATGAGGTGTTGGTGGATGGCATGGACACGTAGTAATGAAAGTATAGTAAGGATAGTAAGTAGAATGATGTGTTGGTGGTTTGTATGGATGCATATTAATCAAAGTATATTAAGGATAACAAGTAGGATGAGGTGTTGGTGGATGGCATGGGAATACATAGTAATCAAAGTATAGTAAGGATAGTAAGTAGGATGATGTGTTGGTGGATAGCATGGACATGTAGTAATGAAAGTATAGTAAGGATAGTAAGTAGAATGATGTGTTGGTGGTTTGTATGGATGCATAGTAATCAAAGTATAGTAAGGATAGTAAGTAGAATGATGTGTTGGTGGTTTGTATGGATGCATATTAATCAAAGTATAGTAAGGATAGTAAGTAGGAAGATGTGTTGGTGGTTTGTATGGATGCATATTAATCAAAGTATAGTAAGGATAGTAAGTAGGATGAGGTGTTGGTGTATGGCATGGGAATACATAGTAATCAAAGTATAGTAAGGATAGTAAGTAGGATGAGGTGTTGGTGGATGGCATGGACACGTAGTAATGAAAGTATAGTAAGGATAGTAAGTAGAATGATGTGTTGGTGGTTTGTATGGATGCATAGTAATCAAAGTATAGTAAGGATAGTAAGTAGAATGATGTGTTGGTGGTTTGTATGGATGCATATTAATCAAAGTATATTAAGGATAGTAAGTAGGAAGATGTGTTGGTGGTTTGGATGGATGCATATTAATCAATGTATAGTAAGGATAGTAAGTAGGATGATGTGTTGGTGGATGGCATGGACACGTAGTAATGAAAGTATAGTAAGGATAGTAAGTAGAAAGATGTGTTGGTGGTTTGTATGGATGCATATTAATCAAAGTATAGTAAGGATAGTAAGTAGGAAGATGTGTTGGTGGTTTGGATGGATGCATATTAATCAAAGTATAGTAAGGATAGTAAGTAGGATGAGGTGTTGGTGGATGGCATGGGAATACATAGTAATCAAAGTATAGTAAGGATAGTAAGTAGGATGATGTGTTGGTGGATAGCATGGACACGTAGTAATGAAAGTATAGTAAGGATAGTAAGTAGGATGATGTGTTGGTGGATGGCATGGACACGTAGTAATGAAAGTATAGTAAGGATAGTAAGTAGAATGATGTGTTGGTGGTTTGTATGGATGCATATTAATCAAAGTATAGTAAGGATAGTAAGTAGGAAGATGTGTTGGTGGTTTGTATGGATGCATATTAATCAAAGTATAGTAAGGATAGTAAGTAGGATGAGGTGTTCGTGGATGGCATGGGAATACATAGTAATCAAAGTATAGTAAGGATAGTAAGTAGGATGATGTGTTGGTGGATGGCATGGACACGTAGTAATGAAAGTATAGTAAGGATAGTAAGTAGAATGATGTGTTGGTGGTTTGTATGGATGCATATTAATCAAAGTATAGTAAGGATAGTAAGTAGGAAGATGTGTTGGTGGTTTGGATGGATGCATATTAATCAAAGTATAGTAAGGATAGTAAGTAGGATGAGGTGTTGGTGGATGGCATGGACACGTAGTAATGAAAGTATAGTAAGGATAGTAAGTAGAATGATGTGTTGGTGGTTTGTATGGATGCATATTAATCAAAGTATAGTAAGGATAGTAAGTAGGATGAGGTGTTGGTGGATGGCATGGACACGTAGTAATGAAAGTATAGTAAGGATAGTAAGTAGGATGATGTGTTGGTGGTTGGTATGGATACATATTAATCAAAGTATAGTAAGGATAGTAAGTAGGAAGATGTGTTGGTGGTTTGAATGGATGCTTATTAATCAAAGTATAGTAAGGATAGTAAGTAGGATGAGGTGTTGGTGGATGGCATGAATACATAGTAATCAAAGCAGTGGCGGCTCGTGGGTGTTTTGAGGGCCGGTGCTAATCGGCGCGCAGCGCCGCCGCATAGCTATGCTATGCCAGGGGGGAGTCTGAGGGGGGATGTTCCCCCCTCAGAAGTTAGAAAAATTTGAAAATATGCAACGAAAATGGTGCAATTTGGTGCATACGTTTAACCAATTTTTCGACGAATATGTGTTCAAATAATCAAGACAAAATACATGGGAGGCTATCAACTCTTACATAATATTAAATAACCTCACTAGACCGGGGGACGGGGGTGCGTATTGATATATTCCACCACGCGCCCTGCATTAATAATGTACCCTATCGTGTCTGCATGGAATCGCCCATTCCAGCTTGCTGGCATCATATACAGCCACGCTCTGCACTTATCGGTATCGACTCGTGCTAGACTCTAATGTTACAGCGTAGTGCTAACAAGTTATTCATGCGGATATGTAATCTGTGGAAAAGACTAGACTTGCAGTGCTCGAACACCATCAGCACTGGTTATGCTTGTATTGCGGCGTTGTTGGCTATGGACTTCCTACTAGTACTAGCCACTAGTTTTCAATAAGAAACAAGAGCACTACCAGTGCAAACTCCTATTAGAACCGGTGAAATCAGCTAGCGCGTACTGCCCTAGCATAATATTGTGTCGGGTGGGTGTATGCAGTGTATGGTTTCTACTATCAGTTGATGGTGGGGGAGACTCGCTCGTGCTGTATACAGGGCCGTATACTTTTGGTTAATCAGCGCTGACTGTTTGAACGCAAGGGTTTAAATCTGGTTTAATTTAATTTCATATATTTTCGGGATATTTTCATCAATATCTTGGTTGGTTTTGTGTGAGGACTGGAGGGTATTTATTTTATTTTTTGCTTTGGAAATTTCAACCGGTGCTAAGAACCGGTAGAACTAATTGACCAGCCGCCACTGAATCAAAGTATAGTAAGGATAGTAAGTAGGATGATGTGTTGGTGGTTTGTATGGATACATATTAATCAAAGTATAGTAAGGATAGTAAGTAGGATGAGGTGTTGGTGGATGGCATGGACACGTAGTAATCAAAGTATAGTAAGGATAGTAAGTAGGATGAGTTGCTGGTGGAAGACATGAATACATAGTAATCAAAGTATAGTAATGATAGTAAGTAGGATGATGTGTTGGTGGATAGCATGGACACGTTGTAATGAAAGTATAGTAAGGATAGTAAGTAGAATGATGTGTTGGTGATGTGTATGGATGCATATTAATCAAAGGATAGTAAGGGTAGTAAGTAGAATGATGTGTTGGTGGATACCATGGAGACTTAGTAATCAAAGTATAGTAAGGATAGTAAGTAGAATGAGGTGTTGGTGGATAGCATGGACACTTAGTAATCAAAGTATAGTAAGGATAGTAAGTAGAATGATGTGTTGGTGGCCAGATTGGACGCGTAGTAATCAAAGTATAGTAAGGATAGTAAGTAGGATGATGTGTTGGTGGTTTGTTTGGATGCATATTAATCAAAGTATAGTAAGGATAGTAAGTAGGATGATTGGTGGTTTGTATGGATACATATTAATCAAAGTATAGTAAGGATAGTAAGTATGATGAGGTGTTGGTGGCCAGATTGGACGCGTAGTAATCAAAGTATAGTAAGGATAGTAAGTAGGATGATGTGTTGGTGGTTTGTTTGGATGCATATTAATCAAAGTATAGTAAGGATAGTAAGTAGGATGATGTGTTGGTGGTTTGGATGGATGCATAATAAACAAAGTATAGTAAGGATAGTAAGTAGAATGATATGTTGGTGGATAGCATGGACACTTAGTAATCAAAGTATAGTAAGGATAGTAAGTAGAATTATGTGTTGGTGGCTGGATTGGACACGTAGTAATCAAAGTATAGTAAGGATAGTAAGTAGGATGATGTGTTGGTGGTTTGGATGGATGCATAATAAACAAAGTATAGTAAGGATAGTAAGTAGAATGATATGTTGGTGGATAGCATGGACACTTAGTAATCAAAGTATAGTAAGGATAGTGAGTAGAATTATGTGTTGGTGGCTGGAGTGGACACGTAGTAATCAAAGTATAGTAAGGATAGTAAGTAGAATGATGTGTTGGTGGCCGGATTGGACACGTAGTAATCAAAGTATAGTAAGGATAGTAAGTAGGATGATGTGTTGGTGATGTGTATGGATGCATATTAATCAAAGTATAGTAAGGATAGTAAGTAGAATGATGTGTTGGTGGATAGCATGGAGACTTAGTAATCAAAGTATAGTAAGGATAGTAAGTAGAATGATGTGTTGGTGGATATCATGTACAATTAGAAATCAAAGTATAGTAAGGATAGTAAGTAGGATGAGGTGTTGGTGGATGGCATGAATACATAGTAATCAAAGTATAGTAAGGATAGTAAGTAGGATGATGTGTTGGTGGATAGCATGGACACGTAGTAATGAAAGTATAGTAAGGATAGTAAGTAGAATGATGTGTTGGTGGTTTGTATGGATGCATATTAATCAAAGTATAGTAAGGATAGTAAGTAGGAAGATGTGTTGGTGGTTTAGATGGATGCATATTAATCAAAGTATAGTAAGGATAACAAGTAGGATGAGGTGTTGGTGGATGGCATGGGAATACATAGTAATCAAAGTATAGTAAGGATAGTAAGTAGGATGATGTGTTGGTGGATAGCATGGACATGTAGTAATGAAAGTATAGTAAGGATAGTAAGTAGAATGATGTGTTGGTGGTTTGTATGGATGCATAGTAATCAAAGTATAGTAAGGATAGTAAGTAGAATGATGTGTTGGTGGTTTGTATGGATGCATATTAATCAAAGTATAGTAAGGATAGTAAGTAGGAAGATGTGTTGGTGGTTTGTATGGATGCATATTAATCAAAGTATAGTAAGGATAGTAAGTAGGATGAGGTGTTGGTGGATGGCATGGGAATACATAGTAATCAAAGTATAGTAAGGATAGTAAGTAGGATGATGTGTTGGTGGAAGGCATGGACACGTAGTAATGAAAGTATAGTAAGGATAGTAAGTAGAATGATGTGTTGGTGGTTTGTATGGATGCATATTAATCAAAGTATAGTAAGGATAGTAAGTAGAATGATGTGTTGGTGGTTTGTATGGATGCATAGTAATCAAAGTATAGTAAGGATAGTAAGTAGAATGATGTGTTGGTGGTTTGTATGGATGCATATTAATCAAAGTATAGTAAGGATAGTAAGTAGGAAGATGTGTTGGTGGTTTGTATGGATGCATATTAATCAAAGTATAGTAAGGATAGTAAGTAGGATGAGGTGTTGGTGGATGGCATGAATACATAGTAATCAAAGTATAGTAAGGATAGTAAGTAGGATGATGTGTTGGTGGATAGCATGGACACGTAGTAATGAAAGTATAGTAAGGATAGTAAGTAGAATGATGTGTTGGTGGTTTGTATGGATGCATATTAATCAAAGTATAGTAAGGATAGTAAGTAGGAAGATGTGTTGGTGGTTTAGATGGATGCATATTAATCAAAGTATAGTAAGGATAACAAGTAGGATGAGGTGTTGGTGGATGGCATGGGAATACATAGAAATCAAAGTATAGTAAGGATAGTAAGTAGGATGATGTGTTGGTGGATAGCATGGACATGTAGTAATGAAAGTATAGTAAGGATAGTAAGTAGAATGATGTGTTGGTGGTTTGTATGGATGCATAGTAATCAAAGTATAGTAAGGATAGTAAGTAGAATGATGTGTTGGTGGTTTGTATGGATGCATATTAATCAAAGTATAGTAAGGATAGTAAGTAGGAAGATGTGTTGGTGGTTTGTATGGATGCATATTAATCAAAGTATAGTAAGGATAGTAAGTAGGATGAGGTGTTGGTGGATGGCATGGGAATACATAGTAATCAAAGTATAGTAAGGATAGTAAGTAGGATGATGTGTTGGTGGAAGGCATGGACACGTAGTAATGAAAGTATATTAAGGATAGTAAGTAGAATGATGTGTTGGTGGTTTGTATGGATGCATATTAATCAAAGTATAGTAAGGATAGTAAGTAGAATGATGTGTTGGTGGTTTGTATGGATGCATAGTAATCAAAGTATAGTAAGGATAGTAAGTAGAATGATGTGTTGGTGGTTTGTATGGATGCATATTAATCAAAGTATAGTAAGGATAGTAAGTAGGAAGATGTGTTGGTGGTTTGTATGGATGCATATTAATCAAAGTATAGTAAGGATAGTAAGTAGGATGAGGTGTTGGTGGATGGCATGGGAATACATAGTAATCAAAGTATAGTAAGGATAGTAAGTAGGATGAGGTGTTGGTGGATGGCATGGACACGTTGTAATGAAAGTATAGTAAGGATAGTAAGTAGAATGATGTGTTGGTGGTTTGTATGGATGCATATTAATGAAAGTATAGTAAGGATAGTAAGTAGGAAGATGTGTTGGTGGTTTGGATGGATGCATATTAATCAAAGTATAGTAAGGATAGTAAGTAGGATGAGGTGTTGGTGGATGGCATGGGAATACATAGTAATCAAAGTATAGTAAGGATAGTAAGTAGGATGATGTGTTGGTGGATAGCATGGACACGTAGTAATGAAAGTAGAGTAAGGATAGTAAGTAGAATGATGTGTTGGTGGTTTGTATGGATGCATAGTAATCAAAGTATAGTAAGGATAGTAAGTAGAATGATGTGTTGGTGGTTTGTATGGATGCATATTAATCAAAGTATAGTAAGGATAGTAAGTAGGAAGATGTGTTGGTGGTTTGTATGGATGCATATTAATCAAAGTATAGTAAGGATAGTAAGTAGGATGAGGTGTTGGTGTATGGCATGGGAATACATAGTAATCAAAGTATAGTAAGGATAGTAAGTAGGATGAGGTGTTGGTGGATGGCATGGACACGTAGTAATGAAAGTATAGTAAGGATAGTAAGTAGAATGATGTGTTGGTGGTTTGTATGGATGCATATTAATCAAAGTATATTAAGGATAGTAAGTATGAAGATGTGTTGGTGGTTTGTATGGATGCATATTAATCAAAGTATAGTAAGGATAGTAAGTAGGATGAGGTGTTGGTGTATGGCATGGGAATACATAGTAATCAAAGTATAGTAAGGATAGTAAGTAGGATGAGGTGTTGGTGGATGGCATGGACACGTAGTAATGAAAGTATAGTAAGGATAGTAAGTAGAATGAGGTGTTGGTGGATGGCATGGACACGTTGTAATGAAAGTATAGTAAGGATAGTAAGTAGAATGATGTGTTGGTGGTTTGTATGGATGCATATTAATCAAAGTATAGTAAGGATAGTAAGTAGGAAGATGTGTTGGTGGTTTGGATGGATGCATATTAATCAAAGTATAGTAAGGATAGTAAGTAGGATGAGGTGTTGGTGGATGGCATGGGAATACATAGTAATCAAAGTATAGTAAGGATAGTAAGTACGATGATGTGTTGGTGGATAGCATGGACACGTAGTAATGAAAGTATAGTAAGGATAGTAAGTAGAATGATGTGTTGGTGGTTTGTATGGATGCATAGTAATCAAAGTATAGTAAGGATAGTAAGTAGAATGATGTGTTGGTGGTTTGTATGGATGCATATTAATCAAAGTATAGTAAGGATAGTAAGTAGGAAGATGTGTTGGTGGTTTGTATGGATGCATATTAATCAAAGTATAGTAAGGATAGTAAGTAGGATGAGGTGTTGGTGTATGGCATGGGAATACATAGTAATCAAAGTATAGTAAGGATAGTAAGTAGGATGAGGTGTTGGTGGATGGCATGGACACGTAGTAATGAAAGTATAGTAAGGATAGTAAGTAGAATGATGTGTTGGTGGTTTGTATGGATGCATATTAATCAAAGTATAGTAAGGATAGTAAGTAGGAAGATGTGTTGGTGGTTTGGATGGATGCATATTAATCAATGTATAGTAAGGATAGTAAGTAGGATGATGTGTTGGTGGATGGCATGGACACGTAGTAATGAAAGTATAGTAAGGATAGTAAGTAGAAAGATGTGTTGGTGGTTTGTATGGATGCATATTAATCAAAGTATAGTAAGGATAGTAAGTAGGAAGATGTGTTGGTGGTTTGGATGGATGCATATTAATCAAAGTATAGTAAGGATAGTAAGTAGGATGAGTTGTTGGTGGATGGCATGGGAATACATAGTAATCAAAGTATAGTAAGGATAGTAAGTAGGATGATGTGTTGGTGGATAGCATGGACACGTAGTAATGAAAGTATAGTAAGGATAGTAAGTAGGATGATGTGTTGGTGGATGGCATGGACACGTAGTAATGAAAGTATAGTAAGGATAGTAAGTAGAATGATGTGTTGGTGGTTTGTATGGATGCATATTAATCAAAGTATAGTAAGGATAGTAAGTAGGAAGATGTGTTGGTGGTTTGTATGGATGCATATTAATCAAAGTATAGTAAGGATAGTAAGTAGGATGAGGTGTTCGTGGATGGCATGGGAATACATAGTAATCAAAGTATAGTAAGGATAGTAAGTAGGATGAGGTGTTGGTGGATGGCATGGACACGTAGTAATGAAAGTATAGTAAGGATAGTAAGTAGAATGATGTGTTGGTGGTTTGTATGGATGCATATTAATCAAAGTACAGGGTGTCTCAAAAAAACCGTGCACGTGTTTACCCAACTTATTGACCATGAACTTCTAGAATTTGGTGTAACAATTGTGTACATATTGATAGACCAAACACTTAGCTTTCATATGCCGTTTATTTCATCGAATTTGGTTTTGTCAATCCTGAGATATGATCAATTAACTAAAGCTACCTAAAATCGAAGTTGTGCCACTTTTACGGAAAGAATGCTTAAGATAAGCATTAAAACCCTCGTCCTCTTAAGGGAGGGTGGTCGCTGATTGCGCTAAACGCAAAGAACAGTGACCTAGGGCGTCTAGGTGATCGCTTTTACATTTCCTGAGCTCATTTTGACGAAAACAAATTAAGGCTGCCACCTTACCCGGGGGTAGGGTAAGCCGTCAAAGTCCGATAGTACTTTAGTACCGATAGTCCGACAATTTTTGTTAAATCGCCATTTTGAAAAATATTTTTATTGTATGCTCCTGAAATATTTTAGCATAGGCCTGTGTTAGAAACACCATATCCATCACTTATAAGCAAAAAACCGGGTGAAATTCCGATATTTAGAACTTTTTTGTCGAAGATTTCTATGATATTTCACTGTCCAGCGAATACGGCGGGATTTTGAGGTCGGCCATGTTTGGTGACGTCATTGGAAGTCATGCGTGGGATGTTTGTACTTGTTTTAGTATGTATGGATAGAGGAAACCTCTAGCTATAACATGGTACCCAAATAAGCATACTCTGCATTTCGGATTGGGTTTTTTTAAGGGGTGGTAACAACCCCCTCTCCGGAGTAACCCTTTCTATGCATTGCAAACTGTAAAGTGGCACAACGTCGACTTTAAGTAGCTTTAGTTTATTGGTCATATCTCAAGATTGACAAAACCAAATCAGATGAAATAAACGGAATATGAAAGCTAACCGTTATGGCTATCAATATGTTTACAATTGTTACACCAAATTTTATAAGTTCACGGTCAATAAACTGGGTAAACACATGCACGGTTTTTTTTGAGACACCCTGTATAGTAAGGATAGTAAGTAGGAAGATGTATTGGTGGTTTGGATGGATGCATATTAATCAAAGTATAGTAAGGATAGTAAGTAGGATGAGGTGTTGGTGGATGGCATGGACACGTAGTAATGAAAGTATAGTAAGGATAGTAAGTAGAATGATGTGTTGGTGGTTTGTATGGATGCATATTAATCAAAGTATAGTAAGGATAGTAAGTAGGATGAGGTGTTGGTGGATGGCATGGACACGTAGTAATGAAAGTATAGTAAGGATAGTAAGTAGGATGATGTGTTGGTGGTTGGTATGGATACATATTAATCAAAGTATAGTAAGGATAGTAAGTAGGAAGATGTGTTGGTGGTTTGAATGGATGCTTATTAATCAAAGTATAGTAAGGATAGTAAGTAGGATGATGTGTTGGTGGTTGGTATGGATACATATTAATCAAAGTATAGTAAGGATAGTAAGTAGGATGAGGTGTTGGTGGATGGCATGAATACATAGTAATCAAAGTATAGTAAGGATAGTAAGTAGGATGATGTGTTGGTGGATGGCATGGACACGTAGTAATGAAAGTATAGTAAGGATAGTAAGTAGAATGATGTGTTGGTGGTTTGTATGGATGCATATTAATCAAAGTATAGTAAGGATAGTAAGTAGGAAGATGTGTTGGTGGTTTGGATGGATGCATATTAATCAAAGTATATTAAGGATAGTAAGTAGGATGAGGTGTTGGTGGATGGCATGGACACGTAGTAATGAAAGTATAGTAAGGATAGTAAGTAGAATGATGTGTTGGTGGTTTGTATGGATGCATATTAATCAAAGTATAGTAAGGATAGTAAGTAGGATGAGGTGTTGGTGGATGGCATGGACACGTAGTAATGAAAGTATAGTAAGGATAGTAAGTAGGATGATGTGTTGGTGGTTGGTATGGATACATATTAATCAAAGTATAGTAAGGATAGTAAGTAGGAAGAGGGAGTGGATTTCATGGATTCATATTGATTTTGATATTATACTAAACACAAACAAATACAAATGTGTATTATTATTATTATAATATATTCATAAACAAAATGGCGGTAGTATTAGCATATGTATTTGCATATGTGTGACTGTTACATACGGTAATAACCGAAAACTATACAGGATAAAGTTGTGCAGGGAAATACGGGGAAAAAATAAGTTATAACAATCATTGGATTAAGCTATTGTCAAGGCTAATTATCAATATTAACATATCTTGCGATAAGTACATGTTAAAGTATTTATAGACTCAAATAGGGGAGGATGGGGCAACTGGTCCAGTTAAGCATATTTTATGAAGGATTGAAGCGCGTGTAAATATTTATCGAATTGCTATGAAAATATCACCTATGTATAAACTGTTTACATAACATATAATCAAATGTTATCATGGTACATGATAGCGTATCTTTCATCCGATCTCCCGTACAATGTCCGACTACAGAGAAGCATTCGATGACGTCGCGCCAGCATACGACGACGCCTTAAGATCTAGCGGATTCACCCAGCACTTATTGTACACGGCAAAGTAACCTAAGAAGACGTGACTGGTTCAACCCGCCATACAGCAAAAGCGTTGAACCAACATCGGCAGATCCAGGCTTCTTGAAACTCATCGACAAGCATTTCCCAACGGATTCCAAGCTCCACAAGATATTCAACAGGAACACCGTCAAAGTTAGCTACAGCTGCATGCCCAGCAGCCCAACATAGCCAGTATCATCAAGTCACACATCAAGACAGTCACACAGAACACCAACGAAACCGTGCACGAAGCAACGCCGAAAACATGCAACTGCCCCAAAATTAAGAATGAAGACTGTCCACTCCAGGGAAATTGCTTAGCTTTCAGCATCATCTACAGCGCCGAGATCACATCCACCAACAACAATGTCACCAAGGAATACATCGGACTCACGGAACTTCCCTTCAAGCTGAGATACTACAACCACATGCAGTCCATAAGAAAGGAAAAACACCAATACAGCACTGAACTCTCAAGATACGCGTGGCAGCTAAAGACGAAGAACCACCCATCCACCATCAAATGGTCTATCATCACCAGAGCGCGTGCATACAAATGTACGTAAACGGATCCAAGCGGTGCGACCTTTGCCTCATGGAGAAGCTGTACATCCGGGTGTACATCATCAACGGCGACAACAGCAGACTCCTGATCCTCAACAAATAGATCTGAGCTTGTTTCTAAGTGCCGCAATGAAAACAAGTTGTTCAAGAGGCATAACCTAATTACAATCACGTTCACTATAACTGGCATCTACAACCACGTCCGCAATAACCAACGACTTTCCCGGTCTACACAGAATAGCAACCAGTTGACTGATGATCGCATAAGCGTGAAACTTGAGTAGGGGATAGCATCCAGATGGGTATGGATTGAAAACCGTCAAACGGAGAGGGTAAACGCAATGGGACTAAACGGACAGTTTTGTGTAGATGAACGAAATGCAGTTAAAATAATGACCCGCCAATACGAAAAATAATGTTTGCTCCGTCGTAATTGATCTGATCGATCGATATAGTATATTGTCCGCGTGTTATTGGTCAATAGTAAAGCAAACCAATTATCGGATAACAATAGGCCACTTCCCACCGTTTGTAAGATCATTAGGATTGTTCAGTAATTATGATAGGAAATTGTTTTTCATCTTGACAAATCCAAGTTAGTTTTTACAAGTTAAATAATATATATACATGTAATAGTAAATTGTTTTTTCATCTTGACAAATCCAAGTTAATTGAAGTATAATAATAAAACAAATTATTATACTCAATTTCAAACTCAGTGACAGTTTCGTGCTACACTGAGCACTTCATGAGACTATTTGACGTCAGCTCTCATCACAGACTTTTTGTACTGACGACCACTGGAAGAATATATAGTATGATGAAGTGCTCAGTGTAGCATGAAACTGTCACAATTGAGTATAATAATTTGTTATTACTATACTTCAACTTACTTGGATTTGTCAGGATGAAAAAACAATTTACTATTACATTAATATATTATTTAACTTGTAAAAACGATACATGTCTCATGAAACTCATGTTTTATACAGTTTTCGTGGTTAACGTGTAAATAGCAGTAATACTAATGGTGTATAAAGCAAACGAAGTTTTCGTCTGCACGTTTTTTAGATAAAACAGTGTGAACCTAGTTCAATGGTTACAGGGTTGTGATGTTCAGATACCCCATACATTTGTCTATACATACCCCTATCTTTAATGATTTTAATTACTTCATATAATCATCATTTAGAACTTATGATAAACTATCTTGATAATTAGCAAGCTTTTCATGACAATGATAACCCAATGGTTAATATACACAAAAAGCGGTGAATAAAATGCATAAATCATGGTATTTCGTCATTGCAAATATCATTACAGACCCCATGCAAACTATGATAAAGATATAATTCATAATACAGAGGTTTTAAACCATTCTAAAACAATTTTATGTCATATTGTAATCATTCAATATCAGAAATTGTGGTATAAGGCCTAAAATGCCCCCAAAATGTCTAAGAATTTCCTGAGAATACCTGAGTATGAGTCATGTTTCATTGACACTAACAACTAATTTTCAAAATTAATTTTACAATTTTGAAAAGTTTTTGTAGGTGGACCAGTTGCCCCATACCCCTTTGGACCACTTGCCTCAACAAATGACTCAGCAATTTGTCGAGATAAAACATAGTCAAGCACGCCTGTGACATAATAAAATGTACGCCAAAATGTTTTAAAACATACCACCATTTGTCATAATAATCAATAACTCCAAAAACCTTCCATAAAAAAGGCAAAACTGCATTTTTGTTTTAGCCATTACGCAGTTTACTGTTGCCAGCGAGCATCTTTGAATTCACAATTAATAAAGCGTTCGCGTCCTACGAGCAGACTTTGTTATTTGAAAATTCATAAACTAATAACTCTACCAATTTAATACCCGTGATAATGATTTAATGTGTAGCATTCTTTAAATGATAATATTGACCTCAAATCCAAACCACAAATGTCCCAAGTTGTCCCAACTACAACCTATGATTTTAATCATATTTCGGAAAGTCCCTGAGCACACCACAAAATAGCAACGATCAAATGCAATAATATGCACTTAGTATCTTAAGATGACTGTACTCCATGTATATATTTACTGTTGCATATGTATAAGTCGTACTGTTCAAAAGAAAGCAGTATGACCATACCATTACAAAAACCTTCATTTTGGACCAGTTGCCTCATGGACCAGTTACCCCGTATTCCCCTAGTTCAGCGTCAACATTTCAGATTAAAGCGTTATGATCGATCAATACTATAGAGTCCGCTTATTGGTTTGTATTAATGGTTTAAAAAGCCACTGTTGACGATGCGAGAGTAGAGGGTTGTCTGTGGGATCATGAATCTGGTTGCGTATGGCCATTATATTACACCGCGTGACATGTTGTTATCCGGCAAGGAAACCTCGCCTTAGTTTAGTAACGATCCAATCTAATTTTCTAATTTTTGTCACGACATTTTATTCATCAACAGATGAAATCCCATTTAAAAGTACAGTCCTGGGGACAGACTACGACGACTACTTAGTCTACCATGCCTGCAATCCATTTCCTCGAGATAATCCTATCGTGCAAGAACAGCTCAATTACATATTTTCCAGGACACCTGTCTGGCCAGATGGCTTCAACAGTTTTCAGACCGCATTGGAGATCTTTGAATCTCACGGAATTGACACCAGTCATTTAGTTCTGATGGACCAGGAGGATTGTTAACAGCCTCGTTAGAAATATATATAAATGTTAACAATGTGTCTAATCACTGTACATTATTTATCGACAAAGTAAAATACGTATAAGAAAAAATATAAGATTTCACACCACCAATGTTTTACCTAATATTTCACCTGTTAAAAGGTTACAAAATCATTGTCTCTCTTTAAAGGCCTTTGGGTTCTTTTACTTACATCTTCTCCTACCTTCCTCCCTTCCTTCATTCATTCCTTCCTTAACACTTTCCACGCGGCAGGCGTCTGCAGACGACATTCCAATATTTCACAAATTTCAAAAATGTCAAGATTATTGAATTTCATTACCATTTTTGGAATAACCATAAGAAATGCATTGAAATAAGTACAAAGATGCTTAGTATTGGTTCAGTAATCCTTGAGATAGACCGTGAGAGGTGGGAAAGGATTTTGAAAATATCTGTTTTGTATATGGTAAAACCAATAGCCGTTTGGAAAAAGTTAAGATTAATGAAAATGAATGGTGAGTTTTCCGTCAGCCGCCTTCGTCAACTTTTGATTTTGGCCAAAACTGTATTTATTTTTTTGTTATTTTTTTTTCACAAAACTTTAAATTAACATAGCGACAAATATTGATCACACTCTTCTGACGTTCTTGAAACCGTTTCAGACCAATTGTGATAAATGAATTGTATGCATCCACCCACCACCTCCTTGATACAATCTATATACAATGTTGTTACATTTGCAGAAAGTGTTTCATATCGTTGAATAAATAATAAGCAATCTTACAATCTTACTATCAAACTGTTACAACACATTCATTGACATAAATCATAATCTATGAACAGATATTGATCATTAACTTTATCAAAATGAGGATTTATGGGAAATATTGAATAATGCTTAATCTACAATGAAAAGGTGCCTCGTGAATTTTAGTGGAAATCCTTGACGGAAAACTTATAATTTCCATTGGCCTAATCATTATCAGAGTAAATACTTAGGGGAGGATGGGGCAACTGGTCCGGTTAAGCATATTTCATGATATAAAAGATTAAAGCTCATGTAAATATTTATGGAATTGCTATGAAAATATCTCCCATGTAACTGTTTACATATAACATATAATCAATGTTAAAAAATATCTTAAGAAAAGGCCAATTATAGTCTATCCATCTGAGAGCGATCTTTGGTGCTCGGATGGGCAGGGGAGATGAGTAAAAATAAGATGTGCTGTCTTCTGGCGTATATTTGCTAGTTGTCGAAGGATCCCATTTTATTCCAACCTCCGGTCGAACCTCATCTATAATGTGAATTGAAACAACTAAGCTGCCTTATGCAAACACACACAACACTGTTCCAATGCATATTATTCTCATCACACACATGCACATAGCAGCTATGTCTAGTGTACCATTCAAAAAAAGACAAATATCGAACCATTTGCGTATTATCTGAAATCAAAAGGCTTCGAAATCGTCACCTGTGATTTCGGCCTATGAATATAATCACAAAGCTGAAAAAAATCGAAAGTGATGGACTTTGAACATTTACCATAATCGTCACCTGTGATTTCGGCATATGAATAGAATCACAAAGCTGAAAAAGATCGAAAGTAATGGACCTTTAACATTTAGCATATTATAGGAGGCCACATTTAATTTTTATTTGCTATCTTGTAATGTTTCCAACAGTAAATAATGTATATTTTCACTCGGATTGGCCGGGCTTATAGTAAGATAAAATGGTTGTAAAATGATATGAATCTCCGTATCCCTATGTTCTGTCTGCATGTCCGAATCAATCACATTTCCTTGTTAAGTATAGAAAGAAACAAATACGCTTACAATGATATGGTATCAATATTGAAAGGTATGATTTTCATATTCAAACAAATATTATACAATTTGAACGTTGACAAACTAAATAAAGTTTATTTTCTGACTTATAAAATGAAAGGTTGTCTTCATCGGGGTCTATCACTCTACATATACCTGTTCATAGAGGCCTGTAGTAACAGTAGGTGGGTAACATAATTGTCTTTTATTATGGCCGTTTTTCACTCTACTGATTCCATCGATATTTTCGTCAGAAAAGAGCCTCCTCTCCCAGTCAATGGAACGGCTGGGTCACGTGGTTGGAAGATCGGTCTCAGATGCATAGACTATACCACTAACTGAAAACTTTACTTGGCACTACCCCATCAGTGGGGCAACTGGTCCTATATGTTCCAACGGTTAGAATACACAGAAATCAGTGAATGACAACACGGAAACTAGGCAGTATTTTCTTTACAAACACACTTCCATATTATTTAACATGTAAACAGGATACATGTCTCATGAAATCCATGTTTTATACAGTTTTCGTGGTTAACGTGTAAATAGCAGTATACTAATGGTGTACAAAGCAAGCGAAATTTTCGACTGCACATTTATTAGATAAAACGGTAGGAACATAGTTAACCCCCTGAGAACTACCGGCCGATTGGTCAGAAAGATAGATACATCATTTATTGCGCCAATCAGAGACAGTGTTATAATAATTGTATCCCTGATAAAGATTGGAGTGAAATATTTTACAAGCTGCATTTTAATTGGCTATTCAAATGAGTATATCTTGCAATACACAAATCAGAAACACTGTAAGATAGGCCGGTAGTGCCCAGGGGGTTAAATGGTTTAACATGGTAGTGATATTCAGATGCCCCATACATTTGTCTATATCAGGCCCGTAAGAAGGGGGGGGGGGGGGGGGGGGGGGGGGGCGATGGTGGCGATCGCCCCCCCCCCCCCTTTGAAAATCTTCCCCGGAAAATTTGTACACAGATGAAAAAATTTCGATAAAATGCAATATTCTTTGCTACAAGCTTGTTTAGAGCCAAAATGTACCTCGATCGTGCAAAAAATAGGTGCAAATTCGAACATTTTCGCGAAAATCTTCCCGTGATTTTCTTTTGAAAACGCCCCTCCTTTCAAAAAAGTGTCTTACGGCCCTGTATATATATACCCCTTTCTTTAATGATTTTATTTACTTCATAAAATCATCATTTAGTATTTATAATAAACCATCTTGATATTTAAAGGGAAGTTAGTCAATATGACAATGATGACCCAACGGTTAATATACACAAAAAGCAGTGGATAAAATACATAAATCATGATATTTTGTCATTGCAAATACACAGGGAACTGCCAGAGGAGCGCAAGATTATAATCTACTAGATTTCGCGGTTCGTGGGTTGGGCGGTTCTCGGGTTGGGGGTTTATGGGATGTGTATACTCTCTTAAAATTCAGTTATCACAGGTGCCATTAATAGGCCTATTCCAAATCCCCATAATACAGGAACCTCATGTGCCCTTAAATCCAGGTAGGCTACCCCATGTGCATCCACGTATTCAGTACATGTTATTAGGCCTAGGGTTAGGGTTTTATATTGAGGTCTAAGTTCTGAGGTCTTTTAGTTTTAGAGTCAGCGAGAGGAGGGGTCGATCGTCATGATCTGTCTGTGCCCAGTATCGAGAACTGTGTGTCGACATTGATTATTCCTTCGTAGGCATGCCTAAACATCATATGTATTTAAATCACACATGTTTTCGCACACCGATATCCATGTAACATTCCCTATCCGAATCGCTATAGGCCTACATAGTGTTAAACTTTAACAACACTGTACATACTTGTACGCTCAAGGTCTGGGTTTGATTCGTGGCGCATGCAGACTGAAGCAACCCCCCCCCCCCCCCCCCCCCCCCCCCCACCTCACCCCTGAAAACTGAGTCAACATCAACAATCCCGAAACTTTCAAGACAAACGTTGCTCAGACGCAACGAAGCACCAACGCAAGACTAAAAGAACAACATTTATATGCGCACACCATATCATCTCGTTTGGCTTCTGAAGGAGGCGTTGAGATTATCATTCAGATTCAGAGAGATTTGACTCTTTTCATCCTGATCATGCATGCATGGGAAAAAACGGGAAAAACACGCCCGAGAGTTAAAGCTATTTGGAGTTAAATGTTTGCTCACACCGTCCCTTTATACTTACATGTGTAACATTCCCATTTATATAAAAGACATCCCATGATATGCATGATGAGTGCCCGTTGTGACCTGCGCACATATATTAGATGGGTCCGCGATGCTGGGGCACTGACATCATACGACCACAGCAATTCGCAATCACTATAACAATAACATGTTTAATACATAACGTGTTCCTGGATGAAGGCCTATGGTTTCTACGGTTGACGCTCCCAGCTCCTTTATTAACTTTCAAGACAAACGTTGGTCAGACGCAACGAAGCACCAACGCACCAACGCAAGACTAAAAGAACAACATTATATGCGCACACCATATCATCTCGTTTGGCTTCTGAAGGAGGCGTTGAGATTATCATTCAGATTCAGATTCAGAGAGATTTGACACTTTTCATCCTGATCATGCACATGATGCATGCATGGGAAAAAACGGGGAAAACACGCCCGAGAGTTAAAGCTATTTGGAGTTAAATGTTTGCTCACACCGTCCCTTTATATTTATACATGTGTAACATTCCCATTTATATAAAAGACATCCCATGATAGGCATGGTGAGTGCCCGTTGTGACCTGCGCGCATATATTAGATGGGTCCGCGATGCTGAGGCACTGACATCATACCACAGCAATTCGCAATCACTTTAACAATAACATGTTTTTAAACATGTTAAAATACATAACGTGTTCCTGGATGAAGGCCTACGGTTTCTACGGTTTACGCTCCCAGTTCCTTTATTAACCCTAACCCGCCATCTGATACTTTTTTAACTCCCGATCATATGCATATAGTGTAACTCATACAAAAACACGCCCGGGAGTTAAAAGTTAATTGGAGTCCTTTTCATATCCTTGTTAGCCACCGGACGGCTTCCTTTTACACTGTTTACCCGCCCCATGAAAATACCTAGTTTGCGCCACGAACGCGTACGCACCTAACGGTCTGCGCCATGCATTACGCGTGCGCCGACAATCGCGTGCGCCATGTTTTGTTTTGTTTTGTTTATACGCGAGCGCGTAGCAACAGTTTGTTGTCTACGTGGGGCGAAGATCCCTGTGCATAGCGATTACATGGGCAGGGATCTGCACCCGAAGTCATTGAACGGACAGACAAACTCGCCACAAATAGTATTTAGATAGGTATTACATTCTCAAAATCGATTACTGGTGTCACTATAATAGACGATTTAGTTAGCCGATTTTAACGATCTATACACAAAATTGCTGAGAAATCGACGAAGCTCAACGCATGGTAATACATGAAAATTAAATCTGATGAAGACAAATTAGGAAAGTTTAAGCAGCTGCTGTATTTCTTCTGATGAGCAATTCTCCACGAAAATGTTTAGCGTTGAAGTTCAGTATTTTCTTCATCCAATGCGTCAATGATCTAAGATCTATCATTGGTGAATTCTCTAATTTAATGTCACCTTTCATTGTTTCAACACCTGTAGCGACCTATGTTTATAACATGTAGGCCTGTGGTTAGGGGGGGTTGGGGTACCGCGCCATTTTGCGATATTTTGCGAAAACGATCGTGGTTATCACGTGATGCGTATCGTTGAAAAATAATTTACACTGTTTTAACGAAATGCACTGTGGGATTGTGTTACTAAAATCAAAGAGGTCGCAAACCCGGTCGCAAACTTGCTTTTAATTGAGCCCACTATAACAAGCTAAAGTGACATCTCTGAATGTATAAACAAAGTGTGCAAAGGAGAAATTGTTGGGCACACTGGTAAAATGGTTTTACTATCATTAAGGGGGCTGTCAAGTGTCAGAAATAGCTTCCGTAAAACTGCCGTAACTACGTCATTATTCATATATTCCATATACAAGTATACATTTTTTTGAAGGAAAGGGTTCAATAAATCTAACCATGAACATGAAATTGCTCTAAAAAGAACCATTTTGGAGAAAATCATAAAAAATGAGAATTTTGACCAGTCTTCAATTCGGACAAGGTAACCAAAAAAATATTTTCTGAAAATCTGTCCTTTTACGATTTTTGTAATCTTAAGAAAATTACCCGGGTTCCATTTTTTTTTTTTTTGATTACTGAGATATTTTTTTATTTATTGACCAAATAGGGCAACAAAATGGGATTTTTAAATACAACAAACGTGAATTTCCACAAAATGATCCGAAAAATCGGAAAATAGACCTAAAACAAAAAACAAAAAAAATGGAACCTGGCGAAGATCATGGTTGTTGCGTTAAACTTACTTGCTGTCCATCAGATGCAGTTTGTATTGAGTTATCGTGTCTGTAAATCGTATTTTTACTCAAAAATGAACATAAAGAAATCAACCGATGAATGTGAAAAGTGACAATACCGCCGTTTGATCATGGTTTACGGGGAAATACACGTAATTCAAATCCTGTTCTTTAGATATTGTGGGAAGCATATAAATCCCCAACTTCGTGCAGAGTTTCATTACAAACTGAACTCAAGTTAAATCACTTTTTTATCGAGCAATAATATAATTGTTTACGCATTTTAATTGTTTAGATACAAAGTTAAATAAATCATGGATACATTTATGATAGATAAATAAATAAAAAGAAAACTATAAACGCATGGGCGACCTTTATAATTGATAAAAATTGACATAACAATGATGTTACATTAATCCGCCATCAAGTTTAAAAAATAGAAAAATAAAAGAATACCAAGGAATATTCGAAAATCGAACCCGTGATTTCCGATTGCCAACGATATGGCCAACCTATGCACGCCACAGAGATCCACGACTATAATTGTGATAGTTTTATTATTTAACCATATCCATTTATTTATGACGAACGGATTTTTATTATGCCATTTTTGCCAAATGTGTGTGTTTCTCTCGCACAAAATGTGTTTGTAATGTGATTATACTCCTTATTTTTAAAAGAACGGTAATTTGTTTTGACATTTTCGAGGAAAAAAATGGCGTAATTTGTCCGTGTGGGCAAGCATACAGATAATGCCGGCAGGCTAAGCAAATCCAGCATTTAAAACAAAAGTGCTCCTAATGGGGCTCGAACCCACAACCTTTCGCTCCCAAGACGATGTTCTCTCCACTACACTAACCGTGTTAATTCAAAATGCACTCTGCAAATAATTTATTTATATCATGGGTCATGGGTTAATGCACTGTGTCAAATTCTCATTCCCACGCTTCCCGGCCGCCACTCTGTTCAAAGGCACAAAAAAGTTGACTTTTTTTATGCTTTTTTTGCAATTCTGAGGTGTGCAGTTCGATTTTCTCTCTCGAATCGTTTAGAAAACCATCCATTTTAGAACATCTGAAATTTAAAATGAACTGCACACCTGGGAAAGTATGATGCCAAGGGCATATTTTTTGCACGTAAATCCAATACAAGAGTTCTGAAAATCGACAAAAATATGACGTCATAACCATTGCTTCGGGACAAAATGGCGCGGTACCCCCCCCCCCCCCCCCCCCCTAGCCTGTGGTCGTATATATTGTCATCCATGAATAACGCCACCAGGCTCAACACAGCTGATTTTTTTTGTGATAAAAAATCAACAGAGGGCGGTTGCTATTATGTCCCAAATTTCAAATTTCTAAGGGATGTGATGAATAGCAAGGCTTGAACATAATTTGATGGCTGATGAACTATTGAGTGTCCCAGCAGAAAAAAGGTCTGACTGAAACTTTCAAATATCGTATTTTGGGATTTTTCCCCTCACGGTCCCAACTTTAACCTCTTATAAAAAGAGTTCCCCAATAGTACATTTTTTGTATTTTTTTGGTGATTATTGAATACTTCCTTAGTATTTTAAAACAAAAAACCAGCTTCTTAGTTCCGTGTCCGGGTTTCACAAAATCGACTGTAATCCCGACATGTCTTTCCATGCTGATGCCCTACAACTCTGGAACTCTCTTCCCTCTGATATTCGCAATAGCATCTCGGTCATGATTTTCATTCAGGAAGCGCCTAAAGACGAACTTGTTTTACCACCTCATTGCCTCATTCTGCAGTCATGCCTTTTTATTGAACCGGTTGTGCAATTCTATCTATATTATTGTTTTACAATTGTATTTTGTATCCCTTTTTATATTATGTTTAAGTCTTATTATATGCTTGCTGGGTATGTCTTTCGTTTGCTGCGGGTACGGGTGTGGTATGTGTGTAGGGTGTGCAGCCATACAAAGGTGTGTGTTAGGGTGAGGGGAGATGGGGGAGTGTGTATGGGGATGTACGTATATCATCTATATTATTGTATTCTTACTTATTGCCATTTTCATGTCCAATTTTTTTCTATTGTTGTGTTTATATTTTGTATATTACTTGGTACTTTTTTATCGTGTGTGTATTTTATCTATGTACAGCGCTTTGGTCTTTTTGGAAAGGCGCTTTATAAATCTGTTTAATAATAATTATAATGAAACTAGCACTGCAATATTACCGACCAATCAAAATTCAGTATTTGGATGACGTCATACACTTTTAAAAATGTTTTAATTGTATAAGTGTATAAAGGTAATTTTGTCGAAACTCTGTACAAAATTGTTCAATGGTGTTTTTACCACCAGAGCGAATATACATGAATGACGAGTTAACCTTTAGACAATAGGCATTTTCATGACTAATTATTGTATGTATTATAACCCTTTGTAATTTGACTCTAAAAAGCGACAGATGCTTACGTTAGTATTGATAATTCAACCGACCAATCAAAATTCAGCATTTTCATGACGTCATAGATTTTCAAAAATATCTTCATTGAAATGACCATCTTATTTTTTGTTTGTTGATTATGTCATTGTTGGACTTTTGACACACTTTAAGACGATTCTGGTCCAGTTTGCGTCGTTTCTAGATCATTTCAGCTAGAGTTGACAGACATTGTTCTATATATTTTATGGATTTGAAAAAAACCACTTTATTACGATTACGATATAATAACTTACACTTTTACATCATTCTTGTCTTCCTTCCATCTCGTTCTTAATACTTTAATTTCACTGAGCCAGCATGCTGTATATAAAGTAGTTTAGCCTCGCACGCGCAATTCGCTCGAGTCTGGCATCTGCCCGTACGCACAGAATGTTTAGACAAATAAAACCAAAGAAACAATCAAAGATCCCAACAAACACCCCAACAAACAAACAAATTTAAAAAATAAAATAAACAAACAAATTAACAAATAAATAAATAAATAAATAAACAAATTAACAAATAAATAAATAAATAAACAAATAAGCAAACAAATAAACAATAACAGAAATCAGTACAGAATCAGTATGACTTTATTTAACAATCAAAATCATCAAATCATACTCACAAATATCACGCAGAGTAAGTATTTACTCAGATAAACACAATGAAGTAATGATTACGCCAATGGAAATTATAAGATTTCCGTCAAGGATTTTCAAATGAAATCGCGAAGCACCTTTTTTATTAATTATTAATCAATCATTATTCAATTTTTTCCAATCAATCCTCAAAACATAAATATCACGGAGAGTAAGTGTTTACTCTGATGAACATAATGTGATATGAAGTAATGATAGGCCAATGGCAATTAATCGATGTTTTCTGTCAAGGATTTTCACTAAAAATCATAAGGCACCTTTTCGTTGTGCATGAATCATTATTCAGTATTTCCCATATATCCTCATTTTGATCAAGTTTATGATTATGAATTATGCTAGAATGGATCAATGTTTTGGAACAGTTTGAAAGATAAGAAGATTGATTTATTCAACGATATGATTATGAAGCATTGACTTTCTGTAAATGTAACAACATTCTACATTGTGTCAAGGAGGTGATGGGGGTGCACACAATTTGTTATTAATCACATATCTTAACCACAATTGGTCTGAAACGGTTTCAAATCGTCAGAAGAGTGTGATCAATATTTTAAGCTGATAACGTTATATATATACATATATTTGTTAATTTAAAGTTTCAAGACAAAATCAAGAGTTGATGAAGGCGGCTGACGGAAAACCCATTATTCATTTTCATTAGCCTTCAGGAATGAATGAATGAATAAAGCATGAAGGAAGGTAGGTGAAGATATAAAGTAAAGGAATTCAAACGCCTTTAAATAGAGAAAAATGATTTGGTAACAACCTTTAAAATGTGAACTAATAGGTAAAACATTACTGGCGTGAAATCGTATATTTGTTGTTATACGTGTATCTTTTCATTGTCGATAAATAATAATGCACAGTGATTAGATGTTAGCAGTACTTCTAACAACAGGTTAACAATCCTCCTGGTCCATCAGAACTAAATCACTGGTGTCGATTCCATTGGATTCGGAGATCTCCAAGGCTGTGTTAAAACTGTTGAAGCCATCTGGCCAGACAGGTGTCTTTGAAAATATGTAGTTCAGCTGCTCATGCACGATAGGCTTATCTCGAGGAAATGGATGGCAGACATGGTAGACTAGGTAGTCATCGTAGTCTGTTCCCAGGATTGTAACTTTAAGTGGGATTTCATCTGATGATAAATACAAATTTAGTGGAAAAAAATGACAAAATCAGGATCGTCACTAAACTAAGGCGAGGTTTCCGTACCGGATAACAACATATTGCGCGTGGTGTAATATAATGGCCATACACAACCATATTCATGATCCCACAGTACGTCCTGAGACTATAGTCTCAGTCACAGACGACCCTCACGCATCGCGAACAATAGCCTTTTAAAACCAGAAATCAAAATAATTAAAATTGTGAGATAGGCTTTTACGACGGGTATTCATATAAGTTATGGTTTTAACGGGTTTGTCGTCGGTTAGTTTAAACTTTTCCGACGGCAACCCGTTAAACTCATAACTTGCAAATCAATAAGCTGACTCTAATAGTATTGATCGATCAACATTACGCTTTTAACTGAAATCTTTACACTAAACTATTTGAGTCTGGTAAATACTTAAAAAATTACGTATCGCAAGATACGTAGATATTGATAATTAGCCTTGACAAAAGTTAAATCCAATAATTGTTTCAACTGCATTTTCCCCAGCATTTCCCGCGCACAACTTTATTACAACCCACACACGAAACCAAAAGGATTACATTTTGCACTTCGTGTAAGAGAGTGTCATCCGGTATATTTTGCCTAAGGTCGATGTGCAAAGATCAGAAGTGGTATTTACTATTATGTAAAAGTATAAAATGTGAGATTTTTTTTTAATTCAGAGATGTTTTTATTAAAAATAAAGTCAACTTAAAAAATACAGTCAACTCATTCTTGTTTTCTTTTATAACCGGGGGATTTTCACAAAATAATAGGCCCATTTAGCTTTGCTCGTTATTACCGTCATTAAAAGTTTTAAAAAAGAGTGTTTTGAAGAATTGGAGAACAAAAATACTTTTGCATCAAAACAAAAAGAAGCGCGAAAGCAGGACATTTTTATTTCAAAAATTATACTTACCGACTTGATATATCCAGGTTGAATGGTCGGTTTCGTTTGGGAGCATGAATGTGAGTTTCGATGTCTCCGTTTCTCCGTCTCCATATCTGACAACAGTTTTGTTTAACAATACTCGACAAATATCTTTCCCGGGATTTGCATCATAGTATTGTGTTGTATGACAATGACGTACATCGAACGGTAGGTCGGAAGAGAGATGCGCTATCATGTACCATGATCCACCGTACACTTTAGTCATGTCGAAATCTGCCATCGGCGTAACCTTAGGGCAGGGTCCGAATCTAAATTTACCGTTGCTAATAGCTGACAGAAAATCGCCGCGGGGACTTTGAGCGGATTGACCTATCGCAGTAAGCCAGAACATCATTATCATCATCATCAGTTTTACTGGTCGTTCAGAAGCCATGTTATAACTTATTTGCCTAATAAAGCCTAACGTAGTTTTTAATGGTTGGCTGTAAATATGACAACTGATGAGAACAAAAAGCACTAACAATTCAACACTCGTATGTGCATTTATACTTTATGTTTTCACCATATGTCCCGGATGATGTACATATGTTTCCATCTTTTTTATTCGCATTGTGACGCTAATGCGGGTGTGCCTTTGTTTTGTTGTCCTCCACACAGCTTAGAGATGAGATGCGGGCGGGTGGACTTTCACATTGTCGCAATCACACATTTTGGGAACAGTTTATCAGAGCAGTTTACCATTCCAAGTTGAAATAAAAATGTCTATTTTTTAAACTATCTGTTAAATGGTAAATTACCGAAATGCGTGAATTTGAATATTAGGCGTCATTATTTCGGTATTTAAACAGTTCCACTTTGTAGTATAGATAATGTAAATGAACAACACGATCCCTTAAACGCGGGTTATAATGCAAAAAATGGCATATTTTAGACCAAACTTATGCATGGTAAACTGTTGGTAAACTTTGGTAAACTGTCGCAGTTTACAATTTTACCTTCTCCGACGGTATTACTATGAAATACAAAACAAGTCGATTGATTTTGGAGCTGCGGCGACGTGGTCTAATGGATAAATTGTTAGACTTCAAATTAATGGTTTTTGACAAAGTGGGTTTGCATCCCAGTGGCGGCGTGTTTATGTTTTGATTTTTGTTTGAATGTTGCAATTGTAATTTTTTTATCTATCAATGAAAAATAGGTTTTAAAGCAATGTAATCTCAACAACATGCATGCAGCTCCATGTCATGCGTTTAAGAATACAACGTTGACAAAAAATATGTCTAATGCAATTTGCCATAGGGGATTGTTTACAGTGACCGCTCCCAAAATAAATCATTGTGTTTTTCTAAAGCAATACTATAGCTTTGCTTATGGTTCAATCTAAAATCATGTGTAATACATTCCGTGTTTGAAGTATGCGAGAAAGTTGAAATTTTGATTTTTACGTTAATAATGATCATTAGCCTTGACAATTAGTTAAATCCAATAACTGAATTTTCCCCAGCATTTCCCGTGAACAACTTAATTACAACCCACACGTCGTCCCCCCCCCCCCCCCCCCCCCCCCGTGCAATGTTGAGGAATGTTAATGTCTTCAGCAGTTGTTCGAGGTGTCCCAACATTGATCGATTGAGGTGAGGAAGGGAAATTTGGGGAAAAGTGTACTTTAGATCTCAGATAGGGGAGGATGGGGCAACTGATCCGGTTAAGCCTTTTTCATGATGTAAAAGATTAAAGCTCATGTAAATATTTATGGAATTATTATGAAAATATACCCATGTAACTGTTTACATATAACATATTAAAGAAAAGGCCAATTACCACTAACTGAAAACTTTACTCAACTGGTCCTATATGTTCCAACTGTTAGAATACACAGAAATCAGTGAATTACAACACGGAAACTAGGCAGCAATTTCTTTACAAACACATTTCCATATTATTTAACCTGTAAAAAGGATACTAGTATAATGTCTCATGAAATCCATGTTTTATACAGTTTTCGTGGTTAACGGGTAAATAGCAGTATACTAATGGTGTATAAAGCAAGCGAAATTTTCGACTGCACATTTATTAGATAAAACGGTATGAACCTAGTTAATGGTTACATGGTTGTGATATTCAGATGCCACATACATTTGTCTATATAGGCCTACCCCTTTCTTTAATGATTTTATTTACTTCATATATTCATCATTTAGTACTTATGATTAACCATCTTGACATTTAGCCAGTTTTTCATGTTATAGGAGAAGTTAGTCAATATAACAATGATGACCCAACGGTTAATATACACACACAAAAAACAGTGAATAAAATACATAAATCATGATATTTCGTCATTGCAAATAACTTTACAGACACCATTCATAATATAATACAGATGTAATTCATAATACTGAGGTTTTAAACCATTCTAAAGCAATTTCATGTCATATTGTAATCATTCAATAGCAGAAATACGGTAGTGGTATTGGACCCAAAATGCCCCAAAATGTCTAAGAACTAGAAAGAATGTGAATTATTTCATATTCTATTCACATTTCAATACCGAGTCATGTTTTGATTAAGTTTTTGCAGGTGGACCAGTTGCCCCATACCCCTTTGGACCACTTGCCCCAACAAATGATTCAGCACTTTGTCGAGATGAAACATTATTCAAGCACGCCTGTGACGTAATAAATGTTGCGCCAAAGTGTTTTTAAACATACCACCATTTGTCATAATAATCAATAAAAAAGGCAAAACTGCCAGCTCAGCTACCCCATACAACATAGCGCTACATGGCGAACCCAACAGCGAGTCTGTCACTCAGCCAGCTCCTGACACCCAATCCCTGCCTAAGTCTACACGACCTCCTATCGAGACACAAAGGGTACTACCCGCGGCCCAATCGCACGCTACACCACCCGCAACAGGACCCCGAACGCCACAGCTAACTATGATCGATCCAGAAATGGCCAACGCTCAGCGACGATCCACGCGTGTCAAGAGACCACCTGAATGGACCAAGGACTATGTGACATAAACTCTAGTCAAACATTTTCATACGGATTTCTCAGCCCCTGTCACATCTGTCAGCTGGACAGCGACTTGGGGGAGATAGACAATAATGAATTCTCTGTATAATAACTCTTTTGTTCTTTTCATCTGTTTGACATTTCAGACGTTGTCGTCATTCGCTTGACTACCATCATTGAACATCATTGAAATACCTACGGGTTATTATTTACCAATCAGATTACAGCATTTGTATCTATTTATATCTATTAAGTGATAAACTTCGTTATTTGCAAATTCATAAACTTAATAAGTCTACAAATGAATAACCGTGATAATGATGTGATAATTGTAATCGCAAATCCAAACAACCAATGTCCCAAGTTGGCAACATGCGCCATTTTACGGTTGTTACAACCACAACCTATGGTTTTAATCATATTTCGGAAAGTTCTGAGCACACTACAATATAGCACTCATCAAATGCAATATGCACTTAGCATCATAAGGTGACTGCACTGCATGTATTAACTGACGGATATCTATCAATCATATTAAATACATTAAACATGATCTATATCCATCTTCATAAATCGCCCATACTATCCGTGAATTTTCAATCAGTCACTCAAGGAGGTGGCTTCAAAGATCTGGAGAATATCACATGTGTAAATACCCTTAAGTTGCAAATGTTTTGGAATGTTGAAGGTCAAGTTTCAACATAAGTCGTACGTAGTTGTCAAAAGAAAGCATACATAATCCTTCGGACCAGTTACCCCATAGGACCAGTTGCCCCATATTCCCCTACTGGTATACTAGAATCGTTCAATACTGGAACATGAAAGTTGCCAGTAACGAGCGATACTGGAACGTTATTATGTTCCAGTATCGGACGATACTGGTACACGTGTTACCAATGTAGCTTGTCCCAATATTGAACGATACTGGTTCATCATTCTGATTCAGTATCGCCCGATACTGGCACATTTTATATGGCCCGGTATCGTCCGATACTGAACACTGAGTTTGTACCAGTATTGTCTGATACTGGGTGTTCAAGTATCGGACGATACTTTAGCCTACAGTCCAGAATCTGGGACCTAACTACACTTTTTCCGAAATGTGTTGTCTAAATTGTCATTGCAATGTCACTGCAATGTCAGTGCAATGTCGTTGTACATTCTATTTCGAGCTGTACTGTATTCACAGTTTAACAAGGCATCATTTAAAGATCAGCAAACAAATTCTGCACATAATGATCAAAACATGAAAAGCGTTCCAATGATTTTTTTCTAAGAATATCTTTACAAATTGCAAAACAAATCATCTAAATTTCAACTTTCTCGCACACTTCAAAAACGAAATGCCGTATGTACTTCATATTACACATGATTCTAGATTGAATATAGCATTAAAGCTATCGTATTGCTTTAGAAAAACGCAATGATTTATTTAAATCCCACCTTTTTCCATCTTCATGATCATTGTCTTCCTGTGTCGCTTCCCGGGGTCGCTTCTTCACTCTATAGTCTTCTACTTTCTCAGCGCTTTGCATCCGTTGGTTAATAAAGCGCTTTATAAATCCTTGTTTTATTATTATTATTATTATTTATTATTATTTAGGGAGCGGTCACTGTAAACAATCCCCTGGTACATTGCAAGTAGACCTATTTCTTTTGTTAATATTGTGTTCTAAAACGCATAATGGAGCTGCATGCATGTTGTTGAGATAACATTACTTTAAAACCTATTTTTCATTGATAGATAAACGTGTTACATTGTAACATTAAAACAAAAACAAAGCATAAACAGTGCCGCCAGTGGGATTCGAACCCACTAAAAAAAGCAGTTATTAGAAGACTGACGATTCATCCATTAGACCACGTCGCCGGTGCGACAGTTTAACCACAGTTTACCATGTATAAGTTTGGTCTAATCGCCATTTTTTGGATGATAACCCGCGTTTTTTGGATCGTGCTGTTCATTTACATTTTTATACTACAAAGTGGAACTGTTTAAGTACCGAAATAATGACGCCTCATATTCACACAGGCCCGTAAGCAGGATTCTTTTAAGGGGGCGTATTTTCCGGAAAAGGTACATTGGTACCAAAAAAATCGTAAAAGGTTGCCCCCAATTTTTTTATAGTATCTCTGAGAATTTTGAGAGCGGGGGGGGGGGGGGAGGGGGGGGGAGGACATGTTTTAGTCCAAAACGGCCCGAAAAAACGCTTTACACAATGGGAAATGGGCCGTTTTTTCGGAAAATTGGGAAATCGGGGTGGGTTGGGGGGCGTTTTCACAACAACAAAAAGGTACATTAGTAACAAAAAAAGGTACATTGGTACAAAAAAAGGCAGATTAGTACAAAAAAGCCCCCCCCCCCCCCCCCCTAGTTACGGGCCTGTATTCACATTCACGTATTTCAGTAATTTACCATTTAGGAGATAGTTTAAAAAATAGACATTTTTATTTCAACTTGGAATGGTAAACTGTTACCAAAATGTGTGATTGCGAGAATGTGAAAATCCGCCCGCCCGCCCGCACCTTATCTCTCAGCTGTGTGGAGGACAACAAAATATAAAACACGCCCAAAAAGATGGAAACATATGTACATCATCTGGAACATGTGGTGAAAACATAGATATGTATATGATCAAATGAGCGTTAAAATGTTAACTGCTTTTTCGTTCTCATCAGTTGTCACATTAACAGCCAACCATTAAAACTACGTTAGGCTTGATCAGGCTAATAACATGGCGTCTGAACGACCAGTAATACTGATGATAATGATGTTCTGGCTTACTGCGATAGGTCAATCCGCTCAAAGTCCCCCAGGCGATTTTCTGTCAGCTATTAGCAACGGAAAATTCAGATTCGGACCCTGCCCTAAGGTTACGCCGATGGCAGATTTCGACATGACTAAAGTGAACGGTGGATCATGGTACATGATTGCGCACCTTTCTTCCGACCTACCATACGACATGTACGATGTACGTCATTGTCATACAACACAATACTATGATGCAAATCCCGGAAAAGATATCTGCCGAGTATTGTTGAACAAAAGTATGGTCAGATATGAAGACGGTGAAACGGAGACATCGACAGTCACATTCATGCTCCCAAACGAAACCTACCATGCAACCTGGATTTATCAAATCAGTAAGTATAATTGTGTAATATAACACTACAGGTATTATTTGTATGTATTACTTTTGCTGAATAAATTGAATTGAATTGAATTGTATTGTATCAGTTAAGTTAGCTTTAAATATATTTTCATGTAGTATGTTGCAAACCAAAAATTCTAAGAAAAAAGAAACAAAAAAAGAAAGAAAAAAAGAAAGAAAAAAATATAATTTTTCAAATCTTTCGTGCATCTTTTTTTTAATTTTATTGATGCCAAAGTATCTTGGTCTCCAATTCTTCAAAACACTCTTTTTTAAAACTGTTTATGGCGGTAACAAACGAGCAAAACTAAATGGGCCTATTATTTTGTGAAAATCCCCCGGTTATAAAAGAAAACAACTATGCATGAGTTAACTGTATTTTTAAGTAGACTATATATTTATAATGAAAACATCCCTGAATATTTTTTTCTTCTTCACATTTTATACTTTTACATAATAGTAGGCATAGCACACATAACATTCAAATGATTGAGACATGTACAAAATTGGATTCAAATGAAAGATTGCAATGAAAGATTTATTTTCCAAAAATAATTATGACAATCGGTTAATGCATTCTTGTGGTACGGTGTTTTGAGATACTCGGAAAATGGCCGAAAACCTGCCAAAAACAGTAACAATGCCCACAAATATAATTTATCAGGATTTAGAGAGCTCAATTTGTTAATAATGTAACATTCAAAACACCATTTACACATATTTCTTTAACAATTGAATATCTATATACCATGTTAAATTAAAAAATATGGTAAAATTATATTGCATTAAGCTAAAATAACCTAGTGAAATTGGTCATTTTGACCAGTTTTACTGACTCCAATCAAAAGAGTGACTAAGTCCAGCTAATTAATATGCGTAAATGTTATAAATCCAGAGGTGAATGGTGTATTGCAATCAAACTTGGTATTATGGCTAACTGTACGATACCCAATCTTTTAAACTATAATTTAGTTTCATAAACTCATTAAATATGCAAATTAGCTAATTATCTATTCAAGTCATTGATATGCAAATGAGCAATGTCCGACAATTTTTTTCCCATCATAAGAGTGATCGGTAATAGATATATAACATGTATACCCAATTTGATTGACAAATATTGATGGATTTAGAAATCAAACAAAATTTCCATTTCTTAAATACCCATATTTAAATTCTCAGTCTTTTCCTCACACGAGGCACTCAAAGGATGCAAAAACTGAGCATATCACTAAATTGATTGAAGTGTTTAGTACAACATCTCAGGTTAGGTTTATTTAAATCGGCCCAATATATTCAAGTTCAGAGCCAATTTCAAAAATTGGTAAAAACAGTCATAACTAAAAATGAAAAACCTGATGATAAGTATTTATACCTGGATCAAGGTTATAGTCCAAGGTCATAACTACCATATATGGCAAGCTCACTGCCCTACAGGGAGTGCCTCATGTGAGGATAATTAATTTTATATAGGGATGTTTTTCAAAGTGGAGCTGCATACATTATATGAAAAGATTGTTTTGCATAAGGTCTTACAGACCACTCCTGCATGTTACCAGGGTGATGTAACACCCTATCTGCCCATTGTTGAGATTTTGTTTCACAGTATAGCGCACTCTATAAGTTCATATCTGGAAGTTAAGCGTAAACTGTCAATCATTCGTTGTGAATGAATATTCATTCATGACTATTCATGACCTCACACGATGTGATCGTCGCGATCCAGCATCCTTCCCAACTGATCTGATTACAATATTCATAAAATGCAAATAACGCCACGTCCCTCCTCTGTCACTGTCAGACGAAGCCATCCACAATTTGAAATTCGTATTTTGTTCCACGTGAAAATTGATTTCAAATAACCAATTCTGAATGTTTCGTGTCATATAAGAACTAAATTCTGCTATCATCAAAGCAAATAAGTTTTACTCTAAATCACAATCAGCTTTTTTTGACCATTGATGTACTATTTCTGTGCCACAAATCATGTTTTGAGCCGATAAAATCCACCGTGTCTTAGGTCGTCTGGTTTGTTACGACCATGATAGTGCGCCCTCTTTAAGATCATCATTCGTCAATGTAAGCATAGTAAACGGGGGACTTTGCCGCCGAGATACTTGTCCCATAGTTATAGGTCTCTGATGTTACTCATTTTGCATGATTAATTAATCCAAATATTGTATGGCTGTCTTCATGACTTGGATTAGTGCATCCATGCACGCCAATTGAGGCAACAATACAAAACCACATTCCACATCGTGAATAGCCATCCATTCAATAATGCAAAATGAGTAACAGGTAGAAGTGGATGTAGGCCTTTATGCAACACAGCTCTTCATATGTTGTTGTTCACTGGTGTAATGCTCCCAGTGGCAGACTCTGTGTGTGTGCATTGTGCTATGCCTAATAATAGTAATACGGTATATCAACACAAAATACCACTTCTGATCTTCGCACATCGACCTTAGACAAGATATATCGCTATACGTACCAGATGACAACCCGTTACACGCGGTGCAAAATGTATTCCTTTTGGTTTCGTGTGTGAGTTGTAATAAAATTGTGCACGGGAAATGCTGGGAAAAATTATTATGAAACAATCATTGGATTTAACTATTGTCTAGGCTAATTATCATCATTAACATATCTTGCGATAAGTATTTACCAGACTCAAATAGTTCAGTGTCAAGATTTCAGATAAAAGCGTAATGTTGATCGCTCAATACTATTAGAGTCCGCTTATTGAAGTTAAAAGTTTAACGGTTTGTCGTCGGACAAGTTTAAACAAACCGACGGCAAACCCGTTTAAAAACTTTCAACTTATTATTATGAATACCCGTCGTAAAATTGATTTGTATTTCTGGTTTTAAAAAGCCACTGTTGGCGATGTGTGAGGGTTTGTCTAGTATAGCCTACTTGTCTCAGGACGTACTGTGGGATCATGAATCTCGTTGTGTATGGCTATATTACACCGCGTGCAACATATAATAGTCATTCGGAATGGACACCTTAGTTTAGTAACAATCCAATCTGATTTTGTCATTTTTTCCACAAAATGTTATTTATCATCAGATGAAATTCCACTTAAAATTACAATCCTGGGAACTGACTACGACGACTACCTAGTATACCATGTCTGCCATCCATTTCCTCGAGATACCCCTATCGTGCATGAGCAGCTCAATTACATATTTTCCAGGACTCCTGTCTGGCCAGATGGCTTCAACAGTTTTCAGACCGCAATGGAGATCTTTGAATCTCACGGAATCGACACAAGTCATTTAGTTCTGATGGATCAGGAGGATTGTTAAAATCCTCGCGAAAAAATAAATGATGATGCATTTAATCACTGTAAATTATTTATCGACAAAGAAAAGATGCGTATTATTAGGTCTTTAAGAAAAAAGAAGCAATGTTTTACCTATATGTTAAAAGGTTATTACAAAATCATTTTCTGTTTTTAAAGGCGTTTGGATTATTTCTCTTGCATCTTCACCTACCTGCCTTCCTTCATAACGAAATTAAAAGTTTTCAGTCGGTCGCCTTCATCAACTTTTGATTTTAGATTTAACTTGTTTAAATTTAGATTTTCTCAAATTCTTAAATAAACAAATATATATATAAAAATCAGTTATTGATCGGACTTTTCTGACGATTTTGAAAGCATTTCAGACCAAGTGGTTAAGATCACCATTAACATGATCAAAATGAGGATTGATAAATAATGAATAATATTTTTGTTGTTGAAAATTTCTCATTCATTTCCATTGGCCTGATCATTACTTCATATTATATTATGTTCATCAGAGTAAATACTTACTCTGCGTGATATTTGTGAGTATGATTTGATGATTATGATTGTGAAATAAAGTCATACTGATTCTGCACTGATTTCTGTTATTGTTTATTTGTTTGCTTTTTAAAAAAAATGTTTGTTCATTTATTTATCTGTTTGTTTTTATACTTGATTTGGTGTTTACTTTTTATTTTGTTTGTTCGTTTGTTTGTCTATTTGTTTAATTGGTAGTTTGTTGATTTATTTGTTTGTTTGTTTGTTTTTACGGTATGTACGGACAGACGTTTGGATTCTGATGTGGGCCAGACTCATTTTTGTTGGCGGGGGTATTCAAAATGTGAACATGAAATGTGTGCAATTTCAATTGAAAATCACTATGCTCGTGGACAAACACGTAAATTGGGTTGTGCCGTAAAAAGGTTCACTATTAAAGACAAACAAAACTGCAATTGACTTCTTTTTTCACATGGAATTAGGAACAAATATATCATTCTTGCAACGTTTTGGAATTTCAAATGTCAACTTTGTTTTGAAAACAAGATGGCTTCTTTCCACTACTGTATGTATAGTCAATTCTTGCTGGTTCTTATAGTATAATGAGTAGTCTATAGATGGGGTGACAGGTGACGTCACACCGGGCAAAACGTGGCTAGTTGCCATTGTTCTTTGTCCGGCAGTTTGCGCACGCATCCTGTTTTGTTTAGGACCCGTGCTTTTAAAACTCGCGCCAAAGCATTATAAAGGGCAATACGGCATAGCGGACAGTGTTGTGGTCATATGCTGTTCCCTCAAGCGTGTATCGACAGTCCATTCTCTTCGACCGTTGTGTTTGTTGATAAACATTGGATATTAACAACGGTCACCTCATCTATATCACAACATTTACATCTCGATACATTTCGTCGCCATATTCTGGCAGTTTATTAAAGTAAACGATAGCTCCAAATTATACAAATTGTTACAATGAAAACGACGAGAGACAATACAAGACGTCTGCAGACGACAAGGTTCAACAGTAAGAATGCGATGGAAGCAAATGGGCAGAGAACACGTTCAACAAGGCAAAGACAAACACAAAGTACTTCAGCTCTCGACCAAGATCAAGGTATTCCACCTACCACGACCAATCCTGCTAGGAAACAGTCGAAATCCAGTAAAAAGAAATCTAAACAAAGAGACCAAAGTTCAGCAGCTCACAGCAGCAGCGATGACATCAGTGGCGATGACAGGCCGTGTAACGGTTGCAAAGGTATTGTTAATGATGAAACTAAGGCCTTGCAGTGTGAGTTTTGCGCCCAGTGGTTTTGCCTAGTATGCAGTAAAGTCCCAGAAGTGGTCTATGATCTAGCAATGAAACGACAAATACCTGGTTTCGTATGGACCTGTTTCTCTTGCATACATGCTATTCCAACCTTCAAGAACATTGAAAAAGTAATGAATGGTGTAAAAGATGAGCAAGTATCTTGTAGAGCGGATATCAACATTCTAAATACTAAGGTCGACACGTTAGAAAATTCCATCGAGGATAAGGTACAAGAGGCAGTGGAAGAGTACAGAAACCGTGAGAGCCGAAAATGCAACATCATTCTACATCAGGTACAGGAGTCAAATAAAGAGGACTCCAAGGAAAGGATAGCTCATGACACTAAACTAGTTCAGAAGATCCTAAAGAGCATTGATGTAAAAGATGCCCAGTTAGATTCTGTTGTGCGGCTTGGTAAACGTGACTCCCTTAGAGATAGACTCTTGAAAGTGACATTGGGCAATGTTAAGCATAAGTCAGAAGCTCTAAAGAATGCAAAACAGCTACGGAAAACTCAAAGGTGGAAAGAAGTCTACATAACACCGGACATGACTCCTAAGGAACGTGAGAAAAACAAAGTATTAAGATCAGAACTAAAGAGAAGAAAAGAGGATGGAGAAGAACGCCTAGTGATCCGCAAAGGAAAAATAGTCCAGCTTGATGATGAGAGTTATAAACTAAGTCAACCTGAACAAAGCAATGACAGAGTGAATAAGAAGACTATCCAGGAAAATGATACAGATAGTGAATCAGACACAGATGAAGAAGAGAGCGTAGAAAGCGATGAGAAGGACGCAGCCACATCAGGCAGCAAGGATCCTTTTCGAGCCTAAACAAGTCCATCAAGCATTAAAGCACGGCAATGGGACTCACCCTGTACAGGATTTTCTGGATGTAGCACCACATAGCACCCCCGTTGCCAGCTCAAATCACTGCACTGCACAAAATAAGAAGAGACATGGACTCAGGTGTCTATACACCAATGCAGATGGTCTCTTAAATAAGAGGAACGAATTAGAAGCTAATATTATATTATTGAAGCCTGATATCATTGCTATCACCGAAGTCTATCCAAAGGTGCATAACAATACCCAAAGTATCGAACTACAAATAGACGACTTTGACTGCTTCATATCAGGACCCACAGGCAGAGGAGCTTGTATTTATACAAGAAAGAATCTCAATGCCAAGTTAAGCGAAGACCTCACCAATTACAACTTTGAGGAGAGTGTCTGGTGTGAAATCACACTGAAAAATGACAAGTTACTAATCGGCTGCATCTACAGAAGCCCAAATTCAACAGATCTGAATAGCAAAAGATTACTGGATTTACTGAATGATGCAAGCAACAGACAACAACGCTCACACTTATTAGTGGTTGGAGATTTTAACTACCCTGAGATTGATTGGGATACATGGACAACCAATACGACAGACACCCACAACAGTGCCTTGCTCATTGATTGCCTACATGACAACTATTTATCTCAACACACTAACTTTGACACTAGACACCGACTAGGACAACGCAGCAACCTGCTTGACCTGATAATCACGAACGAAGAATCCATGATAACAGATGTGATAAGTAGCAGCCCTTTTGGAAAGAGCGACCATGTAGTAGTGAGTTTTTCAATGGATTGTTTTGCAGATGAAGGTCAGGCAGACCAAAGCGGAAGATACATGTGGGCAGTTCCGTAGTTGCGGACGTACATTTCAGACACTTTGAGGGCTTGCAAAATCTAAACTATACCAGTTGCTTGATTTTTAACACTAGGGTTTCAAGGAGCTCTAGTAGGAGTATAAAACCTGAAAATGTCTTTGCTGTACCATTTTCGGTTAATGAGATATGGTGTGAAAACCCTCCGTCGCGGACGTACGCAGAGAAAGTGTTTTTTTCAGTATACCTGTATTCATATCCAAAATTCTCTGAAGTGTTCAGGTCTCTGATTGAAACTTAGATATATTTGTTTGCAAGAGGGATCAAACTGTAGGAAAAACATAAAGAAAACAGTCATACCTTTCAAATTCATGTTGAAATTGATCAATTTTCACCGTCGCGGACGTACAAGATTAGTGTTGCGGACGTACATCTGTGAATTAATTCAATGTGTACGTCCGACACGACTTCAGCAGCTCATTAATTAACAATGTACACAGATTCAGACGGATGAAGGTTTCAAAGACATACTAGCAATCAACAGCTTGGAATATATGCACAATTTATTGGATTCAAACAACAATACAATATAGAACAGGGTGGTTAAAAATGGCAGATTTGGGACGTGTACGTCCGCGACGAAATTTGCAATAATTCAATTTTTTTAAATTTTAAGTAGTCAATTTTTCGTAATTTTCTGTATTAAATTTCCTTTTTATTATAAAAAACATTGTTTCTTGCCATATTTTGAAAATTTAATACTTGCCTTAGTTCATTTATGGAAATAATTGCACTTCAATGGTGCGATCTCTACTCAAAAACGCCCTGTACGTCCACAACAACCTCAAAATCAGCCAAACCGAGAATGATAGGTCAAATTCCAAATTATATCATGTAACTACAACCTATAACCTTTGATATGAGACATAAATGAGGTTATTTCGACGATTTTCAATTTTTTCAATTTTTTCAATTTGGGTTACCTAATTACGGAACTGCCCATGTACGACAAAGGTGATTACGAAAAATTACGACATGAATTAAAATCAGTTGATTGGGAAGGAGAACTAAATTCTTGTAATACCAATGACGCATGGAACATCTTCGAAAACAAATTTAAGGTTGCAATGGAGAATAATATTCCCAAGACGAAACCAAAAAGAGGAGTTACCACCCCAAAGAAGTTCAAGCCATTATGGATGAGTAAAGAAGCTATGAAAAAAGTAAAGAAGAAACATAACTCATGGAAACGCTACACTAGAACAAATCAGTACAAGGACTATGAAAGTTATATCAAAGCAAGGAACGATGCAACGAAAGAGGTGAGGAAAGCCAAGAAGAATTATGAAAGGAATCTTGCATCCGAGGTAAATGACAACCCTAAAGCCTTTTGGAAGTACGTGAGATCTAAAACTACAATGAAAACAGGCATCAAAGACCTTAAAAAAGAGGATGGTTCCTATGCAGATGCAGATAATGAGAAGGCTGAAATGTTGAATACTTTCTTTGCAAGCGTTTTCACAGATGAGGATTTGACTAATATTCCTACACCAGATACAATGCATCATGGCGACAAATTGTTGGACATAATCATTGATGTGGACGACGTGAAGAAGCAGATAAAGAAACTGAAACCTGCGAAGTCACCGGGCCCCGATGGCCTTCATCCCAGAGTGCTGAAGGAGTCATGTGAGGAAATAGCTGAATCATTAGCCATTATATTCAGGAAATCCTTGGAAGAAGGAGTTGTACCAGATCGTTGGAAAGTAGCAGAAGTTACAGCTATTTTCAAGAAGGGAAGCCCAGCACCGTCAGCCTAACCTCAGTGGTATGTAAAATGATGGAATCAATTATCCGAGATCAAGTGATGAAATTTATGAAAGAGAACAACATCATATGTGATGAGCAACACGGTTTCAGACCAGGGCGTTCTTGCGTCACACAACTACTGGAAATTATGGATATCTGGACCAAGATACTTGAGGAGGGAGATGGCATAGATGTAGTATACCTTGACTTTAGAAAGGCCTTCGACTCCGTCCCACACCAACGTCTACTGCTAAAGCTGAAAGCGCATGGTATTGATGGCAACTTAATTAAGTGGATTGCCAGCTTCCTCCTTGGTAGAAAGCAGAGAGTGTCGGTAAACGGCCAGAAGTCATCATGGAAACCAGTGAAGAGTGGAATTCCACAAGGCAGTGTTCTTGGACCTATTTTGTTCATCATTTTCATTAACGACCTACCCAACATGTTATCCAGCCTCGTTAGGATTTTTGCAGATGACCCAAAGATTTTCACACAAGTTCACAGTGAAGATGATTGTAATCAGCTTCAGGATGACCTGGATAAACTAGGAGAATGGTCAAACCAATGGCAGCTCAAGTTTAATGTTAAGAAATGCGGAGTCATGCATTATGGCAAACCAAGAGATACACATGATTATACAATGACAGAGGGAATTGACAGAAGAGAGCTAGGAAAGCTGGAGGAAGAAAAAGATCTTGGCGTCCTGTTTGACAAATCTTTGTCTTTTACCAGGCATGTTGGAGAAGTAGTCAACAAAGCAAATCGTGTTGTAGGAATCACAAGAAGATCTTTTGACCATATGGATATCACAATGTTCAAGACAATCTACAAGTCCATGATCAGACCGCATCTCGAATACGCTAATTGCATCTGGAGTCCGTACCTGAAAGGCGATGTAGATAAGCTGGAAAAAGTACAACGTAGAGCCACAAAAATCGTACCGACCCTGAGAAAGCTTCGCTATTCAGCTCGATTGAGAAAGCTCAACCTTCCATCACTGGCATACAGGCGACTCAGAGGCGACCTCATTCAAGTGTACCGTATTATGCATGGCTTCACTGATATTCAACCAAGCAAGTTTTTCAACATGGAAAGGAGAATTGACAGTCTGAGAGGTCACAGCTACAAAGTGCAAAAAACCCGCAACAAGGAAAGGATCAGACAAAACTGCTTTTCTCAGCGAATTGTAAACCTATGGAACAAACTCCCAGAGCATATTGTAGAAGTGAAGACAACCAACAGCTTCAAGAACGCAATTGACTCCTTCCTTGACAAGCATATTAGCAAATATGACTACATGGGGTCAACTACTCTCGAACAAGTGACATGTAAAATTAACTAAACTATTACTCTATTGCAGTCAAGTAATGATGAAATTGGATGGGCGTTATAGGCTAAAAAGCCTTCCCTATGTGCCCGAGACTACAGGTAAACAGGTAAACAGGTAAACACGAGAGAGAGCAAATATATTTGTACAAGCTCGCTCGCCAATACGGCGCTCAGCTGTGATTGGCTAATGGTTATCCACATCTGAGCGCCGGTTGGCTCAAATCAATATAAATAATGCGAAGTCAAATAACTAACCTGGACAATACCATTATTAATGTAGGGGTGTTTTTACATCACACATGTAATTTTTTGAATCGCCCTGTATATTCATAGAGTTTATCATTCATTTAGGGGCATCAAGGTGAGGTAAACAAATCCCCCCCCCCCCTCTGGTTACGCTCCTGTATAACTCCTTGATATGAGGAACAATATAGGTTTCCCCAAGACCGGCGCCAACAAATCTGGACATTCAGTAACCGACAGTACTAACCTCAACAGACATTCCTTCCGATCTCAACCAACGGTGCCAAAAACAACCAAAGGTGCTAATCTCATCCAACAGTGCCAATTTCGATCGACCACGACTCTTAATATTGGGGTGGGGGTCACCCCACCTGCCCCTGCCCCCCCCCCCCCCCCCCCCCCCCCCCCCCCTAATGTGGCTACGCCACTGTTTGGAGGCCAGATGATGGGGCGAAGCTCACTGAAGCTGTTGGGTTTAGCATTTTGGCGGCCAGATGATTGGGCGAAGCCCCCTGAAGCTGTTGGGTTTAGCATGTCTAAAGTGGCTTAGAAAAGCTCCCCTTGCTATGAATATTTATATAACTTTGTACCAACCCCATCATTTTCCCTTAGTCAATTTTTCCCCTAAGGATTAACTAAAAAAGTAATCGTACAGTTACAACTGCCTCAAACAAAAGTATTAAAGGGGGTGATTTATTTAGTTGACACAGTTAGTAAAACCATTGAAGTACGACACATGGTAAACAAGTGGTTGATTCTTTCATTGTGATGGTACCGGTACAAATCTATCATCCGCTGACGCACGACAAAATACGGTAAAATGAAATGCTTGATTGGTGAAATGTACGTGCCAGATGTTTTCCAGATGATTTTATGTAAGGGTTGTGTTTCGTTAAAGGTATATTATGTGATCTTTCCAAGGAACGCCCTCAACATTGAAAAAAAAATTGAAAGAAGATTTTCTTGCAGATTTTCATTTCTGATCATAAATCGTACATACATTCCAAGTTACAGGGCGATACGATTCTTAATTACTTCAAAATCATGATTTTAGAGTGAAAATAAACTGTCGGATAACTCCGACAGTTTATATTTTTACTCTAAATTCACTCTAAAACCATGATTTTGAGGTAATTAGGAATCGTATCGCTCTGTAACTTGGAATGTATGTATGATTTATGATCAGAAATGTAAATCTGCAAGAAAATCTACTTTCTAAAAAAAATAATGAAAAGAGGGCGCTATCTAGAAAAGATCACATAATATGCCTTTAAGTGGGTATTGAAGTTTGTGTGGAGTATGCGTGACTGTTTGATGTGTGCGGGCTCAGGGTTTTCAATTTTTTATGTATTAATTCTATGTGCAATATTTTATAATCTTGTGGTCTTTTATATTGTAACTAAAATGTAATTTTATTGTGTATATTTCTTTGTTAATTTGATGCAATTGTACTGCTATATCAATTTTAATAAACCAGTTATGAATGAATGAATGAAAATAAATGCATAAATATATCGGCCTAAAACCAGGATTCTACCAGAACCTATGACTATGACTTATATGGGACGTTAAGGCCCTGTCACACCATAGCGTATGGCCTGAACGTGGCCTAAACGTATGCCGACGTATTCAAAAAATAGCTCGAAAATTGTCAGAGTCCAAGAACGTCCAAACACGTCCAACTTCCCAACGAATTGCGTAGGAAAAGTCGACATCGGTGATGGAATGGACGTATCCATAGCGTATTAAACATATACATAGCGTATGACTAACGTATTGATAGCGTATCACTAACTTATAACAAACTTATGACAGCGTATCACAGCGTATGCGATCGGCGAGCGTATGACCAACGTATGCTTAACGTATTCGTAGCGCATTTCTGCCTTGTTCGACGTATCCTCAGCGTATCCTCGGCGTACAACGAACACTACACGGCGGGACAAGTGTTGCCAGTTCATGTAAACGCAGCCTAGATGATAACTATTAAAATATCTAGAAGGGTAAATATATAGGTCCAACCTATAACTTACGACGAGTAACGTTCCTCTAACGTATGTCAAACGTATGTCTAACGTATGTCAGCGTTTGTAAACGTATGTCTAACGTACCACGAACCTATCGGGAACTTATGCAGAACGTAAGTTAAGCACACGTTGAGTACGTCGAGAAATTTTGAACATGCTCAATATTTTTTCGCGGGCTCGACGTGTTCCAAATTTTCACAACGTATCACAGCGTGCTCTTAACGTAAACGACGTATCCCCAACTTACCCCTAACTTGTATCAGCGTACACCAACGTACGCCAACGTATTTTTCGATATTTCGCATACGTTGTGATTAGATTCAAAAACTACAAAATTGATTAAAACATAGATTTCAGCAATTATTTTTACTTTTTAAATTTAAAAGTTAATTAGACATACCTACCAATTAATGAAAAGCAAAAATTATTACCCGATGACCATTTCTCCACTAATTAATGCTTAATTAAATTAGTTAATTAATAAATTAATTCCTTTATTTTTAAAATGCCCCGATCAAAATTAAAACGCCACGGTGATAATTTAGGTTATTATCGTAGCATGATTTACCAAAAAAATAGTTTGTCGCCAAACTTAAAATAAGGTCGTCCCCGTGCAGAAAACTGTTAATTTAATTTCGCAAAAATAGCTCTTGCTCAAATTCGCGAAAATAATAACCTTAAAAAATGGCAGTGTATTTATAATGGTATGTTTGTTTGGTTTCGACTCGCAAAATTAAGTATCCACAAAATTAAAGCATTTTGGTAGTTCACAAAAATAACTACCTGCAAAATAAGTTGATCACTACATTTCCAGATTTGGAAATCAATCCCGATTTCCAGATTTGGTCATTTACCTGGACTGTTCAAGTTCAAGCCCTCACTGCATATCTAGCCCATGTATCTATCTTATCACTGCAGCACATTTATTATTGTGTACCAATACCAATACCTACATGCATACAAGTTCAGGGCTGTACTTAGTACCCGCCCGCACGCTCGTGGCGGGTAACTTTTGCGTCGGGCCGGTAACTTTCAAATATAAACGCCCGGCTGGCCGGTCAGAATTTTGGTGTTGGTAAATGAAGATAACTTGTTTGGCTTGTAAGTTTACAGTCGGGCTGGTAACTTTTACACTGCTACAAGCCCGACTAGCTGGTTGAAGAAAAAATGAAGGTACACCCCTGTATAAGTTCCCTTGCAATAGGTCATTTCACGGCCAGCGTACAGCAGGGGTCGCATTCTGACGCGTCTGCGCGTCCTAGACCTCTCACTTTCTAATAGTGACGCGTCAGGTTTCAAATTGGAAACACTTGCGGGTCCCGATCAAAATTGTAGGGACCCCTTAAATTTGACGATGTGTGGAAATGGAAACCTTAAGAAATTCTGTAAATTACATATCCATCCTTTGCTCACAATATAAATTCATTAAAACTGCCCATAAAAAAGTAAAAATTTTAAATACCCAAACTTCAGGACCCCTCAATTTCTTGGGGGACCCCTTAAATTTAAATTTGTTTTTTCAAGTCCTGAAAAATGTCATGGGATCTCTCACATTTTGGATCCAGTGCTATCCCTGGCGTACAGTTGCGGTGGAAAACAAAATATTTAGGGGGACGAGTCCAAATTTGTTCTATCCATGATATTAAAACATGCAGAAACGAATTCGCGCCAACATTTTAAGCCATGTTGTGTGAAATTGAGATAATTTAAGTTTAATTCATAAAACATTAAAAATAAATCATATTTACAAAGATGTTGTTTTTCTCAAAGATTTATTTTTTGTTGTTGTTTTTTCTCTATGTACCAACATAGTCATGACACAATGGAACTGACCTAACTTATTTGCAACAATTCATAAATACCATCTCTCACTTGTTGAGGTCCAAAGGAGGGTTTATCCTTGGTGTAAGACAGCCTGTTGGAGGACAACAAAAACAAAACTTCACGCCCGCATTACCGTCACAATGCGGATACAAAAGATGAAAACATATGAACATCATCCGGGACATATGGTGAAAACATAAATATGTAAATGATCAAACGAGTGTAATAAATATAAGAGGACCTGACGTTTCGATTCTAACAGAATCTTTATCGAAGGTAAAATGACAGAATACACCATACACAACACATATATAGACAGAGGAACAATGGGCAGGAAGTGACTAACACAGAGGGGGTCAAAGTGACAGATGGATGAATAGGGGAAGGTATAACAAACTAGACAGCTGATTGATGAAGTGGATAATGTAACAAAAGGATGACATAGACAAAGGGGAGATTAAAAAGTAAAATGCAAATGGGATGTAAGAATGGTGAGTAAAATCCATAATGGTGGATAGATGACTACAAATAGATAATAAAAATGGATGGAAATGTAAAATGACTGAGGGAATGCATGAGAAAACAAGAAAAGACAAAGTGGGAGTAGGTCTGGGCCTATGGTGACAAATAATGGAAATCCACTGGAACGAGTAATGAAAATTACTGTGCATAGGAGACAATGTCGAAAATGAAAACATAGTATCACACATAACAAGAAGTAAAAAATTAAAGTGAAGAAAAACAAATGGGTAAAAAATACAAGTGATAGGTTAATCAGATACAAATGGAGGAGGTGGGGGGGGGGGGGGTGGGGGGGGGGGGGGGGGTTGAGAATAATCGTTCCCTTCCTGGATGTTTAGACCATGAGGCTGAATAGTGAGAAGACGCTTCATCCATAGCTTCTCTCTACTGAGACGTACCACTTCTGAACGGCTACCTAAAGATTCAATGCCATGTAAGATCATATCAGACATAGTGTGGTTGGGAAGGTTAAAGTGGTGTCCGACAGGTGGCTTGTTGATGTTGACCGTCGATCTGTGTCCATAGAAGTGCTTCTTCAGTGAGTTTTTGGTCTCACCAACATACTGGACTCCACACACTCTACATGATAAGAGGTAGATAACATTAGATGTGGTACAAGTGATGTAACCCTCGTCTTGTAGGTGGCACGGTTGGTGTGACTGGTGAAGGAATCACCTTCCTTGATGTGTTCCCAGCAAACGACGCACCTGCTGGTCGACTCGCATTTAGAAGTGCCATGCTGCGTAGGGAGAGAATCATCAGTTAATGGGGGAATGGTGGCACGTACTAACATATCTCGTAGGTTGCGAGGGCGTCTGTAGGCCAGGATGGGTATGTCAGGAACTGCACGACGAAGACGGTCTGATGTGTGGAGAATGTGGTGGTTAGTGTTGGTGATGTGACGTAGAGGAGGAAGGTTGGGATGAAATGTGGTAACAAGGGGAATCTTAGGGGTCGGGTCTTGGTTTCTAGACTTCTCCTGAAGGACTGTGGCTCTCTGGAGAGAGTGGACTTTCTTGATGGCTTGCTGGACTTTGGTGGAGCTGTGACCCCTGGTAACCAGATGCTTCTTCAAATTCTGTGCATGATATAAGAATCTGGATTCGTTAGAGCATATACGTCGGAGACGGAGAGCCTGACTATATGCTATGCCAGTCTTACAATGGCGGGGGTGGCAGCTTGAAGCATGGAGATACTGGTGCGTATCTGTGAGCTTGGTGAAGAGATCTGTAGACAGTATACCATCCTCAGCTTTCTGTATGGTTACATCAAGAAAGTGTGCCTATGTTGGTGGGAGTAATCAGAAGTGAACTTAATGGTCCTGTGAAATGAGTTCATGTGATCAATGAATGTGAGGAGACTGCTTTCATCACTGGGACAGATAAAGAATATGTCGTCGATGTACCGCAACCAAATCCAAGGTCGACAAGGTGCTTCAGCTAGCAATTGTTCCTCCAGTCTAGACATGAAAAGACAGGCCCATGAAGGAGCCATCCTAGTACCCATAGCTGTGCCATGTACCTACAAGTAGGTCCTGTCCATGAAAGTAAAATTGTTCTTGGTTAGGACATGGTTCATGAGGCATTCAATATCAGGTATAGGAGGACTGGAATGACCAATCTTAGCCAAAGCTGCACGGCTTGCTTCGATGCCTTCCTGATGGGGAATGTTGGTATAGAGTGACTTAACATCAAATGTGCCAATAATTGCGGTGCTAGGAACTTGGTTCTTGATGGCTTCGAGTTTACATCCCATTTGCATTTTACTTTTTAATCTCCCCTTTCTCTATGTCATCTTTTTGTTACATTATCCACTTCATCAATCCGCTGTCTAGTTTGTTATACCTTCCCCTATTCATCCATCTGTCACTTTGACCCCCTCTGTGTTAGTCACTTCCTGCCCATTGTTCCTCTGTCTATATATATGTGTTGTGTATGGTGTATTCTGTCATTTTACCTTCGATAAAGATTCTGTTAGAATCGAAACGTCAGGTCCTCTTATATTTATTACATTTACTTACACAGGCTATTTTTGTGGATAAGCAGTTTGCATTCAGCTTTTACATTATATTTGATCAAACGAGTGTTAAAATGTTAACTGCTTTTTCGTTCTCATCAGTTGTCACATTTACAGCCAACCATAAACAACTATAGTTAGGCGTTATCAGGCTAATGGCTTCTGAACGACCAGTACTGATGATGATGATGATGATGATTATGATGATGTTCTGGCTTACTGCGATAGGTCAATCCGCTCAAAGTCCCTCCGGCGATTTTCTGTCAGCTATTTATAGCAACGGAAAATTCAGATTTGGACCCTGCCCAAAAGTTACTCCGATGGCAAATTTTGACATGACTAAACACTTCTGCGACTCATTATTCTTGATAATGTTTTTACAAATGTACTCAATAAACAAATTAAATCATGCATTTTTGTTAATGACATCACTGATCACTATCCCGTCTTTCAGATAACAGATGCTATCCAGATTCATGATCATGCTCCTAAGTTTATCAACAGTCGTTCTTTTAATCAATGCAATATCAATGGTTTTAAAAATCAACTTGATCTAACAAACTGGGATCTTATCATGAATGATGACTCGCCTAAAAGTTCTTATTCTAAATTTGCTACCAAGTTTGTTAATTTATATAATCGATCATTTCCATTACAACGCAAGCGAGTTTCGAGAGCTAAAGGTGTTCCTCACAAACCTTGGATCACCAAAGCCATCCTTAAGTCTATTAGTAGGAAAGATAAGCTCTATCGAAAATGTAAATCATATCTCCGACCGCTGCAAACAAACTTGCACTGTCTTATTATAAGAATAAGCTCACTTCTCTTATTCGTGCGTCGAAAAAAAATCATTTTTGTAATTTACTGGATGTACATAAACATGATCTCAAAAAGACTTGGGGAGTTCTGAATGACATTTTAGGAAATAAAAAAAGAAGACTTTGCCTGATTCTTTTATCATCAATGACTCAGTCGTTACTGATCCTCAACAAATTGCTGACGGTCTAAATGATTTCTTTGTTAATATCGGTCCTAATTTAGCTAACAATATTCCTTCAACTCCAACAACTTTCAATGACTTCACCAATGAATTCACTCTTCCTATCTCCAACCGATAATGCGGGAGTCATCGATATTTGTTCTTCTTTTAGATCTGGAACTAGTAGTGGGTTTGATGACATCAAACCCGATATTGTTAAGGCTGTAATTAACTCAATTAAAACCCCATTATGTCATGTTTTTAATTTGTCGATTACTTCTGGTTTTGTTCCAGATGAACTTAAGATTGCCCGTGTTGTTCCCATTTATAAATCTGGCGATTCTACTTTCTGTACTAATTATCGTCCCATATCAGTCTTACCTGTTTTCTCCAAATCTTTGAAAGAATTATTCACAAAAGATTATATGGTTTTCTTGAACGTTATAAGTTACTAAATTATTGTCAATTTGGTTTTAGGAAAAAGCATTCCTCCTACATGGCACTCGTGTGTGCATATGATAAGATTGTTACTGAACTTGATAATCGTCTTCATACTATGGGTATTTCCTTGGACCTCTCAAAGGCCTTCGACACCATTGACCATCACATTCTCCTAACCAAACTTCATCATTACGGTGTCAGAGGAAGTGCCTTCGAGTGGTTCAAGAGTTACCTGAGTAATAGAACCCAATATGTTGTATTCAATGATCATAAATCATCTGTTCGTTCTAATAAATGTGGTGTGCCACAGGGCTCGGTGTTAGGCCCTTTACTCTTCATAATCTTTCTGAATGATACTGCATTCTCCTCAAATAATTTTACTTTTGTAACTTTTGCTGATGACACCAATGTAATTGTTTCACATGCCAATCTCCCTGATTTGATCACTATTGTAAACCATGAATTAGACAATCTCTCTGTATGGTTCAAAGCTAACAAGCTGTCATTAAACATTAATAAAACTAATTATATTATGTTTAAAAATAGACACCGTAATCGAATGTACAACAATGATGACCTTAGCATATGCATTGATGGAGTAAAGCTTTCTAGAGTTTCCCATACCAAATTTCTGGGTGTTCTTTTAGATGAATCTTTAACATGGTCAAACCACACCTCAAATGTTACTAACATCCTTTCAAAATATTGTGGTATTCTGTATCGTCTCAGGGACATTCTCCCCTCCAAAACACTTTTTACCTTATATAATACTCTGGTTTTACCACACCTATATTATTGTAACATAATTTGGGCAGATTCTAATAATACCAATCTTTACAAAATTCACCTCAAACAGAAACGAATTATGAGAATCTGCTCAAATTCACACTGGCTTGAACATACCCCTCCGTTATTCAAAAAGTTTAAAACCTTGACAATTTACGATATTCATAGTTTGATTCTTGGTTTATTTATGTACAACTATTCTTCAGATAACCTTCCCAATATTTTTGCAGATTATTTCACACTAAACAGATCAATTCACAATTACCCTACCCGTATTTCGTCACTATATCGTCCGCATAATTTTAAATATGACTTAGCAAGAAATACAGTCAAAAGAAAAGGCCCTTTGCATTGGAATAATATTACTGATGACTTCAGGAATGCAAAATCTATCAACATATTCAAGACAAATTATAAATGCTTTCTTTTATCAAATTATAAGTAATTCTTTGTTCTATTGTATAGTACGTAACCTATTTTTCATGTTTACATTATTATTGTAATTTATCTAATTGCCATCATCTCTGCCAACGTTTGTGTTTGTCTCCACTTGTCCTGTCCGGTTCTGTCTTGCACAAATCCTGTCCTGTCCTTTGTTTGTACCCGTCATGTGATAGTAAACTTAAGGTATAACTATATTTATGTATTCCTGTAACACAACTATTGGGTGACCATAATTATCGAGCTCTGCTCTTTTTGGTTTTCCCGCCATTGCTTTGTTTAATATTATGTGATGTTGGTAAAATAAACTGAAACTGAAACTGAAGTGTACGGTGGATCATGTTCAGTTCAGTTCAGTTCAGTTTATTTTCCATAAATGAGATACATAATAATGACAATACAATTAATATACTATGGTAGGTTGACCAAATCAGAGCAGAGCTCGGGAAGTACTGGCCACCTAAATAAAATCATTAGCTATAATGCAAAGAACTCGAGTGTATGTTGGCAACGGCATGAACAAAATTACAATAACAGATCAGTAACGATTATAGTGTACATCTGTGAATAATGATTATGTAAGACATCAAGGCGATAGAATACGGATTTATATAACCGGTAACTATACATATATTAGGAATGAAGTTCCTTAGTTATGACCTCATGAATAAAACGATAGTAAATATTTTGTATATCTATTGTTAAAACTTCTGACTGATTTACAGTGTCGAATATCATCATTAATGTCATTCCACTCCAATGGTCCCTGTCTTCTAATAGTATGTCTAGCAAGATCAGTTCTAAATTGTGGGGGTCTATAAAGATGTGAAAACCTTGTTCCATAGGAGTGGAAGACATCTGATTTATTAAAGTAATGAGAAAATAAATCAAGTAACATGTTATTTGCAAATTTATACATAAAAATAGCCTTCTGTAGCCTATGAATGTCATAAATAGTGAGGGTTTTCAATTTTGCAAACAAAGGGGTAGAATGAGCTAAGTAATGTGAATTTGAACAAAGACGAATAATTTTCTTTTGTTTCACATGAATTGAATTAAGGTTGCAGTTGTTAGAATCAGCCCATATGATGTTGCAATACTATAGGTGAGGAAGGACGAGGCTTGTATAGAGCGAAAATAAGATGTGAGGTGACAATGTGTGTTTTAAGCGGAAAAGGATTCCCGAGTATTTTGAGACCATATTTGTAATATGAGTATTATGACGTTGCCAATTTAGTGATTCGTCAAGAATAACACCTAGAAATGTTGTGCTCGAAACTTTAACAATTGGAATATTATTTATTGTTATGCCATTATAATTATGAATTCGTGAATCATACCTGTTTTTAAAATGCATAAATGTAGTTTTATCAACATTTAGGGATAATTTATTAGCATCTAGCCAGGTAGATATTTTGGTGAGCTCAACATTTGCAGTGTTGATAAGATCGGTCATGTTGCTGTGAGAGGCAAGTAAGTTTGTATCATCGGCAAAGATTACAAATTTAAAGAAATTACTTGAAAAAACAATATCATTTATGTAAATAATAAACAGGAGGGGACCTAAGATCGAGCCTTGTGGAACTCCGCAGGATAAATCTAAATTAGACGAAAAATGGCGGTCGAAGATAGTAAATTGAGATCTGTTGGTTAGGTAACTTCTGAACCAGTCCAAGGCCTTCCCACGGACACCATAGTGGTTAAGTTTCGATAATAGAATATCATGATTTATTGTGTCAAATGCCTTGGAGAGGTCCAAAAAGATACCTAATGAGAATTTTTTGTTATCGAGATCAGTAATAATTTTATTGTATGCCTCAAGTATAGCCATATATGATGAATGATTGGATCAAAAACCAAACTGACAGTCCTGTAAAAGATGAAAGCGATTAACATAGCTAAATAGTCTTTTGTGCATAATACGTTCCAAGATTTTAGAGAAAGCAGGGAGGACAGAGATGGGCCTATAATTGTGCAAATCTTGACGATCACCTTTTTTAAAGATAGGAACAACTTTGGCAATTTTAAGCTTTGTTGGTACAACACCCGAGCTCAATGATAAATTAAATACTGACAGCTTTTATAACATCGGGTTTAATATCATCACAACCACAGCTGGTTCCTGATTTAAGAGTTTTACATAAAGATATAATTTCATCGCTATCTGTTGGGTAACGAAAAAAGAGTCCTTTGGAGAGGTAGCTTTATTCAAGTAATGATGAAAACTAGTATTCGCGGGTGGAATTTTATTAGCGAGAGTAAGACCAATATTTGCAAAATATGAGTTAAAGTGGTTCGCAATCTCAACTGGATCCGTGATATCAATATTATTGATATTGAATGACGTTGGAGGTTTGGGCCTACCATGTCGATTGAGGATACTTTTTAATATATTCCATGTTTGTTTTGTATCACGTTTGCAGGCGTCTAGTTTTTCAGCGTAATAGTTTTTCTTAGAGGTGCGAATCATAGTAGTTAGGATATTACGGTACGTTATATGTACATGGTACATGATAGCGCATCTTTCGTCCGATCTCCCGTACGCCGATGTTCGTCATTGTCATACAACGCAGCTCTATGATGCAAATCCCGGGAAAGATATCTGCCGAGTATTACAAAACAAAACTGTGGCCAGATATGAAGATGGTGAAACGGAGACATCGACAGTCACATTCATGCTCCCAAACGAAACCGACCATGCAACATAGATTTATCAAATCAGTAAGTATAATTTTTCTAATAAAAGTGTCCTGCTTCCGCGCTTCTATTTGTTTTGATGCAAAAGTAATTTTGTTCTCCAATTCTTCAAAAGCTAAATGGGCCTATTATTTTGTGAAACTCCCCCGGTTTTAAAAGAAAACAACAATGAGTTGACTGTATTTTTAAGTTGACTTTATATTTTTAATAAACACATCCCTGAATTAAAAAAATCTCCCATTTTATACTTTAACATAATAGTAAATACCACTTCTGATCTTTGCACATCGACCTTAGGTAAAATATACCGGATGACACCTCTTACACGCGGTGCAAAATGTAATCCTTTTAGTTTCCTGTGTGGGTTGTAATTAAGTTGTGCGGGGAAATGCTGGGAACAATTTAGTTGAAACAGTCATTGGATTAAACTATTGTCAAGGCTAATTATCAATATTAACATATCTTGCGATAAGTACATGTTTAAGTATTTACCAGACTCAAATAGTTCAGTGTCAAGCTTTCAGATAAAAGCGTAATGTTGATCGATCAATACTATTAGAGTCCGCTTATTGATTTGTAAGTTAAAAGTTTAACGGGTTGCCGTCGGACAAGTATACGATCCGACGGCAAACCCGATAAACTCTTAACTTATATTATGAATACCCGTCGTAATTTAAGCCTATCTCACAACGTTATTGATTTGTATTTCTAGTTCTAGTTGGCGATGCGCGAGGGGTTGTCTGTAGCTGAGACTAGTATACTAGTATCAGGACGTAGGCTACTGTGGGATCATGAATCTGGTTGTGTATGGCTATTACATTTACACCGCGCGCAACGTGTCGTTATCCGGCACGGAAACCTTGCCTTTGTTTGTAACACTACAATCTTATTTTGTCATTTTTTCAACCAAATTTCGTTCATCATCAGATGAAATCCCACTTAAAATTACAGTCCTGGGAACTGACTACGACGACTACCTAGTGTACCATGTCTGCCATCCATTTCCACGAGATAACCCTATCGTGCACCAACAGCTCAATTACATATTTTCAAGGACACCTGTCTGGCCAGATGGCTTCAACAGTTTTCAGACCGCATCGGAGATCTTTGAATCTCACGGAATCGACACCAGTCATTTAGTTCTGATGGACCAGGAGGATTAACAGCCTCGTTAGAAAAATATATAACTGATGATGTATTTAATCACTGTACATTATTTATCGACAAAGAAAAGATACGTACTGGTCTTGAAGAAAAAATAAGCAATGTTTTACCTATATATTAAAAGGTTGTTACAAAATAATTTTCTCTGTTTTTAAAGTCGTTTGGATTATTTTAATAACACCTTCACATACCTTCCTTCCTTCCTTCCTTCCTTCCTTCCTTCATAACGAAATTGAAAGTTTTCCGTCGGCTGCCTTCATCAACTTTTGATTTTGGATTAAACTTGTTTAAATTTAGATTTTCTCGAATCCTTAAATAAACAAATAATGATACGAGGGGCATTCAATAAGGCCTAAAAAAAGGTTTGATTGGCCTAACCCGACCGACCCTAAATACATCGCCGACCCTAAATATTTTTTATTATTTTGACGGAGGAAAAAATAATAAAAAAATTAAAATTAAAATTAAAAAATATAGATATATATATAAAAATAAATATAAAAATTGGACAAAGTATTAAAGTTTCTGACTGTTTGCTTTAATTTTCGGCTATTTTAAGTCCCCAAAGCAGGTGATTTAAAAATTAAAAAATTAAAAATCCCGACCGACCTACCCTATTGTTTTTGTCATGTTAGGCCAATCAAACACCCCTTTTTTTAGGCCTAAATACCTGCAACCATTGAAAATCTCTGAACCGTGACATGTGTCAATAAAATAAACTTATGATACTTAAACTGTAAGCCTTACCCCTTTCTCACGGAAAAATTCAAACATGTGGGTCATTTTTAACATGTAATTTCAGTACTATAAACATCATGGTCTCTGGGCACTGAAAATTGACAAGAATCATTATTGTAAATCAAGCGCCAATATTAACACTGTTAACGCATATAAACACTGCACAAAAATATAGTAACCACTTTTTTCGAGATACCCTGTGTTTAAAGACCCTTAATAAATTCGAAATATGGGGAAAAAACGGAATTTTGTCCTGCGCATTTTGACACCTCATTTGTCACAATATCACCAATATTGATGAAGCAGTGGCCATTTGAATAACAAATGATGCAGTTTCCAATGTTGCACTTAATGCATGCCATAAACTTGTCTTTCAAATTTCCCGCCATTGTAATATTTAATTCCCTAACCAGTGCCCTGAGATCACGGTATTCACAATGCTGAAATGTAATGATATAAATGACCTACGTGTTCGAGATTTTCTGTGAGAAAAGAGTAAGACTTATAGTATCATAAGTTATTTTACTGACACGTGTCACGGATCAGAGATTTTCAATGGTTGCAGGTATTTATTGAATGCCCCTCGTATGTAAAAAAAATCAGTTATTGATCGGACTTTTCTGACGATTTTGAAAGCATTTCAGACCAATTGTGGTTAAGATCACCATTAACATGATCAAAATGAGGATTATAACAGAATTACTCCTTGGGAAATACTGAATAATATTTTTGTTGTTGAAAATTTCTAATTAATTTCCATGGCCTGATAATTACTTCATATTATATTATATTCATCAGAGTATTAATACTTACTATACGTGATATTTGCGAGTATGTTTTGATGATTTATGACTGAAATAAAGTAATACTGATTCTGCACTGATTTCTGTCACATACTGCTGCTTAATTGTTTGCTTGTTTTAAACAAAATGTTTGTTCATTTATTTATCTGGGTTTTTTTATATTTGTTTTGGTATTTGTTTTTTATTTTGTGTGTTTGTTTGTTTGTTTGTTTGTTTAATTGGTAGTTTATTTATTTATTTGTTTGTTTTTACGGTATGTACGGGCAGATGCTTGGATTCTGATGTGGGCCAGACTCAAGCGAGTTGCTCTGCAAAAACCCTTTATATAGGCCTAAGCATGCTGGCTCTCCAAGAAATGAAAGTATTAAGTACAGGATAGAAGACAAGAATGATGTAAAATACGATATTTAAATAAAGTAAATCTGAATAACACAATAAATAACCTAACAGTTCTAGCTGAAAATGGTCTAGAAACGACGGGTAAACCTCCGGGATATTGCGTTGTGCAGTAATGTATAGAAATCCTTCTCTCCGAAACATCATATTTACTTCAATATTTCATCTGATTAAAAAAGAAGGAGGATTTTTGAGATATGACCAGTACAGTAGTGAGATTTGGATTTCAGCGCTTTAAACCAATGGAATTTCGTTACATGGTGAGTCATAACGAACAGACACTTTTTGTGAGGCTTATCTGATTAAAAAAAGAGGAAGATTTTTGAGATATGACCATTTGAAGTACAGTAGTACATTATGTGGTTTCTTAATACATTACAACTGCGGACATGACGGGATTGCTTCAAATACAGAACCCGCAGATTTATGCCCATTTTGGCGCGTTTTTAGTCAAGGAAGTACGCGTACCGCCTATCAGGTGCCGAGTTTCACATTATCGCCTGTGGCGCCGCGTTTTATAATTATACCACCGGAGTTTATTTACAACTCATCACTCAAGTTTTCCAGCAATTGACAACTCATGAACTCAAGTTACAACTCGTGAATCTCTTTTCTCCTCTAGCGGGAACCCGAGCGTAGTGAGGGTGTCCAGCTAGTGCTAACAATCCAGGGGACCGAAGGTTAACTGGTTCGGCAAGGAACTTGCGTATCGCCTAAATCAGGTGCCGAGTTTCATATACCGCCTGTGGCGCCGCGTTTTATAATTATATTCCACCAGAGTTTATTTACAACTCATATACTCAAGTTTTCCAGCAATCGACAACTCATGAACTCAAGTTGCAACTCATGAATCTGCTCAGCGGAGATCCGATCGTAGCGAGGATTTCCCGCTAGTGTTAACAAAGCAAAAGTACTGAATGTCTAGTGGTCTAATACATACATTCCACTATTAAAACTATCATTTTGATTGATATATGTCATTTTATGAATTTTGACCAGTTTTAGCGGCCATTTTGGACGCCATCTTAAATAACCCCTTCGCATACAGGGTCTTTAGTCAAACTTTGGGATGGAATTTACTCATTCAAAAGGGTCACCTACGTACATGGGATAAGTTGAATTTGTCTTTTTTTGGAAATAATTTCATGTTCCCCCACGACGGGGAGAACAAGCTTGAAAGATACAGAGCAACGTCCCATGGTCCATTAATCTATCTTTATATGAGTAGAGTCAAAGTCTTCAACTCTTTACCGTGGTCCAGGGACTATGATCCACTTTCACAAGTAAATATGCGCAACGACATGGATTCTTTTGCGCACGGAAAAATACAAGCATCACAATTCTCGCCAATAGTACAAAACGCGAAGGTTAAGGTGAAATGGTAAAGTACAATTACTGCAGGAAGCAAAATGCATCAATTTTCATGCAAGCGCCCGCATTAACGTCACGATGCGGAAACAACAAAGGGAAACATATGTACATCATCCGGGACATGTGCCCGACATGTGGTGAAAGCATAAAGTATAAATGGTCATACAAATGTTAAAAGGTTAAGTGCTTTTTCGTTCTCATCAGTTGTCACATTTACAGCCAACCATAAACAACTATAGTTAGGCTTTATCAGGCTAATATGGCTTCTAAACGACCAGTAATACTGATGATGATGATAATGATGATGATGTTCTGGCTTACTGCGATAGGTCAATCCGCTCAAAGTCCTTCCGGCGATTTTCTGTCAGCTATTAGCAACGGAAAATTCAGATTTGGACCCTGCCCTAAGGTTACGCCAATGGCAGATTTCGACATTACTAAAGTGTACGGTGGATCATGGCACATGATAGCGCATCTTTCTGCCGATCTCGCGTACGATGTTCGTCATTGTCATACAACACAATACTATGATGCAAATCCCGGGAAAGATATCTGCCGAGTATTGTTGAACAAAACTGTGGTCAGATATGAAGACGGTGGAACGGAGACATCGACAGTCACATTCATGCTCCCAAACGCAACTGACCATGCAACCTGGATTTCTCAAGTCAGTAAGTATAATTGTGTAATATAACAATCAGGTATAAGTTAAGTTAGCTTAAAACTATGTTTCAAACCAAAAATTCTGAAAAAAGAAAGAAAAAAGTATAATTGTTCAAATCTTTCGCGCATCTTTTTTTATTTATGCCAAAGTGTCTTGTTCTTCAAAACACTCTTTTTTAAACTGTTTATGGCGGTAACAACAAGCAACACTAAATGGGCCTATTATTTTATGAAAATCCCCCGGTTATAAAAGAAAACAACCATGAGTTGACTGTATTTTTAAGTAGGCTACCGTATATATTTATAATGAAAACATCCCTGAATTAAAACATCTCACATTTTATACTTTTACATAATAGTAATACGTCAACACAAAATACCACTTCTGATCTTTGCACATCGACCTTAGGCAAAATATACCGGATGACACCTCTTACACGCGGTGCAAAATGTAATCCTTTTGGTTTCGTGTGTGGGTTGTAACAAAGTTGTGCGCGGGAAATGTTGGGGAAAATTTAGTTGAATTTGGATCATTGGATTTAACTATTGTCAAGGCTAAATTATTAATATTAATGTATCTTGCGATAAGTATTTACCAGACTCAAATAGTTCAGTGTCAAGATTTCAGATAAGAGCGTAATGTTGATCGATCAATACTAGAGTCCGCTTATTAAAGTTAGGAGTTTAAGGGGCGATATCCAAACTCTCTGCGGTTTTACACCGGTATTACACCGATTTTATACCGGTATTAAAACGATATTTTTTCTATTGTTAAAAGCATCGGAAAAAGATCAGTGATTATAACACCCCGCTGCACGCTGCACCCGCCTCCCTCGAGAGTTTGGATATCGCCCCTAACGGTTTGCCGTCGGACAAGTTTAAACAAACCGACGGCAAACCCGTTAAAACTCTTAACTCATAATATGAATACCCGTCGTAAAAGCCTATCACACAATGTTATTGATTTGTATTTCTAGTTTTAAAAAGCCACTGTTGGCGATGCGTGAGGGTTTGTCTAGTATACTAGTCTCAGGACGTACGCGTACTGTGAGATCATGAATCTAGTTGTGTATGGCTATTATATTACACCGCGTGCAACATATTATTATTATGTATAGACACCTTAGTTTAGCCTCAATTCAATCTGATTTTGTCATTTTTTTCACTAAAATGTTATTTATCATCAGATGAAATCCCGCTTAAAAGTACAGTCCTGGGAACTGACTACAACGACTACCTAGTCAAACATGTCTGCAATCCATTTCCTCGAGATAATCCTATCGTGCACGAACAGCTGAACTACATATTTTCAAGGACACCTGTCTGGCCAGATGGATTCAACAGTTTTCAGACCGCATCGGAGATCTTTGAATCTCACGGAATCGACACCAGTCATTTAGTTCTGATGGATCAGGAGGATTGTTAAAAGCCTCGCGAAATAAAATATAAATGATGATGCATTTAATCACTGTAAATTATTTATCGACAAAGAAAAGATACGTATTATTAGGTCTTTAAGAAAAAATAAGGAATGTTTTACCTATATGTTAAAAGGTTATTACAAAATCATTTTCTGTTTTAAAGGCGTTTGGATTATTTCTCTTGCATTTTCACCTACCTGCCTTCCTTCATAACGAAATTGAAAGTTTTCCGTCGGTCGCCTTCATCAACTTTTGATTTTGGATTTAACTTGTTTAAATTTAGATTTTCTCAAATCCTTAAATAAACAAATAATATTAAAAAAAATCAGTTATTGATCGGACTTTTCTGATGATTTTGAAAGCATTTCAGACCAAGTGGTTAAGATCACCATTAACTTGATCAAAATGAGGATTGGGAAATAATGAATAATATTTTTGTTGTTGAACATTTCTAATTCATTTCCATTGGCCTGATCATTACTTCATATTATATTATGTTCATCAGAGTAAATACTACTCTGTGCGTGATATTGTGAGTATGATTTGATGATTATGATTGTGAAATAAAGTCATACTGATTCTGCACTGATTTCTGTTATTGTTTATTTGTTTGCTTTTTTTTTTAAATGTTTGTTCATTTATTTATCTGTTTGTTTTTATACTTGATTTGGTGTTTACTTTTTATTTTGTTTGTTCGTTTGTTTGTTTGTTTAATTGGTAGTTTATTGATTTATTTGTTTGTTTGTTTGTTTGTTTGTTTGTTTTTACGGTATAACGAGGGTCATTCAGTAAGTTATGAAAGTGATCATGGTATGGGATGCATGAGTGATTCTACTGAGGGATAGTGTGATCAATACAAAGTATGAACCTTTGTCTTTCAAACAATACCGTTTTGGATTTCAAAGTGTGAACTATGACGTCATAGCATTGTCTCAAAGTAAGTACACTTGGGACACTGCTAAATCAGTTATTTGGCGGTAAATTTGAATTGTTTGTATGAAACATGTGGTAAGAATATTGCATAACATGACACCAGAAGCAGGTAAATACCAAAAATAATTCGCGTAAGTATGATAAAAAAAGACAATAACTTTAATCCCTGTGTAATTTGATATATGTAGTATAAGAGGAAAAAGTAAGGAGAGGCAATTGAATAAAAAGTATAAAAATATCAGTATTTCAAATAGCCAATTTCATTGAAAAATGCCCAGTCAGTCTGAATCACTAATATTGCGGAAAATCAAACAATTTAGGAAGAATCCAAGCAATTAACCAGTTTGGAAGATTCCATATAATAGCTAACTAATTATCTGAACTTATTCGCATGAAACCTGCAGAAAATATGCGCATGCGCAGACGGCAGATCATTTTGAAATGGGCCAAAAATGGCTAAAATCATGAAAATTAGCAGATAAAAGCTTACTGTGCCTTCAAATTCTAATCAGAAATAATGAAAAATGATTAAATCAATGTGTATAAATATTGTGATAGTCAAAATGAAGATATATATGAATGTATCAATCAAAGATGGCTGCCACAACCTCTCTTATTACTGTTATCTTTAGAGCTACTAGATATGTATTGTTAAAGTAATCGTCACATAATTTCAATGGTTTGAGGACATTTTATGAACAGCTTCTCTTGAAATCCCCACTATTATTGCTTTACATCCCACAACAATTTACTAAATTATAATCCCTCAATTGTTCTTTATCCTTTGTTGTTTTCTAAGGTATATTATTGCGAATTTTGCTAAATAAAAGCATATTTGAGATGGCCCCTTCTTGTTTGTATTAATGAATTCAGATCTAAAAAAGAGTGTCAAACAGAGATAAGTGTGTGTTCTAACTATGTGCCAAGTGTTATCTGTTTTATGGCTTGCATTGCCGAGATATACGCAAATGTATCAATCAACCCATATTCAACATATTACATATCCAGCCAAATAATTGACAGATTTCAGTCAGTGTCTGAGACCTATTGTGTTTATGTTAATGACGTTACATAACCAAAGGTATCTAACAATCCAAAAGTGTATTGTTTGAAAGACAAAGTTTCATACTTTTTATTGATCACATTCTCCCTAAATAGAATCACTCATGCATCCCATATCATGATCACTTTCATTATTTATTGAACGACCCTCGTACGAGCAGACGTTTGGATTCTGATGTGGGCCAGACTCATTTTTGTTGGCGGGGGTATTCAAAATGTGAACATGAAATGTGTGCAATTTCAATTGAAAATCACTATGCTCGTGGACAAACACGTAAATTGGGTTGTGCAGCAAAAAAGTTCACTATTAAAGACAAACGAAAACTGCAATTGACTTCTTTTTTCACATGAAGTTAGGAACAAATATATCATTCTTGCAACGTTTTGGAATTTCAAATGTCAACTTGGTTTTGAAAACAAGATGACTTGAAGAGTCAATTCTTGCTGGTTTCTTACAGTATAATGAGTAGTCTATATCACAACTTGATACATTTCGTCGCCATATTCTGGCAGTTTATTAAAGTAAACGTTTGCTCCAAATTATACAAAGTGTTATAATGAAAACGACGAGAGACAATACAAGACGTCTGCAGACGACAAGGTTCAACACGAGAGAGAGCAAATATATTTTTACAAGCTCGCTCACCAATACGGCGCACAGCTGTGATTGGCTAATGGTTATTCACATCTGAGCGCCGATTGGCTCAAATCAATATAAATAATGCGAAGTCAAATAACTAACCTATGGACAATACCATTATTAATGTAGGGGTGTTTTTACATCCCACATGTAGTTTTTTTGACTCGCCCTGTACATGTATATACATAGTTTAGTTTATCGTTTCATTTAGGGGCATCAAGGTAAGGTAAGCAATGCCCCCCCCCCCCCCCCCCCCCCCCCCCCCCCCCCCCTCTGGTTACGCTCCTGTTGTATAACTCCTTGATATGAGGAACAACATAAACCGGCGCCAACAAATCTGGACATTCAATAACCGACAGTACCAACCTCAACAGACATTCCAATTTCAACCAACGGTGCCAAAAACAACCAAAGGTGCCAATTTCGACCGACCACGACTCTTAATATTGGGGTGGGGGATCACCCCACCTGCCCCCCCCCCCCCCCCCCCCCCTAATCTAGCTACGCCACTGTTTGGCGGCCAGATGATGGGGCGAAGCCCCTGAAGCTATTGGGTTTAGCATTTTTGCGGCCAGATGATGGGGCGAAGCCGTTGGGTTTAGCATGTTTAAAGTGGCTTAGAAAAGCTCTCTTTGCTATGAATATTTACATAACTTTGTTACAACCCCATCATTTTTCCTCAGTCAATTTTCCCCCTAAGGATCTAACTAAGTAATCGTACTGTATCAAACCAAAGTAAGGGGTGATATTTAGTTGACACAGTTAGTAAAACCATTGAAGTACGACACATAGTAAACAAGTGGTTGATTCTTTCATTGTGATGGTACCGCTACCAGTGGCGTACCCAGAGGGGGGCCCGGGGGGCCATGGCCCCCCCTGAAATATCCCCGTCGGTACACACGAGCCTCCGTCGGTACATTTCTGATTTTGACCATGAGTTTTTTCTGCCGATTTTGAGAACAAGGTCACTCCTTTTGTGAGGGTTGTGTTCCGTTAAGTGAGTATTGAAGTTTGAGTTTTTTAATGCCATGGTCTTTTATGTTATAACTACGAGGGGGTATCAAAAAGTTCTTGACATCACCAAGAAGTGAAGGAGCCAGAAACTTTTTTTTGTTATGTGACTCTTCAGACATCTTTAAAAAGTCACTGTGCAAAGTCACACATTTCTCCCACTTTTTATTACCTGTCCACAGACCGCCATTGTAGAGATCCTCAGATTGACCGCCATTGATTGATCCTCAGATTGTCTCAGATTGCGTTATTCACCAAAACAGCAATAAATAGTTTAAAGTTTTGACAGAAAGGGGTCAAAGGTCATTACAAACCAACTTGGTGACAATAACCTTATGGGTAACATGGAGTATACATATATTGACCTCTAATGACCCTACATGACATTTGACCCCTTTCTGTCAACACTTTCAACCATTTATTGTTGTTTTGGGAATAACGCAATCTGTGGATATATCAATGGCGGTCAATCTGAGGATCTCTACAATGGCGGTCTGTGGACAGGTAATAAAAAGTGGGAGAAATGTGTGACTTTGCACAGTGACTTTTTAAAGATGTCTGAAGGGTCACATAACAAAAAAAAGTTTCTGGCTCCATTACTTCTTGGTGATGTCAAGATCTTTTTGATACCCCCTCGTATAATAATGAATTTTTATTGTGTGTATTTCTTTGTTAATTTGATGCAATTCAGTGTTTTTACTGCCATATCAATTTTAATAAACCAGTTATGAATGAATGAATGAAAATAAATGCATAAATATCGGCCTAAAACCAGGATTCTACCAGAACCTATGACTATGACTTATGTTGGATGTTAGATCTAGCACTAGACTCATGCCTTGCCAATACGAAACTGTCCATGTTGATAAGACTGACCAACCTCCATCCAGATCAGCTCTCTGTGTGACCTGTCATTGGTCATCCAGAATTGAAATTGATATTGTTAACACTTTCCACGCAGCTATTGTTTTACCATACACAAAACAGATTTTTCAGAAACCTTTCATAATTTTCAAAGTCTATCTCAAGGATTACTGACTCAATACTGGGCATGTGTGTACTTAAAGGTATATTATGTGATCTTTCCAGGGAACGCCCTCAACATCGAAAAAAAAATAGAAAGCAGATTTTCTTGCAGATTTACATTTCAAATCATGGTTTTAGAGTGAAAATAAACTGTCGGGATTCCGACAGTTTATATTTTTCACTCTAAATTCACTCTAAAACCATGATTTTGAGGTAATTAGGAATCGTTTCGCTCTGTAACTTGGAATGTATGTATGATTTATGATCGGAAATGTAAATCTGCAAGAAAATCTACTTTCTAAAAAATATCATGAATAGAGGGCGCTCTCTGGAAAAGATCACATAATATGCCTTTAATTATGTCAATGCATTTCTCATGGTGATTCTAATAATGGTAAAGATATTCAATAATGTTGACATTTTTGAAACATTTTGTGAATTTATGGAATGTCGTCTGCAGCTGCCTGCCGCGTGGAAAGTACTCGCCCTGCAAATTTAAAGGCCCATGGGGGTAGTTGGGTTTCGCATATCGTTGTCCTTCGGGGCCATGTTTAAATTACACTTTAAAACAAAAGTGTGATTCTGCACTAAATGGTTTATTCATATTATCATACTATTATCATCATCTATTATCATCATTGGAGTCACAAAGGCCGTTTTTCAGTTGGAAGTCATTTTCTTGTTCAAAGTGTAATTTGCACTCTTGTTACTGAATGGGTCATTAGTTAGGGGGTGAAATTCAATTGGATAAAGTGTATTTGATAGAGGACTAATAAAGGGTTCAACAAAAGAAAGTATACCACTTTGTTTATGTCATTTTGAGTAACATTCATTTTTTTGTTGATCAAACAGGCTACATAGGCATTTAGATAAATCTTTTAGGCATAATTTGATACCAAATTTGCCTCCTAACAACAAAGATAAACCATGATTAGCACCATTTAAAGAAAATTGGTCACTTTTCAAAAGTCACATTTTCAACGCACGCAAGCCGCGAGAAAATGCTGTGCGTGGCACTTTGAATGGCCGGGAGTGAAATGGATATTGATCACACAGTGCAGTGGCGTAGCCAGGTTTTTCTCAGTGGGGGGGCAAAGGGGGGGCCGGGAGTTTTGGTGGGGGGGCAACAACCAAATTGAGGATTGAATTTCCTTGTGTTGTGAATAGGTTAGTCCCAAATTATTTCAACTGACATTTCCCACAGGGGGGGCAACAGGGGGGGCAGAGAACCCCACAGGGGGGGCAGCTGCCCCCCCTTGCCCCCCCCTTGGCTACGCCACTGACACAGTGCAACTGCCTTGGGTTGTGCCTGAGCGAGCAGGCTATTTGATTATGAACAGGTAACATGTGGTCTTTTCTTCCCCGCGTATGTGTATTGAAAATGTGACTTTTGAAAAGTGACTAATTTTCTTTAAATGGTGCTAATCATGGTTTATCTTTGTTGTTAGGGGGCAAATTTGGTATCAAATTATGCCTAAAAGATTCATCTAAATGCCTATCTAGCCTGTTTGGTCCAGACAAAATTAAATGTTACTCAAAATGTAATAAACAAAGTGGTATACTTTCTTTTGTTGAACCCTTTACTGCCTTTACCAACGGTCTATTTCTTTTTAAACAAATAGACATGCGATGCATTTTTAATTAATTTTCTAACTCATGGGACACTTTTTTTGATACGCCCTGTATTTCCTCACAAGTCAGAAGAGCAATTGTAACACTAGCATTGCTTTCAAACCCTAACTGCATATCTAGCCCATGTATCTATCTTATCACTGCAGCACATTTATTATTGTGTAACAATACCAATATGCATACAAGTTCAGGGCTGTACTTAGTACCCGCCCGCACGCCCGTGGCGGGTAACTTTTGCGTCGGGCCGGTAACTTTTCAAATATACATGCCCGGCTGGCCGGTCAGAATTTTGCTGTTGGTAAATGAAGACTACTTGTTTGGCTGGCAAGTTTACAGTCGGGCTGGTAACTTTTATACTGCTACAAGCCCGACTAGCTGGTTAATGAAAAAATGAAGGTACACCCCTGTGTAAGTTCCCTTGCAATAGGTCATTTCACGGCCAGCGAACAGTTGCGGCGGAAAACAACATATTTAGTGGGACTAGTCCAAATATTGTTCTATCCATGATATTAAAACATGCAGAAACAAATTTGCGCAAACATTTTAAGCCATGTTGTGTAAAATTGAGCTTAATGAAGTTTAATTCATGAGACATCAAAAATAAATCATATTTACAAAGATGTTGTTTTTCTCAAAGATTTATTTTCTGTTGTGTTTTTTTTCCTCCAAAAGAATTAACAAATGTACCAACAAAGCCATGACACAATAGAACTGACATTACATATCTACAACAATTCAGAAATACCATCTCTCACTTTTCCTGTAATCTGGAAAACCTAGTAAGTCTGTTGAACGCAAAATTGAGAAAACAAAAGTAAAGTTGTTTCCATATGTTTTCCAAACTAGGTTGTTCCATACTAGGTTCTTGCAGATGGAAAACTGCTGACAGGGAAGAGTTTCACACACTTGATAAACTGAAGGAAAACCTTTTAAGTCCAAATATGGGTCTAACTCTATTTTCACCAACATTTTGACTTACAAGGTTTTTTCAAAGTACAGGAGATTTTTTGAGGTCCATATGTGGGTTTATCCTTGGTGTAAGACAGCATGGAATTAACCTGGCACAAAATCCTTTATTGACGGATTAAAGGATTATACAGCTTTATTCTGTAATGGGTTCTTGACACTAGACTAACTTATGAATATCTTACACTAAGGATACACCCAAAAGTGAGACGTTAAGAATCTTTTACAGTGGTCCCACTTACCACTGATCATAATCATGATTCATAACTGCATATGTGAAGATTCATGACGGAACCAAGTTAAAGTCGCCAGTTCATATTTAGATATGGGCCAAATAAACAGACAGAAATCGATAAAAACACAAGATTTATCAGGCCAAATTTTCATTTAGTACTGAAAAATCAAAATATGGTACTGAAAAATTCGATATAATTGATTTGTGTTTGGTTTATTGGCCCATATCTCCAAATATGTATTGGCAACTTTACACTGGGTTCATCATGGATGGTCACATGTTATTGTGTTTACAACACAAACACAACTTACTTACAAAAATTAATTTTACAAACAGTTATAGTTCAAAATTGGCGAGAAATATGTGATGCCATCTGTGAAAACCAGTCGGATGTCGCAAAATGTGAACTAGGAATTATGGGTAAAATTGATTTTTTTTTTTTTTTTTTTGGATTTTTTTTTTGGATTTTTTTAGAGAAAATCAATTTCCAATACTTTGTGTCATCTTTAATGAAATTTCACCTTCAAAAACTTACTTAAGTCACTTTTAACATTGACCTTATAATGTTATTCTATTGAATTATGTATCTTTATTGGCCTGTTTTCATGATTTCTTGTTTTGTAGCTTTTTATGACATCACAATCATCATTTACTCATAACTTTTTTTGTAGTGACTGTAGAAAAATGACCAAAACAGTGCTGTAATCAGCACAGTTTTAGCTTTCTTATGATACAGGTTTTCACAGATCGCATCACAAATGCATTTCTTATCTCTACTCTATCTCTAATCCAAGCATGCACATGGTATTTGGGCATATGCACGCAACACAAGTACAATTCACAGTGCGCTATGTAGGCCAGGTGAGCCTTTTGCGTGCCCACGCTTTTTTGTATTAATTCGCTGTAAGCCGATTCACCAATTTGGAACTAAATGAACGATAATACCCGCGTCTGTGCCGAGGCAAAGAAATAGATGAGTGTGGATGACTGATCATGCAGACATACCAGTGACATCTGCTCCTACCTGTTTACTGTATGTATGTGACGAATCATGCCATAAGGCCTTATATCTTGCCAGCCAGGCTTTTGGTGAGATATGGAGCAGGGTCAGAAGTTCATCAAAGGTTGCGAGACTCCATTTCTATTCTTGCAGAGGATTTTGTGAGAATCTTTATCCTTGGTGTAAGACAGCATGGTAAGTTAGCATGTAATTTACTATCCGTGTACACGGGCAGCGATTCGTTCGCGTACACATGTACAGGGTTATGAAATTTACAAAAAACAAAAGCAGAATATCGGCCACGTAAGACCAACATACATGACTGCCAAATCTTACGACTTCATAAAAAAGTTTCGTACACGCGCAGCCATCTTGCTCTACATCCCCCAGTCGATCTTGAACATTATCGTATGGAAAAGTGATGACAAAATGTAGAGGGCGGCATAGCTGTCTATTCTTTATTTTATCAATCAACTAGGTTTTTCCAGATTACATGAGATTTGTTGAGGTCCAAATGTGGGTTTATCCTTGGTGTAAAACAGCATGGAATTAACCTAGCACAAAATCCTTTGATGGCTTAAAGGATTATACAGCTTTATTCTGTAATGGGTTCTTGACACTAGACTAACTTATGAATATCTTACACTAAGGATACACCCAATAGTGAGACGTTAAGAATCTTTTACAGTGGTTCCACTAACCACTGATCATAGTCATGATTCATCAATGAATATGTGACGATTCATGACGAACCCAAGGTAAAGTCGCCAGTTCATATTTAGATATGGGCCAAATAAACAGACAGAAATCAATAAAAACACAAGATTTGCTAGATCAAATTTTTATTTAGTACTGAATAATCAAAATATGGTACTGAAAAATTCGATATAATTGATTTGTGTTTGGTTTATTGGCCCATATCTCCAAATATGTATTGGCAACTTTAGACTGGGTTCGTTATGGATGGTCACATAATGTTCTTGTGTTTATAACACAAACTTACTTACAAAAACTAATTTTACAAACAGTTATAGTTCAATCAGTTCAAAATTGGCGAGAAATATGTGATGCGATCTGTGAAAACCCGTCGGATGTCGCAAAATGTGAACTTGGGATTATGGGTAAAATTGAAGAAGAAAAAATTAGATTTTTTTCACATTCCCAATACCTTGTGTCATCTTTTATGAAATTTCACCTTCAAAAACTTCCTTCAAAAACTTACTGAATTCACTTTTAACATTGACCTTATAATGTTATTCTATTGAATTATGTATCTTTATTAGCCTGTTTTCATGGTTTCTTGTTTTATAGCTTTTTATGACATCACAATCATCATTCACTCATAACTTTGTTAGTGACCGTAGAAAAATGATCGAAACAGTTCTGTAATCAGCACAGTTTTAGCTTTCTTATGATATACGGGTTTTCACAGATCGCATTACATATATTTCTTATCTCTACTCTATCTCTAATCCAAGCATTCACATGGTATTTGGGCATATGCACGCAACACAAGTACAATTCACAGTGCGCTATGTAGGCCAGGTGAGCCTTTTGCGTGCCCACGCTTTTTTGTATTAATTCGCTGTAAGCCGATTCACCAATTTGGAACTAAATGAACGATAATACCCGCGTCTGTGCCGAGGCAAAGAAATAGATGAGTGTGGATGACTGATCATGCAGACATGCCAGTGACATCTGCTCCTACCCTGTTTACTGTATGTATGTGATGAATCATGCCATACGGCCTTATATCTTGCCAGCCAGGTTTTTGGTGAGATATGGAGCAGGGTCAGAAGTTCATCAAAGGTTGCGAGACTCCATTTATATTCTTGCAGAGGATTTTGTGAGAATCTATAGATTTTCAATAGTGTGTTAGACAGATTATCTACAAGAATCAACTTGGATTCTCGCAACTTTACCAGCGGGAATCTTTGCACAAATTGATTCTCGGATTCTCCTCGAAATACTGACCCTGCTGGAGCAATAAACCAAGTAAAATAAAAGGATTTTTTTTACAAAAAAGTAAAAAACAAAATGAAATCTTTTATTCAATGTAAATTAGAGACACAAGTTTTCCATTTTCTAACTGTCAAATTCCGTTTTCTAAATGAAATACCCACAGTTTTGGGGTTTTAAAATATGAAATTACAACCCTCAACAGAGGCAAGTCATTGTATGAAACTTTTTAAAAGTTTTTAAGACAAATGTAAGCCTTAAAAAGCTTAAATGATCTCATCAATGTATTTTCTAAAATGTCATGAACCAAAAATGGTTTGCAACAAAATCATTGAATTCCGTTTTCTAAACCGGTAAAACAGAAAACTTCTGTCTCTATTGTAAACTTAGCATAATATTCTGTTAAATATTGTCCAAATCTCAATTTTTTTCAAAAGTAGACCAGATATACCCTTTGAAGTGATGTGTTCAATATTCGCCCGGAACATGTGCTTGTTTTGTTAAATGCACATGATTTGTAAATACTGGTTTAAGTTACAGGGCAGTTACAGGGTGTCTCAAAAGCAAACATGTACCCTTTTTAAACTTCATTTCTCTGATAAAACAAAAGAGTATTTTTCTACACATACTTTGTATAGTGTATTTTATATGTAACAAAACAGTGATTCTATTGTTTAATGAATTTACTTCTTCTGTTAACCAGATTGACCATGTGTCTACCATGGGATGATCATGTGATTGCCATGGGATAACCGTGTGATTACCATGAAATAACCATAGGATAACAATGTTCAGACATGTGATAATTGAAAAGCCACATGATAATCATGTGATAGCCATGGGATAACCATGTGATAGCCATGAAATAACCATAGGATAACAATGTTCAGACATGTGATAACTGTAATAGCCATAAGATAATCATGTGATAGGCATCGGATCTGATATCCATGAGCTAGCCAAATACAAGCTATTCAAATGTATTCAAATGTTATCAGCAATGTCACCTATACTTGCAACCAAAACTGTCATATTCAAATACGGGTGATGGGATTATTGCTACACTTTAGATAACCATATGATTACAAATTATTTTAGAAGCAATTAATCATGATATATTGATTATTCACATGATAGCCGTGTAGTGCTGGGAGTAAGTGTGTAATTTACTATCCGTGTACATGGGCAGTGTCTCGTTCATGTTCGTGTAATGAAATTTACAAAAAACAAAAGCAGAATTTCTGCCACGTAATACCAGCATACATGACTGCTGAATTTTACGACTTCATAAAAATGTTTCGTACACGCGCCATCTTGTTCTACATCCCCCAGTCGATCTTGAACATTATCGTATGGAACAGTGATGACAAAATGTAAAATGTAGAGGCGGCAGAGTCGTAGTCTATTCTTTATTTCATCAACCGCTGGCGGCAGCAATATGCATTACGTCATCCATGTCAGACCATGTGCGATCTCAAATGGGTGGCACCAATTTTACCGCACAACGTTACATGGGGAAAATAACATACAAAAATTGTTTACATTGGAAAAAGGTATTTCCCCGACAAAGTTCACAATTGGTACGATCAATCAAAGATGTATGGAAATGATAATTCAATGAAGTAGCATTGGAATTTAAACTTTATTTTAAGACTGATGACGCATATTTTGGTGAAATATTGACTTCAGCAATTTATAATGCTGAAAAACAGGTGAGTTGTTTTTTCTTCCGTTTATTCGTGTAGTGAATTTTCTACATGTGTAGTGGTGGTTCGTTCGTGACCGTGTACACGGTCAGCACTATAGCCGTGTATAGGTGATGCTTATTTTAGCCTCCTGATGACAATAATCTACCCATGTAACATACATGTTCTGCCTATAAGTTTTACCCACATAACACACATGTCACACCCATGTGATTGATCATCATTTTTACACATATGGTCAACATGTGATAACAAAGTTGAGGAAGTGGACACAATCTATTCAATAGCAAATAATCATGAGACGTCCAATATTAACAAGATAGACAGGACACAATCTATTCAATAGCAAATAATCATGAGACGTCCAATATTAACAAGATAGACTTATGATAGCCACACATATTGTAGCCATCTGATGATCATGTGCCGACCATGTGACATACAAGCTATACCCATGTGGCAACCATGTGACATACAAGTTATTTCCATGTGGTAACCATGTGATTACAATGTTCAAGTAGGGATGGGATACACAGTGTATTCAGTCTCCTTGTGGTCGATAGTACCAGAATCTTGCTCTGTAGTCATCACTGCATGTCATAAAGCCGGGGCTGGTTGGAGAATGTACGATACATCGCACCACATTATTATGACCTGAAACAAATAAATAAACAACATTAGAATGAAAGTTTCATCAGTATTGGAAATACTGAGCTGTTGATCACAACACAAATTGACTACATCTGAAAGTATCAATCAAACCGATTTGACTTTCATTTAGCAATCCGCTATTGAATTTAGATATAAATTCAAGTATTGGATTGTGACTCGGTACTTTGAGAAGTGTTTGAGGAGGTCATCTACATCCAGGTCAACACAGCTATCTCTTAACTAAGGTTCAACTGAAATACTTCAAGTTGTGTCGTGATAAAAATTTCAGTTTAAAAAGATTTGCAACATGGGCTACAATAATGAAGTTAAGTAATTAGCACTGCAACGAAGTTTACAATCATTAAAGAAGTCATAACTTTAAGTCCGATTATCTTCTTACAGTAAAATGATTGAATTAGACCTTTGCATGGGAATTTTGCATATTACAGTTAGCAAACTATAGTATAGATACTCTGATTTACCCTCTTAACCCCTCCCCTTTCATAAGTCAGTGTCATAATACTATGGACATAATTCCGACAATGCGTGCAATACATGCATATGAGCGTATGTGCCTTAACCGGAAGCGAGTACCGGACAATTTCAAAATATGACCGTGCATCAATCGTGAAATCGTCACACGCATGCATGCATAGTTGTTCGTGTATTTCATGCATCTGGATGCAGCTCTGTGAACAGCAACAAAACATGCTCGCTTGAATTTTGTCGATAGCATTATGACAGCACATTTCTATATTTAAGACCGAGACAATAGCACTGTGCTAAGCATGTCAGTGGACATGCACAAAATCTGAAAAAAGTACGACTTTATTAACATTTTATAAAATGGTCCTACACCTGCTGTGCCAGACACTTCCTCCAGTGAGCAGTATTTGTACAAGGTGAGTCAAAAAAGACTGCAATAGTGGAAAGAAGCCATTTTGTTTTCAAAACCAAAATGAATTTTAAAACTTTTTAAACGTTGCAAGAATGATGTATTTAATCCTAACTTTGTGTGAAAAATGAAGTCGATAGCATTTTTCGTTTGTCTTTGGTGACCCTCTTTGCTGCACAACCAAACTTACCTGTTTGTCCACGAGCACAGTGATTTTCATTGGAAATGGCACACATTGCATTTTCATATTTGAACAAAAAACAAAAAAATGGAAAATTTCATTTTTTTTATTAAAATTTAGAACATTATACGCTTTCATAGCATGGGTATGATTATAATTGATTATGCTAACTCATATGTAAACAAGAAAGGATGCATCAAATTCTAATAACATCACAAATTAACTCAAGTTTCCAAATTTGAATGAGACGCATTTTGCGATCTGATGCATATTTTGGGTATCTCGTGGACAAACGTGTGAAATGGGTGCACTGGTCAAAAGGTTCACCAAAGGAAAACGAAAAATGCGATCGACTTCATCTTTTCACACAAAGTTAGGATTAAATACATCATTCTTGCAACGTTTAAAAAGTTTTAAAATTCATTTTGGTTTTGAAAACAAAATGGCTTCTTTCCACTATTGCAGTCTTTTTGACTCACCCTGTATATATGTCAAACACACAGCTAAGATGATTGTTAACTTACCAAGTGATAATAGCTTATTTCTTTCGGCATTCCTTGAATCCCAACAACAAAGACTGGTTGTCCTTTCATCAGGGAAGAAAACTGCAATAAAGATGTAATACATTGACAATGTATATTTCAATAAAGATTTGGGCAAGTCCTGCATTTGAAACAGTCTTTTTTATATGTATGAAACCTTTCAAGAACAAAATATATGGAAACTTTACATCAGTGGCATAGCTAGGATTTTTTTCAGGGGGGGCAAGATTTCTAAAATTTTCGTAAAAGGTTGCCCCAATTTTTTTTCAAGTCACTTACCTCCTGAATTTCACGTAAGTGGGGGGGGGTTAAGGTCAAAAAAATTCGCACAGTCCAAAAAAATTCGCACAGTCCAAAAAAAATCGCACAGTCAAAAAAAAAAATTGCACAGTAAATGTACTATATGTACAATTTTGCCTTCTTTTTGGCTAATAACCTGTCTTTTTTCTCATTTTTTTCCTATTTACTTTTTTTCTCACCCCTTTTTTTTTTTAGGGGGTGGGGGGCGGGGGCCCAAATTTAGTTTTTTCGTCATGCCCCCCTGCTCCCCCCCCCCTGAGCTACGCCACTGCTTTACATAATTATCCAATTATGGAATACAAGACAATGTTAAGCTTGTTTCTTGCGTTTTGTTTCTCAAAATCATACATCTTATTCTTATTACTTAATAACCCGGGAGCACCGCAACACTTTTAAGTTTTCAAAACAGAATTTTTGCTATTTTAGGTTGCTAATGATTTTTGAAGACTTTATAACCCATAGTATCACCCCTCTGCTGGATACCTATCAAAATATTCACACAGCTCATTTTACAGGGGGGTCAAAGTTTGGTTTTGTACAGGGAAGTATAGGGAGAGCTGAACTTGTTTTAAACCTGGGGTGCATTTCTTTGTTGAAAGGTGTATCATGATACATTTGGTATTAAATGATAGCTGTATATCAGTATTATTTTTTCCCATGTTTAAACCAGCATGTTTTATAGCCTATATAATGTAATAAATCAATTGAAATAATAAATTGTAGGGCGCCCTCACTTGACCTGTCACAAAATATATTAAATGTATGGAATGCCATTAGTGTAGTAACTCAATTATCAGTGTTTATCACCTATAAACCATGTGTTCTCTTTGATAAATATGTATTATGACAAGTAAACATGGCTTATTGAGAAATAAAAAAGTTGAATCAATGTTTTTCGACCAATAGAGATGGTTTATCACATGTAAAAAATGTTCATTGACTAGATACATGAATGGCTTGCCATATTCAGGTATGTTGTATGGATATAATAAATAGTCCATCTCAGATCAGAGTCCAAAAGTAAAATGCTGTTATAAATGGGCATTGCAAAAGTGATTTTGTATGCTTAATATTATTTTGAATACCAATAGTTTATAAAATATGCCAAATTTGCTCCATCGGGGGTGCCACTCCTCATGACAAGGGGTCCCATTTAGTCATGGTTAATTAAGACTGTCCAATATCAATTTATTTTTTAATTGTGTTTTCATTACATGTTTTTACACATATTAAGAGTCATTTTCTCATTTATTAAAATTGAATGCCAATAGTTGATATGATCTGCCAAATGTACTTCCCCGGGGGTACCACTACAAAGCGGGGTCTATTCAATAACGGGTTAAATGATTGGTGTTTTCATACATTGGTGTTTTCATGATTATTTTGTATTCACACATATGAGAGTCAGTATTTCCCACTGAATGCCATAGAACATAAAATGTGCCAAATATGATTCCTCAGGGGTGCCACTCCTCCTGAGAGGGGTTATATTTACTGGGTTTCAGTGCCCCCCCCCCCCCCCAAAAAAAGGTACATTTTAAAGTTTTAAATGTTTTCGTTACAACACATGTTAACACATATCGAACGTCACTTCTACATTAAATACAACTTTGAAGGCTAATAGTATAAATATTATCTGCCAAATGTACTTCCCGGGGGTACCACTTTCGAGCGGGGTCTATTCAATAACGTGTTTTCATACATTGGTATTTTCATACATGATTTCAGACATATATTTAGTCATATGCTATTCTGAATGACATTAGAACATAAAATGTGCTTCCTCAGGGGGTGTCACTCCTCCTTAGATGGGTTATATTTACTAACTGTTATGCTCAAGACAGTTCAATTTCAATTTATTTGTTTTTTATTTTTCCTTTTTTTCCCACAAATATCAAGAATTATCCGAATTTGAATGCCAATAGTTGACATTAATCTGCCAATTGTTCAATTGAAATGACCTTTGTATATAATTATCCTGAATGCCATTGCCATTAGTACATAAAATGTTCAATTTTTTCTCCTGGAGGGTGCCACTCTCAAGAGCAGTCCTAAGGGACCGCTCATTATTTCGCCTGCCGGATTCGAACGATAACAATCCAACAGCTTCCGGGGCTTCACCCCCTTGACCCCCACAAAAATGAAAATTTAATTATAAAAGTTTATTCAAATTATGTGATGTATATAAACCTTCAAATATTCATTTAACATGGGGATTCTTTTACCTCAAAATGTGTATGCGAATATGCAAATTACTGCATTCTAAGGAATGTTAACAAATAAATTAAAAACGATTTATCTTTCATGAAAAAGGTTGTTAAATATGAGTTCCTTGTTTGATTTCCTTTCATTTGAATCCCATATTGACATACTTTTGTCGAGGTTCCGATTGGGGTCTGTGTGAAACTTTTGGGGAGTATCCCGGAAACTGGTAAAACTACTTATTATGGTCTACCTAGTTGCATGGTGCAACCAAAAATAGCATGAAGTATAATAAAAAGTGTCCCGGTGCTCCCGGGTTAAAGGGACACTAAGAGATGTGATGGAGGCAGCGCCCTCAATTATGATAAAAACTGAGATTAGTTTATTTTTATAATTGTATTACATGTATGAACTTACACCTATAAGGATTAAGAAAAATCAGCTCTCTTTGTACAAGAAAACGTCGATTCAAAAAATGCTGGTCCCGCGGGACCAGCATTTTACGTCCGACAGTATCCCCCTGCAGTACGCGTGATACATAACGTGAACCAAATTTGCATAGAGGGCGTTTTTCAATAAATAGCGATGATATTGTTTTAATCTAGTTTTGCTGTGTTTTTTGTTAGTAGAAACAACAATAATGTTGATTTTTAATGTTCATCTTGAATTCTGAAGTAAATTTTTAAACATTTAAACTTTTCAACACCACTTAATGTCCCTTTAATAATAAACATAGCAGCACGGATCACTCATATTATATAAGAAAGCTGCCAACACATGCAGATAATTTTGGTATACTGAAATTGCTTTCTAGAATGACTTTCCTCAAGTGCAGTCAGTAATGGAAATGGCTGTTATAATGTGAAAGATCATTATCCTTTGTCTGAGTTGATTTACACATTTGTAAGCTTTGAATTAGACCTCTCCTGGAAATGATTTAATCACGTTGTGAACAACTTTGAATGATGACATAAAGACATCTATGTTCCATGCTCTTGCCAATTGGTAGGATAATTTTAACATGATATAAACAAACCTTCAGACTTAAAGATACGTAAATCCATTTTGTTTGTGAATGTTATGCTATCTTCTTGTTATAATAAAAAGGTTACAAACAGAATGGTGAATTTCATTCAAATAATGGGACTTCCCAATTAGATTATGCATATTATTCCATATATAAGGCACAGTATCTCTTGTTTGTCAAGGGAAAAGAATTTCTACAGAAATAACTTTTATACATGTAGATATTGGTTAAACAAGACCAACATATTGGAAAATAGTTATGTGGACTAATTAATTGAAAAAAATAATGTTAAGTCAAAACATGTCAGAAATATCAAAATATCCATGCTCCTGATATCAAGAGAGCGATTATTGGCCAATTTTGAGGGTATTTGAGGGGTTAAGACTCATGATAGGAAGATCTTAAGTGAATTTTTTCTGTAATTCCAAGATAGATATGTCATGGGCAACATATGTTCAAGGATTTTTGCAAGATTTAATGGCTTCGTAACATTGTAAAATGTGGTTGTCTTCTTTTAAGTCAAATTGTATTGCCGAATATGCAAAATACTACATTTTATGTAATGTTTTTTGCAAATAAATTGAAAATGGTTGATCATACATAAATAAAGTGTCTAGATATGAATTCCTTGTTTGATTATCTTTCATTTGAACCCCATATTGACATACTTTCGACAAAGTAAAAGTTTGACCCCCCGGAGGGGGGGTCTGTGTGAAACTTTTGGGGGGTATCCCCAAAATTGGTCAAACAACTTATTATGGGCTACCAAGTTACATGGTGCAACCAAAAATAGCATGAAGTATAACAAAAAGTGTTGCGGTGCTCCCGGGTTATTAAAGGGTATTCGTCTTTATGACTGAGTACCACATGTGGTCTATGATTGTGTGTATTTGTACAGCGCATAGCATGTGTACCACATGCACACCACACACATATCACAGAAGTGTCACATATTCCTACTATAGATGTCATCATACCACACATTATATCTATCACATATCACAATAGACATCACATATCCATCATATATGTAATCACATTTAACATGATTATCACATGCATTTAACATGTTCAACCTACCCTAACCCTCTGTATGATTGAATACTGTCAATGTCCTGTGGTTGTTTTTCTCCATACCATCCATTACATGGGTATCACATGCACATCACATGTTTACCCTACTTACATAATCCTCTGTATGATTGTATACAGCCTGTGTCCATTGGTTGTCTCCATAACATGGGTATCACATGCACATCACATGTCCATCATATGTTTACCCTACTTACCATAATCCTCTGTATGATTGTATACAGCCTGTGTTCTGTGATTGTCTCCATATCATCCATAACATGGGTATCACATGTCCATCACATGTTTACCCTAATTACCATAATCCTCTGTATAATTGAATACAGCCTATGTCCTGTGATTGTCTCCATACCATCCATTACATGGGTATCACATGCACATCACATGTCCATCACATGTTTACCCTACTTACCATAATCCTCTGTATGATTGAATACAGCCTGTGTCCTGTGGTTTTGTTGTTCCATACCAGCCCCTGTATATGTGATAAGAACCCTGCTAGTTGAAATCTCCCAGAGTTTCACCAATGAATCTTTGCCGCTTGTCAACAGATACTGAGAAAGTAAGAAAGAATAAAGTTTATTGTTAAAGGTACAAAAAAACAACCCAATTTTTTGTTGACATTTTTGATAATTGCTGAACATTTAGAAAATTGCTGAAAATTCACCAAAATGTCATGATTTTTTGGGGGAAAAAAACCCAAAACGCCTGGCAGACCGACCCTATCTGAGAGGTCCATTTGCCTATAAAAAAAGGTTTTCCTGTCGCCTAGTCAGTCTTTATTCAATTGAAAAATTGATAAAAGAATGGACATAAAACCCCAGGACATGATGTTGGCCAGCCCACCAATGACTGACCAACATACAGACAGGGGAGATGAGACCAACATTATGAACATCAAACTTTAAATTATTTATGATACAAGTAGGCAAGATGGGAACTTGAAGCCATTGCGCACTGTGTGACACTCCTCGTGTCATACTTTCAGACAGGTGCTGTGTCCGATTGGGACTTGTTTTGAGCATTCCAGATGGTGTAACTACACAGCAAGGAGATTTTGCTAATCTCTTTAATGAGTGGGTTAAAAAGATTGGACCCAACAAACTGAAACACAGGCATAATTCTGTTATACCCTACATCCGTAGTATGCGTCGTTCTTAAAAATCATGCACTATGAATACCTCTGTGAATGATTTAACAGAATTACTCCGAAACACAGTATGCAGCCTCTTCACATTGTCAATAGTGACTAGACCCCTCGAACCGGTTTCAACGCAGTTGAAGTTGCATGTAAAACCATTTTCACTTATTCCAGATTGATTGTTTGATACTCTCAAATTTAATAACTAGTATAATTAATAATGAAATTTAGATAAGTCATATTTATCAATGCTGCTTATCCAAATTGATTCTAAACTCATATCATTGTTATCAAGCCACTTTTTATACTAGAAAATCAAGAAACCACCACAAAATGTTCATTCCTGTAAACTTATACATCCCCTTACCTTTCCATTCCGTGAGAATTGTACAGAGCAGACTTCACTTCCACCGTGCGCATCTTTGAAGGTGTTAATACACCTATTGCTAACACCGTCCCATAATTTGAGTGTACCGTCATCACTGCATGTAGCGTATAAGTTGCCTTGTGGGGAATATTGGACCTAGGTAACAAGGAAAAGCAAAAGTTAAGTTAAATTGTTTTAATACAGTTAATTCACTTTTTGACCTTATTACTAAGCTCACTAATTTTCTGCTTTGTAACTGTCGAATTCCGCGTTTTTCCGCTTTGTAAATTTTGTATTTTTCTGTGATGTAATTTTCTCCAAGAAAGCTTAACATTTACGATCTATAAAACCAAAATAAACACACTTTACAGAAAAACACATCATTTTAGATTTTTAGGCTTAACTTATTACTTTTTGTTTTGTTTTATTTTACGAATCGTTTTTTAATATTTATATTGTTTTATTCAAGACTATTTAGACGTTTCCGCGTTTAACCTCAATTTCGGAAATTCCGCAACGTGGTAAACTCGGGACCTTAATTTATACCAAAACAATTCTTGTCACTTAGAGATTTTAAGGACCAATAAGACATTCACGAACAGCCTCCCATTGGAGTTGAAGCCCCAAAGCCCAATTCTCTTTTTCACACTCAATTCAATGGAACACAAAATATTAAAACTGTTTTTTCTCAATTTTTTATTTTCTTTAATTTGTAATTAGGTCTTACTGGTTGTCAACCCACTCTCATTATAGTTTAACCACTTATGCTTTTATATTTTTATATAGGTCGACACACGCCGTTGACTACGTCACAAAAGAGGTAAACAAAGGTCTCTTACGCGCCGTGACGCGATCACTTGGGTTGATCTACTGCATGGATGGACAGAGCGTAAAACCAGAGTTGTTAAAACGTCTTACGACATGGTCAACGGCAAACTGTACAAAACTATAACAAAATGTACAAAGTACCCGGATGACCGTGTCAACCTATTGCTGCAACTTAGTCCACAATTGCAATTGTTAAATTATATGAACAATTAATAATAATTTTCCAATCATAAAAACTCCAGATTGTGAACTGTAGTGACTTACTGCATTAATAGCTGCATCATGTTGATCCTTGGGATTAGATGAGACAAAACACTGCATTGTACTCACATCGTACAGTCTCACTGAAATAACATAATTGATACAAAAAAATTAATGTGACATGGAAATAGATCCATGCGATATCATTATAGCAAACATAAAATAAATACAAGCTTATGACCACAGATCGATCTTTTTACACACATACCAGGCCTCAAGTTAAGAGATGGAGAGGGTACTGTAACTTAAGGTAATTTGACAGGGGTACCAACTTTCCCCAAGGCAATGCTTTTGAATGAAGTGAAAACAGCCAGAAATTGAGGGTATCAAGGCAACTAGATGGAGCATCCAAGACAATTGCCTTTGATGCCTTTGATTAATTTGAGCCCTGACACAGACCTGACACTGGCCACCAATGAAAAAAAAGTTGACAATGCTAAGAAACTGAAAAGGCAGACAAATCAGTTCCAACCGTATCAGCAAGTGACACCATAGATGGATTCAACAACACTACACCAACAATGTAAAATATTGAAATGACTAAAAATGAGTGCAATGACAACATCCAAGGATGGACATTTAAAAAACAAACAAAGAAACAACACGGTAGAATGTGGCACGATCCTTGAATCTTGTCATTACACACCCTTTAGTAATTCTCTATGTTGAGAAGGCTGCGGAACAGAATGAAATTGGGGTAAAAGAATAAGAATAATATCTTAAAACCTTAAATTTACCAAAGTTTATGAAATTAAGTTCAGAAACGAGAGTTCATGTACCGTCAAACTTGAAATGTGAGACATTTGCAGAAATTGAATTGATAAACAGTGTCTTCAAAATAATGCGCTCGAAAATATGACATGAATAGAAATTTAGTGTGCCTATGGGTTCCGAACAATGAACAGTTGTGATCAAATCAAAGGGGGCTTTTGTATTTAACAATATTACAGATGAAAATACAACAGATATAAAAAGGAATTTCCACCTAATTTTCCACATAAAATCTAAATGTATTGACCAAATGTATCAAGCGAGTTGTAATTTTAAAGCTTACAATGTACAGTTTTTGTATGAATATAACATCTAAATTTTCATTTCGGACGAGCCCTCTTTTGATGTGACGGGTCACAAATATGAGCAGGATAGGATTGTATGTATGGATCATGCCGTTTTATAAGCTCATTGTTATTCAACACATTCACAGTATTTAGTAACTCAACACATTTAAGTATGGCTGATGCATGCCAAGTGTACACTATTTTAGACACCATTATTTAGACCCCAACAAGCCATAGTAGATCTACAAAATTCCCCCTCTTCATGGTAGCAAAGTCCTGTAATCTACATCTAGGATTTTGAATTATAGGATTCCTGTATTTTGAAAATCTCTTGTTTTATACATTTTTCTGTTTTCCAAGAACCTTTTTCTTCACATGCACATCCGTCTGGCTGCGAACTTATCTGTAAAGGTTTCACCCAAAAAGTACTACCACGTACCAAGATGATAGCAATGGTTGTAAACTTTGGCTTCTCTGTTTTACTTTTATGTTTCATAACTTCTATATTCACAACTATACTCCCTATCATAGTCCCTTGGGCATAATTTGCGTTATTTTACGCGAGCTTATTCTGTTGTTGTTTGCGGGGGCGCGGCTTCAAAATGCTTGACAGGCGCGAACAAAGTCACGTGCCGCCAATCAGGGCGTGTGACGATTTCACAATTGACCAATTAGGATGCGCGATTATTTGTTTAAAGGGACCGATACGCACTTGCGCACATTCGTACGCAACTCGAACGTACGCATGATTCGATGGAATTATGTCCAAGGCATTATGACAGGGAGTATAAGCACAAAAATAACTAGATTTATCACTCACATGTTGGGTGCTGTGTACCAACGAGCAGGAAGTCTCCAGATGGATGAAAGTTGAGGCAACGGATCTGCTCTGCTTCCTGAACGCTACGGAATGCTCGTTTCACGGCAGACTTGGAGTAATCAAAGAACTTGACTGTGTAGTCGTTGCTACCAGACACCAGTATGGGGAGGGTGGGATGAAAATCTAGTGCTGTGACGTCCTGTGAAATGGTAACAGTATCAAGGTAAGGTGTAAGTTTTATGCCACTGCAGTAATTTAATTCTACACAGCCATTTTCTTATCACCACCCTTCATATGGTTACTCCGCTGCCAGTACCTGTATGGGTACTGTATGTCAAGTACCTGTATGGGAACTGTACAGTACCTATGTGGTACAAGAGTTACTTGTCTGTGCAGCTACTTTGAAGGTTCTTCACTGCTTATATTATATTCTGGAATTTTCAGAAAAAGTGTACTTTTAGGTCCCAGATTCTGGACTCTACTAGTATCGTTTGATACTGATACAAAGTCAGTATTCCAGTACTGAATGATACTGGCACATATGAAATGTTCCAGTATCGGGCGATACTGGAACACAATTATATACCAGTATCGTTCAATACTGGGAAAAATCACTACTGTTAGCATGTGTACCAGTATAGCCAGACTTTCCAGTATAGCACTTTTTCGGAATTTCCTTCTCAATATCTCACTAACTCACCTCTATATGATCATACAAAGTCCTGATAACCGGATGACTTTCAACTTGATTATGATCAGCCATATTGGCACTTTTGGCTAACATACGCTCCACATCAAGAATCTATGGATAGACAAACAACAAGAAAGGTAGAGAATAAGTCAATACAGGGTTCTAGCCAGGAACATTTTAGAACCGGGTAAATTTACTGACGGCGAACGGAGAAAATGTAGCGAACGAAGTGCAGTGGATCATGGCATGGGATCCAGAGGCCTTCTTAATGTCTTTTTAGGGTTTTTTAATGCACTTTGAGGGTTCCTGCCACATAATTTCTTGTTTTATGAGGCAGTTTAATGATTTTATCCACAAATTATAAAAAAACAGGCTAGCCCAGTGGTGGGCGGGCCCACCTGGCGCCACCCGTCCTAGCTAGAACCCTGAGTCAATAACTTTATTAGATCATCTAGTAATGAATAAAGAGATTAAAAGCGATTACTTGGACCCTGAAGAGATAGAACCGATGTAAGTGTGCTTCAGGAGGTTGGTGTGAAGAAGAGATTACTAGGGCTGATAAACTCTCAAAAACTCTTATACTTTGGGCATATTGCCAGATGCCAAGGAAACTGCTTAGAAAAGATCATTATGCAGGGCAAGATTAAGGAAGATGCACATAGACAAAGCTGGGGACTATTTGAAAACACCAGGACGGATTGGGACAATCAGGGGTTAAGGACTGCAATATGCATGAACAGACCTGTATTGCTCGCTGAACACTGGACCGACAGCTTAACGTCTCCTCTAAAGGAAAAGGTGCTTTCATGGTTCCTTTGACCAATTCCAAATTAACCACAGAAGAGCGGAATCCTGATATTTAATCTACAGATGCTACCAATTAAATTCAGAATATTTATGATTTTGAGTAACCAAACTTCCAAATCTCAACAAGGTTTGACCCAAATGGAACCGCGGGACCTCTCGCCCTAATGGCAGGCGCCTTAACTGCAAGGACGCGCTCTCCCTATTTGCCCATTCTACGGTGGTAAACTACTTTTGGAGGTAATTCACAACCTTGTTCGTATCTTAAAGGGGCATTGAGAGATGTATCGATATACTAAATGAGCAAATAACGTAAAGATAATCATCAACATAGCCCAAATCCAAAATGTCATACAATTCCGACATCGCTTCAGGGCCAAATAAGCAAATAACGGCACTTCCGGGTTGAGATTTGCCGCGAAAGTCCGTGAGTAAACGATAGCATAACTTCTGAATTCAACTTCTGAAATTTTATATGATAAACGGCGAATGTTGGTAAACTGTTTCAGATGGTAGTTAGTATATGCCTAAGTATTACTTTGATGCAAAAAACTGATTTCCAGGATAATTGAGGGCGCACTCCCATACGTATATCTCAATGCCCCTTTAAAGAAACTCTCTAAAGGGTAATGAGAAATTATGGGTTCTCTTCGATACTAAAATCTCTATTTTGATGGGAAAAGTAAATTTGATCGGGTCAAGATACTTACCTTAATTGATGCATCCGCAGATCCAGTTGCTACAAGTTGACCTGTAATAATAATAAGATGTTGATAATCTAGTTTATTACTGGCTGAACACATATTAAACAAACCAGGCCTTGAAATTTGCCGAGGCCACAGTAGTCATGACCTTGGACTTTGCTTTATTGGCTCGTACTATTTCAATACTTGAAGTATTTGAACAAATTCTACCAAATATTTCATCCCATTATTATTAATTCAATGTCTAAACACCATTTGACTTGATTTTGGGCGATGATATCGTGTTCTCAGCTCCGTAATGGGTATAGGTCTACTATGTTCATCTTACACTATGCAGTGCTATCAGAGCGTATGCTAGCGATCGAAAAGGCATTTTCACGCAAGTGCTGGTATTTGTCTCTGATTGCACCAGTGCATTAAATTCACCAATGTCATGATTACTGAAATACACGCTGACGTCACTGCACAGAATTAAACGCATACACACATGCAAACATATGTTTATTCCATTATGGGGCAGCAAAAATAATATTGATCTGTTACTCCAATAGCTATTCTGCTTTATGGCATATCATTTCATGGTAAGCTTCCCTGCAACTTTATGAGGCAGAAATTAAAAATTAAAAAACATTATATTTTAAATGACAGTTTTTATATAGCGCTTTTCCAAATTATGTTCAAAGCATATATGTACATCAGAATCAGTTCGCTTCATTTAGGTGGCTGCGTATCTGACCAATATTGATCATTGGGCACATTCCGTTCAGACACTTAGATTGTGATTATCCCCAAACAGCTCCCCAATTTAACACCTGGGCGAAAAAAAGCAAGTGTGATAAAATGTCTTTCCCAAGGACGCAACATGTTGGCTGCAGTAGGATTCGAACTCACAACCTTCGACATCTTATCATTAAAGTACAACCTCGGTTATCCGGACATGATAGCAGGGTACTGAATGAGGGGTAATTACAGTGTCATTGTATATTTAAACAGTCTACCAACATCAAAAGACGGCCAAAATGCTTTAGAGTGTGAAAATAAGGTGATTAGGCTGTAAAAAGCTTATTTTCTTTTGGATCATTTAGCTGGATAACAGAGCTATCGGATAACCGAGGTTGGACTGTAGGTCAAATATAATACAATTGTCCATATGGAGCACAGGCTTACTTACCATCCTTACTCCATGCAGCTACTCTGCATTCCCCTTTATGAGCTGTCACGTAACATGTTTCATATTGTGCTGCTTCTGGTGCCAAAGTTTGAACTGAAAAACATTAAATAAATAAAGAGAAAGCCTTTAAGAATGTTCTTCACACAAGTCTACAAATAAAAGCTTCCATTTTATATCAGGCAATTATTTTCGAACATTTAAAGACCTGATAACATTTGGCATTAATTTAAGTATGTCAGAACTCGACAGAAATGACTGAAATAATGATCAAATAACCACACACAACAGGGAATACACATGACTTAATAATGAACCAAGTGCACTCCCCCAAAACATCAATGCAATTGCGCAGATGTTGATATGCTTACAATAGCTTCCTCCTACAAGGGTCAAACAATAATTCACACATCAACGTCCACACATTATGCATCGATTTGTCTAATTTCTCACAAATCAGAAGTTTGTCAAATGTTGCGAGAATCCATTTAGATTCTTGTAAGGATTTTGTGAGCCTCTATTCAAACAGTATGGAAAGAAGAAAAAAAGTTGACTTGCCCTTTCGGACCGACCCAAATTTTCAGAAATCTAGGGTCGCTATTTTTTTTTCTTCTTCCAAAATTAAAAAAAAAAAAAGTTTTGTTTTGTTTTTAAATTGAAAGAAGCACATAACAATAAAGACAGATGAAAACATGTTTTTTGAGTAGTATCTGGTTGTTTAAAAATCAAAAAAAAATAAAATCAAAAAACATTTTTAATAAAAAAATAATAAAAAATAAATAAAAATCAGACCGTCCGACCCAGACTCTGGCACTAAAAGGGCAGGTCAACTTTTCTTTCAAAGTTAGGTTCCCGGGAAATTTGCATTTTTTGTTCGGCCTGTCACTCACCATCTGTATCAAACTCCAAGTCAATCCCAGTACCTGGTGCTACTTCATCTACCAACTTGGTTTCTCCTCCTGCAATAATTAAAATAATTGATAAACAATGGGGTAATTATCCTGCAACTTTTATTAATATCTTTTTGAAATTCCAGGCGATTTTCCATATGTATTACACAGTGAATGATTCTCTTAGTTTGTGCATCATTCAAAAAACCTGATTCAAAAAATCAATAATAATTGATCTGTGTTGCTTAAAGGTAGATGGTCCGATTGCTGGCCCAATCTTCAACTTGATGTTTTCTATTTTACATGAAAGGTCATCCTTAAAATTGTCACATTCCAAAGTTTGAGTTGCATTACTCCCATGGTTCTATTTTTCACAAGGTCACAAAACATATGCCCATTGAGTTGTACATAAACTGGTTGGTGGTTAACCACCTTTGGCAGTAATTCACCACATTTTAGCCTATAATTTCTAAATGGAACATTTCTGGCCCCTAATATTTTACAGACATAATGAGAAAAATATGGAGATTCTTCTGATCTCAAAATATCTTGATGTGAAGAAAAAAATCATAGCCCCAAAAAAGTGATCGGAACATACACCTTTAATTAAAAAGAAAAAGAACATTGATGGCAATCACCTAATTCAGTGCTCAACCACTTGCTTTAGAATGTGGGCAGGTTGCAATCTAAATGTGCCAAAATCACCACTATTTGAGCTCTTCTTGTAAGATGTTCTATTGACTTTTGAGCCCCAAATTGTGATGATCTTAGCACAGTCAGATTGAGACCTACCTACATTCCAAAGTGTGTGGCTTAGCTCTGAAGCAAGTTAACTTTTTTCTAGGTCCCCCGTTAACGCAATCAGTTAGGCGTCAGCCTGCCACGCCGGTTTGGACCTCCGGTGCATGGGGAGACTGATTTCCCCCCTCAAATTTGACCTGTTTTTCTCCCCTGATAGTTTAATTCACAAAAACAGGCCTGGGGAGTTAGGGTTTTAATCTTTATATAATCTAAAAGATAATTAAGTTGGCTTTCAAATGCCGTTAATTTGATTATGTTTACTTTTCTCAATTAAAAAATATGTTTGCTCAACAACAAACACTCAAAATTGGTTTGTGCTACTTTAAGAGAAAAAAAATGTTTTTTGGGGAATGTGTCATTTTCATCTTTAAACATTTCGTATAATTGGATTTGGCGTTTGAAAGAGCTTCAGGATAACTAATATTATATATATGGCCATGCGTTATGAACTCGCCACCCTTAGCGTTACATCACAAATATTATGAATTTTTACACCAATTGAGTTTCAATTTAGAATATCTCCACAATTATCAACCCTAAACTAGCAAAAGTATACATTTTTGGAAAGCTGAAGACACAAGCAATCTAAATATACACATTTCAACTTATTATAGTCAAAATATGAAATGGGTTGTCGAATTCAGCAGTCATGACATACAGAAAAAGGTCAAAATACCCCAAATTTGAAAGAGTTGCCTGACCATGAAGGAGAAGAGTCTCCAAAACACTTTTTGATTCATATGAAAGGTTAGACATGTATCAACATTTGGTGTGAGTATAAAGTTGGAGATTATATGTTACAAAGGTCAAAGGTCACGTAGAATGTCGGTGTTTTTTCGATATTTTCTGTCTGGAGCCAATTTTAGACGCTTGCCAACTATTTATTAAATGAGTCGGGGCTCTATCATTGCTTGTGGGTAACAACATGTGACTGTACAATACAAATATGCAATATGAAGCTTTTTTGTGACTATCAACCATGATTGTGGGGGGGTCTTAAAATGGAAATTAATTTGTTCGACGGACTAAATTGGTGTTTTGCGCTGCCTGTAGAAAGAAAGGGGGATAAGATGCACTTGTTTTGAGGCCATTTCTGGGTTATTTGGGTTACAGTCACCCTAAGTACCAATTTCCAGCTTTGCATCTTATTCCAAAGGTCCTCTAATAGACAATTATAAACACAAAATATTCAATGACGCGAATCGCGTCACTTGAAGGGGCGGTAACCTCCCAACTTTGAAGGGCCATAATTCCGAAACGACTTGGATTTGGAATTTTATATTTTGCATGTGTTCATTATAGCCTACCTATAGATGTATATTAGAAATGAATATCAGCCAAATCTGAGAGGTGACCCGTACCAATTTTCAGAATTTTGGTTGATTTGACACGGAATGACCCTAAAGCAAATGAGATCAAACAAATGTTATTTAAATTTTAAAAGGTAATTTACTCATCTTGAAACTCATGTCCATTAGTAAATACTGTATTATTAAATGAGAAAATAACACTTTCCACAAACATCTGTTTTCCTTAAAAAGTGGCACAACCCGTTTTTAAGTACTCGTGATTGATCAAGCATATTGTTGGATTGGGAATAGCAATTACAATCAAACTAACGGCATTTGAAAGCCAACTAAATTGTCTTTAAGATTCTATAAATATTACAGCCAAATACTGAGTAATCAATGAGGGCAATTACGTGTAACACATGCAACCTTTTTAGGGACACCCTGGATAAGTACACAGGTTAGAAAGTAGTGTACTTTAGATTCCAGCCATGCATCAAGTCTTTGATTGAATAAAGGGGACCATACAATTACAACTAGGTTCTTTTTTCTACCGTGTAATGTATGCATGCCTGGGGCCTAAAGTACACTATATCTGTTACTTACTATCTGGTTCATGTCTCAGTCCAAGCTGCACTACATGTTGTAGTCTGTTAGATGGGCAACAATCTGGTACTGCTGATACGGTTTTACTTAGTTGACCAGCGATATCTGTGAATCCATCATGTAACATTTGACTGTGAGCAAGACAAAAAAGAATTATCATTAACAGGTGTTGGAAAAGTTCTTACTTACCAGAGGCTACAAATAGCTGCTGTACCACATGCTTCACGATTCTATCTCGTGGCACGATTCGGCGAGCTGTCAAATGGTCTCTAAAAAGTTAACTTTTTCGAGCTCTCCCGTAAGCGCAATCAGTTAAGCGTCTTACTTCAACACCGGCGGACCGCGTTCAATCCCTGGCGCGGGCGAACACTGAACTTTCCCAAAAAATCCTGTGGCACGATCCAGCGAGCTGTCAAATGGTTTCGACAAAGTTAACTTTTTCGAGGTTCCAAAGAATTATCATTAACAGGTGTTGGATAAGTTCTAACCTTACCAGAGGCCACAAAAGGCCAGCAGCAAATAGCTGCTGTACCGCATGCTTCACGATTCTATCTGGTGGCACGATCCGGCGAGCGGCCAAATGGTCTCTCCCCGTAAGCGCAATCAGTTAGGCGTCTTAGGCCATGGTAATGAAAGTCTTAGATTTGTGTCCGGACATTTTTCAAATCACATGCGGCAGTTTTTCATTATTCATTATTTATTATTTTATCCAAGCATGGTTCTCTATGGTGTGTATTTACATGAACGTGACTGTTGGTAGATACACTGGCACTCATAAGTATTACCGCAGTGAACATACTCTAGAAATTCCATCTTCTATGAACAAACTATTGATTATTTTCACTAGTAACCAGGGTTGTAGCTAGGCCAACTTTTGTGCCAGGTGGCAAAAATGGCGAACGGAGAGGGCGAAGCGACCGGACAGGCTCAATATTTTGCTATTTGGGCTCAATATTTCGCTATTTGGTAACATAACTCTCGCGGCTCAGAGGCCGGGATGTTTTTAAGCTTTTTTAATGCACTTTGAGGGTTCCTGCCACATCATTTCTTGTTTTATGAGGCAGTTTAATGATTTTATCCACAAATAGTAAAAATTAAAAAAAATGTTAAAAAAAAAAAGTTTTTTTTTTTTTTTTTTTTTGGTGCCAGGCGGCCAGCCTAATTCCGGGCCCCAGCGCCAGGCGGGCTAGCCCAGTGGCGGGCGGGCCCGCCCGGCGCCGCCTGGCGTAGCTACAACCCTGCTAGTAACAACAGTGTATGTCTGCATTACATAGTTGTTCTTCATAAATTCATGTTTGTTGTATGTTGTGTTCATCAGATTTTCGACTAAACCCTATAAATTGAGACCAGTCTAAAGCTACACAGTGAATCCCATAGACATTTGCCTCATTATATATTCATGAGCTCATTATCGCCATTGTAACGCTATGGGAAAATCCTCTCTTACCTGTACCTTCTTTGTAAAAAGTCAGTGCTTTAACAATTAATTGCTAAATTCACAAATGCAATATCCTATAAAGGGTGCCCAGTACTTATAAATGCCTAAAACATGGTAATTTGATGAGGAGGTAATTTGAATTGTCAAGAAAATCCTGACATTTCAAAGACAATTTAAATATTTTGGTTTGAAAATCAGTGTTCGAAAATGCGACAGAGAACCACGCAGATTGTCTGTATTTTACGCGAGGCAGCACACAGGCCTACATGTAGCCGGTTTTAAAATTACCGCGACAATGATTTGCATTCATGCAAGACAGTCACCGTAACATTTTTACGAAGGTCAGTCAGTCGGTCTCTCAGTTGTGCCATATTTATGTGAAGCAACATAGCCCAACAGATTACATGTATACACCACCGTACTAGACGAACGCGTACTTATTGTCAGATGTGTTTAATTGGGCGATATCTCTATCTTTCACATTATAACAGTTAACTCCCATTCATAAAAGAATGCACTAAAAGGGTGATCGATTCAAGTCTAACAAAAGAGTTGAACAAGTCAATTCAAAATAATGTATGCTGGATCATGCGATAACTAAACTTATTCTGTGATTAATATTTTCTAATAGCGTAGGTCAGGCTTGGTTGGTCTCAAATTTGTTTGAACGGACTTGACAAGCCGTCTCACTAAGGGGGTGTCACTACGTTGAAAATTTTTCTGAATCCAAAAATATGAAGATTGCATTTAAACCAGACATATTCACCAAGCCGAGCTCAACATGCTCAATGGTGTATAAAAATGCATTGTGTGCTTGGTATAAATATCATGTGCATCAGTTCAAAGTGTTTATATAGCCCATGTTTTATCCACACATTTCAATATGACAGAATACCCCTGTATCATTGTGTATGTAACATTGTAATTGCTGCTGCAAGTTTCTTTAAAAAAATTGGCTGGTTCCCACTGTACGCGACAGCTATCCTTCTATAACCAAAACTTTAATAAAGTTATGTCTCGAAATATTTGATTTTTTTGGAAGATTCCAGTAACCTTTTCAAAACATAAGCCGAGTTCTAGGTAGTAATGAGTATTGGAAGTCCCTGGCATAATAACTATACGTGCTGAGATTTTATAAAATAATGTAAAACTAATGATTTGTTGGAGATGATTTTCGCAAGTAAGAATATCCCATGGCGTTACACGGCGAAATGAGCTCATGAATACATGAGTCAAATGTCTATGGGATTTCACTGTGTAGCTTTAGACTTGTCTCAATTTATAGGATTTTGTCGAAAATCTGATGAACATAACATACAACAAACATGAATTTATGGAGAAGAACTATATAATGCAGACATAGAATGTCATAACTAGTGAAAATCATCAATGGTTTGTTCATAGAAGGTGGAATTTCTAGGATATATTCACTGCGGTAATACTTATGAGTGCCAGTGTATGTAAGCATCGCCGGCGGGTTGGATGTAGCGATGTCACACAACGCTCAATACATCGTCTGTATTGCCAACACAGAAAACAGATCTTCATTTTATCCATCCCAATCCATCACCAAAATAACGTTTATGTTACTTCTTTCAATGAATTATACTTGAATTTTACCATCTTACTTTTTATTCTGAACCCTTATTTTCCTTCTGAAATTTAATTAAATGGTGTAATTTGTCCCGATTTTCATCGTATTTATTTCCGTGTCGTTACACTGGTCGGCCATTTTGGATTCATTAAAATCTCGCATTTTCTCGTTTTCTTTCACATCGCTAGCGCTGCGCTATGCATGTCGTTGAACGAAGTGGCTGAAAACATCGTTCTTTCGCTGACTGATGACTCACAAAGCAGGAAACGCTGGATTTTTAATTTTATGTTTTTACACGAATAATGAAATTGTTCTCAAATAATGAGTTTTTCATGCGGGAGGTTTTGGACCATGCGGGCGGTGGACGCAAATCTAAGACTTTCATTACCATGGCCTTACTTACTTCCACACCGGCAGCCCGCGTTCAATCCCTGATTTGATTGATTCACTAAGATTATTCTTTCATCAGTACTATATTACGTTTGTCCCTTTTTTTAAACAAAAATTGAATTGAATTATTGAATATTATATTGACTATAATTTTAAATAAATTGAGTTGACCCAACAAACCCAAACAGACAGATAGATATTGACTGCTGAGACATCCACCATCGTGTCAAGTAGCGTTGGAGTGACCGAGCAAACAAAGGATTAGTGGTCCTATTTTATCCATTGTAATATCAATGGGACGTTTAACCACGTTTGAACGTCTTGTGTACGTGTCAGAATCGTCAGAAGTACTAACATCGACAGACGGCTGTATGCAGCCATAAGGACGTCCACTGCTTCTGTCAATCACAAGTTATTTCGATTGTCTGGCGATACTAACTGTTTACCGTGCATCAGTGCGTTTTCAATCACTCAGTGATCAATTGTACATGAAGATGTAAACATGGGCCGCCAATCGATTGATCACAACATGGAATTATTAGAATAATTCCATGATCACAACCAACCATGCCGGTCTTGAGCTATGCTGGTTCCCTGCACCTATACCTAACTTCACGTACCTATTGCTTGCAATAGGTACCTGACATCTGTCCTGTGCACAGCCTTATGGTTGTTTTTTCTACGGCCGAAAATCATTACGCTTTTAATACAGTGAACAGCCACGTGTTTACAAATATGTTTCATAGTAGTACAATATATAACAGTTCTCAATAAAGTTACCTTATTTGACAAAATATGAAGTGAATTCGGTGAAATTGCCCTCGTTTTGTGTGTCAATTGTGTGACCATGTAAAAATATCAAGTTAACGGGCGCTGCATGACGACAGTATGACGATTTTATGAATTAATTTGTGTACGTACGTCACTTGCAATGAACTGGCAACCCTCGACGCACTAAAATTATACCAAAATTATTAACATCGGAATATCTGTACTAGTACGGGCTCTTAGGTCATAAAAAGATAAAAGATGTTATTATTTTATTATTTGTTGGCTCGTCTAGTCCGTGTTTATGCCATTGGAACGCTTTGACACCCGGGCCAAGTTAGTTAAGGTTCATTAAAAGTTATGTCCTGGAGGTTGCGCCGTTTATTGATAGGAACTGAGATTTCACATTATTATTATTGTGTGTATTCTGTTGTGTGTATCACTTTGGCCTACTTATACTTAGGATTGAGACAAATGAGCCCTCTTTGTACAACAATTGAAAACATCACTGTGATGGGTTACTACACCATGTTAGACAGGTACATAAATAACACTACGGGCTCACGGATCAATATAGTAAGATGATGATATGGGATTCCGGGGATGCAGTCGGGGACAGCCCTCAAATTAAGAAATGGAAAGGGCAAGGCAATTTCAGGCAATTTGAAAGGGGCACCAACTTCCACCAAGGCAATCATGTACTTTTCAATGGAGTAAAAACAGCCATAAGTTGAGGGCATCGAGGCAACTAGGTGGGGCACCGACGGCAATTGCCTTCGGTGCCTTCGGTTAATTTGAGGGCTGGTCGGGGACATGCACTGAGCAAGGGCGCAGATCCCGGGGGGGGGGGGGGACGGGGGGGGGACACGTCCCCACTTCCTGACACAATATCAAATGTCCCCCCCCCCCCACTTTTTGTGGTGATACATCAATCAAGGTCGGCGATCTAGTGACAAAATGGCAATGTCCCCCCCCACTTTCAAGATTGGATCTGCGCCCTTGGCACTGAGCCCATAAACCAAACTGTAAACTGCGCGCAGTGTAGCCGATCGTAGCAGCTATGAATGGAGTTAATGATATTTATTACTGAACAGTTAGTTACCAGTGCGTAACTAAACTTTTTCATTGGGGGGGGGGGGGGGGGAAGGTGCAGTGATTTGAAATGGGGGGGGGGGGGCTCCTAATGGGGGTTGGGTCCATCCCACACCCACACCGATTGATTTCATTTGGGGGTGGGGGCAGTTCCCGTTTCACCTGAAACCACACACCAGCTCTTCAGCGTAGGCCTATGCCAATCCTTCCCACGACCGGGGCTAACAACCTCAAAGTTTATCCTGCTGCATACTCAACCCTTTGACGCCTTCAAATCTGCGCTGAAGGATCGTCATCTAAGTAGTTTCATCACCAGTTTTTACTCACACCTGTAAATATTGTATACATGTATATTACACCTGTTTTTAACTTTCCAAGTGAACCCATGCCCCCCCCCCCCCCCGCTGGTTGGGCCACTGCCAGTTACTTATTTGAGGGTATACACCACCAATGCACTCCCCATAGACGCTGCGTGCAAAGCAGGGGTCAAACAATCGGCTCTAACTGGAGTTATACATCCTTATATGACATTTACAGAAATTATTCCTAAGGGATGTCCGCAAAACATATCAAGAGGAAATAGCAAAGTGTCGGACTAGATTTTTCAATATTATGCGATGAATTTGATGTAGCGATTTCGGCCCTTTATTTACGCCCCAAAACCCAGGACGGACCTTCCGCCGATTTCAGTCGTTTAAAACTTTAAAATGTTCAAACTAGTACGATTTTTTTGGAAATATGTAGGCCTACTGTGCACACTCATAAAAATGTGTAATACCCAAAACTAATAGATATAATTGAAAAAAGTATGTCAAAATCTCGCAATTTGTACCGCAAAAAGGAACTATTGCTGTGATAAACTTTTACCGGACGTGTTATCCCATAGTGCATTGGTGGTGTATACCCTTGAGGACTGTAGTAGGGCCTATGCCAAATCCATGTAGTCTGCAGACTTTGATTTTTGTGTTTTGCTTGTTGTTGTATGTACGTAATGCCGTAGTCGAGTCTCAATGTACGCAGACACACACGGTAATACCTTATTGTTATTTATACATGAAGATGAGATTGGGATCTCGATTGACATTGAATTTCACACAGTTCTTTAAAAGCTCCCCCATTGAAGACATGCAGTGGTAGGGTATATACTAAAGGAACTCCAGGGAAATGTTCGTAAAACGCAGCCGTGGCGTGCGCAAGGGGTGGGGTGGTACAGGCCCCCAGTTTCTATCAGTCGGGGGAAACTAGTGCCAGTCGGGGAAAACTAGTGCCAGTCGGGGGCTGGGCCGTCGCTAGAGTGGTTTTTTTTGTGTTGGGCGGAGGGGGTGTAATCCAAATAAACAAATGGTCAGCAAATTTGAACGTAACGTGTAGTCGACAAAATTATGCAGGTTGTTAAATAAAGGAAATGTTATAGAAAAATGATGAAAACGCTCATATTGTCCATTAGGTGTTTATTGTGGTGTGTTTTAGACTGTGCGAACCTAGTCTGCGAACCCCCCCCCCCCCCCCACCCACCACTTACGTGAAATTCACGAGGTGAAAATTGGGACTACCTTTTACTATTTTTTGGGGTACATCGGGGAATTGAGAAGAATCTGAGTGGGGGAATTTCATTTATTTCATTTGTGCCACCCCCCCCCCCCCCCACCTTAAAATATGCTGCGCACGCCACTGACGCAGCCCCGATTCAAGTAAGCGGGAGCCTCATACTTCAGATAATCAACATCATCATCATCTTCCTTACTCCTATACTGTGCAGAAACCTCTGTAGAAGCAAGGAGCTATTATATTTAACTATGATAACTCCTTGGTAGAAGAGAATACTCGCCACAGTTACTGTTGAGGTGCATTCCTCTCAATTCATACGGTTATTGAGTCATACAACTTCAGATAATCATCTCAATTCATACCAGTTATTGAAATGGGCAACGGACATTTACGCGTTGGTAGGGCTTATCAATCAAAAAGAGCTATCTTGTCACACATTGAACGATAAGCGATTCAGTGCAATGGCATAACCCTCCCAATTATTTTCAACACGGCAAACATGACACGATTCGTCTTACTGCGATTCCCAATGCATTATAAGTTCCCACTGTCTGATAACATTGAAAGAACTAACGAGTACTAACAAGGTTTTGAAGCGCCTCATGTGCCCGTTTATATGCCCCGTTTAGACTACTTGGTTGCATTTTCAGTCGTATTTTAATAAAACGCAACTTGTACCGCCTGACCGTACTATGAAAACGACTGGAACCTTAAGTCTACGCTAACGCAGCATTCGCATTTTACGCCCAATAATCCCACCCAATCGAGGTAGGAAGGCGCTGTTGTTATGGTTCAAAGGTCAAAATACATGTTCTTTTCCCGTAAATGTACGTGAAAAAAAGTCGTGTCTTTTTTAGTATTTATAAACATTTACATTTTACACGACTTGAACCGCCGATTTCCGTGTACAACATCGAAAAGAGTGTGGAATAAGTACATCAAGCCCACACTTAGCATCATATGAAAATGTTATGAAATTTAAAAAGGTAGGAATCATCGTGAAAATCGACTAAATATGTACCCCATGCCTGGAGGCTAACGGTTACTGCGCATGTGATGCCCGAAACTCGGTGTACCCTGCACCCTCGCGCCAACAATGCCAAAATAAATACATAGACAAATAACAAACTGACAAACGACATCAAATGTATTAGAAAACATAGTGTCAGAAACTTGCCAATTTATCATTTTTATATTTATTCATTTCATTTCATCAGTATAATGTTCTTACAGTTGTAAAAACTCAACCCAGTTGACCGAAGAAGTGGGTGCTCCTAACAAAAGGAATCAGTTGGAAACAAAAGCATGACAGAAGGGACACCGGACATTTCGTATTTTATCAGCTAAGATTGAGTTATAATTATTTTTGTTTATTTAGTGGGTAAAACCAATATAAAACCAAGAAACCTTTCCTTGTAATACCCGTAGCGTGACAACCGACCCAGTCGTTTGCTTAGTAGGCCTAGTTGATATTTGATCGACCAACTAATTGATTGAAAATGCACTGATACACGGTAAACAAGTTCATATCGCCAGACAATAGAAAGAACTTGTGATTGACGAAGCAGTGGACGTCCTTATGGCTGCATACAGCCGTCTGTCTAACATCGCAAGAAAAGGAGCGGAATTCGGCAGCCCAAATTTAAAACGAACGAGAATACTTTTCGTTTTCACAAATTTGGGACTTTTCTACAAACCTTATTATCATTCTGTACATAAGATCACGCTCTCGAACGGTCAAAGTTGCTTCCGTCATGGTGATACGGTAAGTTGAGCTCTGAATTTCACAGAAAGGTATAATATTATGAAAAATCTTTCGACACCAACACAACAGATCAGCGAAAAATAAATCGCTGGACACATGAGGTCAAAGGTTACCGGTTCGGCGGCGCGAATCTCAGGTTGGGCGTTTCGATTATTCAATTACGAGTTTCCCGTTACTTTTTTTTGCTGAGTGAGGCGACTTTTTCATTATTCATTATTCACTATTTGATCAGATTCAAGTTTCATTATTGACATGTAAATGCATGTTTTGATCAACCCATATTGATACGGGGCTTCACGAAAGGTATTTACAAATATAAAAAACCGCTTCTTTTTGAGCCTTGTTCCTTGATTCATGTATAAAAAAAACTCGCTATAGGCCTAAATATGTTTTGAAAATACATAAATAATGACATTTTCTACAATTTAATGTTTTGAAAATACATAAATAATGACATTTTTTTGGCAATCTTGACATTTTAACGCGGCGCGGGTGAAAAAAGGTGAAAAAACGTGATGCGAGCGGGAAACAGGAAACTCGAAATCGACTTCAGGCGCCTAATTGCGGATATTGTATTGCATCTGTTTCAATCGATTGATGGTAAATTATCAATTGCAAAGCATTTGTAGTTTTGACTACCGTGAATGAGTGGCACACCGTGAATCACCCATAAAAGCCTGGCTATAGGGGGCTAATGGGCTCAGTACTTCTTTGGTGTGGGAAGGGGGGGGGGGGGGGGGTGGGGGAGATGGAGGTCCCAAAAATGTCATTTATCCGGCGTTATCATTTTGTATGACCACCTGGGCGAATTTAATTATTTAGTATGACACCCCCCCCCCCCCCCCCCCCCCCCCACCTACTCAGATGTTCATTATTTGTAGTTATGACTCAGCATACTCTATATCATCATTGATGGCAACAGCAACAAAACAAGGGTGGACAGAGGTATTAAATTACTACTCCTAGTATTATTAAGTCATGTTATAAACACTCTACTTTTACACGTGGTTAGAATATACCCACCGGGACCGTCCAAGGGTCTTTGCAGCCTTTTCCACCACCCGCCACACTGTACATTACATTTCAGAACGCCTAAAAATGTGTTCTGGTTTATCAACATTTCACCACAATGCCATCCTGGATGGCATTGTGGTGAAATGTTTGTTATTTATATTATGTTGTTGTGTAATTTATTGTACTTTGTAAATGTAAATTGTATTTTTTTCTTCTTCTATCATTTTGTTTATATTTATGCTGACGATGCCTAATAAAAACAAACAAACAAACAAACAAACAAACATCAAAAAGTGTTCACGATTTTAATTTTGAAATATTTAGGAGGCCTACACATATTTTAGTCAGTTTTAGTCAAATGTTGTTATCCTATTTCCACAAATATTTAAATAACATCAAACAATGTAATACCTTTAAATGGAAGGTGTTCACAGACATGTGTTCTAGAACGCATTAGAACACCATGCAGGGCCGTCAGAAGGGGGGGGGTGCGTTGGGTGCGGACGCACCCCCCTTGAAAATCTCTTCTTTTTTTTCTTTCTTTTTTTAGGGTAACATGTTGTTTTATGAATGGAAAATGGGGTCAACGATGGCAAGATACATGAAAATTGTGTCCTAAATTCGCTGTAATGCTCAGAGCTTCCGAGGGCTTCGCCCCCTGGACCCCACCCGTTATTGGCTTCGCGCCAGAGGCGCTCGCATCATCAGCGTGCTGCAGCACTAACACTCTGACGTCATACTACTACTTCCGGTAAAAAATCGTGAAAACGCACCCCCCTTTCCGGTAAAAAATCGTGAAAACGCACCCCCCTTTCCGGTAAAAAATCGTGAAAACGCACCCCCCTTGGGCAAAAGTTGCTGACGGCCCTGCCATGTGTTCCCGGACTGTTACAAAAAAAGGTTTTTAAAAAGGTGTTCCTTGTTTACCATGTTCAAAATAAAACGTGTTAATTTTCCCCGTAATTTTTAACTGACCATATCCTGTAAAGATATTATATTGTTTGATGTTATTTAAATATTGTGGAAATAGGAAACTGTTAAAACAAAAAATAACTGAAAATATGTGTGAAATATTTCCAATACAAAAGTTTAACATCTTGAACACCTTACATTGCACCCACCCTCCAACCCGGCCCTCCAACCAGAAAGTAGCCAGTACAGTCTTATTATCATTTTGCAACATGTGTGGTGTGAAAAAGATACCGCCCAAGACTATTCAATTAGGACTAATTAGGACACGTCTTGTTATTATTTTGTAAACATTGAATGTATTTCTTGCATCATCAGTGGGAATTGACGTCAATTATTACTCATCAAGATCATAAAGGTGCCTAGAATTGTTACACGTCAGTGTAAGATCTTTAATATAAAATAAGCATCAGTGTTACAGGTACGTCATTCAATCTCAAACTATCATCAGTAGTAGGAGCGACCGGTAAAACATCAGTTGCAAACGAGGAAATACATGAAATTAAATAACGTAAATTAATAAGCTTATTATTATTTTATAATTATTATTATATTATAATTGACCATCATATGCATATAAATCGGATATTATCAATCATTGCAACAACTTTGAAATTGGTAGGTACATTTATCCGATATTCTGTTAGTGTTGTTTTAACTTGAAAGCAGTTCATGACATGAGTTTGATTGAAGCCGAAAGGTACACATGAAAAATGTACTGACTACTGTGTTGAATGTTGGTGTATGTGGCCGAGCGGACAGCGATTATAGTCATCGGCAGAATACTTCGTCACTTTTTTCTGTGACAACAGCGTACAGCGTAAACACGGAAGTATGTTGTAGAACAGCGTTATCTTTGAGTTTGAGCAGTTTGACGCGTCGCGGCCTCTGTAATCCGATAGGCCGCGACCGTATCTACATATATGGGTCATGAATGTCCCCGCCCACACGCTCATTAACTAGACGCGTGCGTTGGCGGTTTGAAAAAGTGCCGAAGACGTTCATAGTCCAGACGGCACGCTTTATACAGGGTGGGACTTCAGAAATCAAAAAATCTACAAAAGGGTGGGGGTCAGAATATTTCTGATATAAAGGGTGTAGTTGTATAAAGCGTGGAGATAAAATGAAAAGGGTGGCGGTTTCTCAGCGATCATCAAAATAATCAAAATACCGAACTAGCGCTAGTTAGATCATAAATATGTATCCGAAGATATACTTCGATTCGAAATTAAAAAGTCGCCATCTTTAAATTGGTTTGTTGAAATCGTGACATTTTTTCAAAATGGAAACTCACCAGGAGCTACGAAAGTGTCGTACACAGCGTATTAGGCCCCTTGCAATTAAATGTGAGTTTACTGTTGCCCGCACGCGTCCAAAAGTCGCCCGCATGATATATGTAATATTTTTTAAATATTTAATTATTTCATTGTTTAAAGCTTTTTCATAAGCTTTTTAACACTTTTCTGGCGATAAAATTAGCCGATGAGCCGCATTTCAATACTTCTGATACTTCCGGGTTGAGAAAACATTTCTGGGAAGTAAAAACTCTGCACGAAACATGGAACAGTCGCTTTGTATTGATATGTGTGCATTTGAAGCATATTCGTAGGCACGGCAATTAATTACTGCGCAATCGCTTCTGCGCATGACGTCACATCAAAACATTGCAGAGTTATTTTTAGTTTTTTTAGTGCATTCTGGGTAATATTTCAGGCTTGTTTACGATCGCCATCTTTAAAATTCTCCAATATTGACGTCGTGTCGGTTGAGATTGGCACTGTCGGTTCATTTGACCAAAGGAATCACGGAATTATGATCACCATTATGATGCTCATATTAGTACACAGATGAAAAATACGCGCGCATATTTCTTCCCAAAATGCAATATTGTTTGGTACAAGCTTGTTTAGAGCCAAAATGAAGCTCAATCGTGCAAAAAAATAGGTGTAAAGTCGAAAATCCCCCCCCCCCCCCCCCAATATGAATAACCTAGCTACGCCACTGATATCTCATTAATAGTCAAAATAGGGATGCAAATATGAGTTGACTCCTTTATAAAAGAAGCAAAATGCAAAGCCAAGGCAGTAGGTGGTGGTAGGACATAATTATAACAGCATTTGAATTGTATTCGTATCTTGGATAATAAGTTAACAACGCCGACAATATTAAATCAGGTGACTTTACCCCAAAATATTACAATATTAATATTAAATAGTCACCTCGTCCTGCTTTTCAAAACGAAATAGTAAACTCACATTTAATTGCAAGGGGCCTTATCACAATTTAGGGAGCATAAGAGTACCAAAAATGCACTGATTTGAATAAATAAATCCATTTCAAATGAATCTCCTCTATATATTTGCATTAAATAATCGTGATTTAGCCAACAAGGTGGTTTTTAAGTAAGCTTTTTATTTTTATTTTTTTTCAATTATTTTTTTTGATGAATAATTTCGGGAATCCCGGGACCCGCCCGAAAAATAAAACGGTCCCCGGGATGTTTCTGTCACTTTGACCTTTCTTCCAATGCAATGAGTGCTTTTTCAAATTTGAATGCACAAAATGATCAAAATGTCCCCTTTTCGGTATAAAGGGTGGGGGTTGAACATTCCCAAATAAAAAGGGTGGCTCTGTAAAAAGGATGGGGCAAAAATAAAAAGGGTGGGGGTCTGACCCCTGTCCGGACAGTGACGTTGACTATAGGCACGCTGTACCTTTGGTCGGGATTCCATCAAAGCACACAATCGTGGGTTCAAGTCTCCTTGAAACCAGGATTCATTCCAAAAAAAGTTCCTATCTAGGTCAGAAATTCTACAATACAATCACATCTTAATTCAGTAAGGTTTAGTTCGTTTTTCGGATTCTCTTTCCATGGTTTTAGCTGATATAAATCAGATTTAATTGTAGAATTTCCCCTATACCCCATTCACTGTGTACAACGTGCAGGTGTATACAGTGAATGTCAGTGCCCCATGGTTCGGAGAGCCACCTGACCTGATTGCCACCGTAATTGAGAGTTTAACCTGATCTGGGAGATCCGTGTTAAAATACCAATTTTATTTTAAAGTTTAAAGGGGCATTGAGAGATGTAACGATATACTAATGAGCAAATAACGTGAAGATAATCATCAACATAACCTTAAATCCAAAATGTCATACAATTCCAACATCGCCTTCAAGCCAAATAAAGCCAATAACGGCACTTCCGGATTGAGATTTGCCGGAAAGTCCAAGTGTAAAACGATAGCATTACTTTCGAATTCAGCACCTAGTTTCGATATAATCATATCGAAACTAAGAAAATCATGAAATTTTATATGATGAACAGCGAATGTTGGTAAACTGTTTAGTTAGTATAATGCCTAAGTATTACTTTGATGCAAAAAAAATTCCAGGATAATTGAGGGCGCACTCCCATGTATCTCTCAATGCCCCTTTAAGCCATGGCAACCTGTCTTTGTTTAATAAAAAACACCTCATAACATTCAATTTTTTTGTTCTCTCTTGTCTTCAGTGAATTTGTCTACTAACTACATGTACACTTCTGTACAAACAGCAACATCATCACCATGATTCTACAGGTAGCGTTTGTTATCTTGGTCATTTTCATCACTCACAAAATTTACGAAGCACTGTTTGGTGGTGGTAATCGGCAAAGAAGAGCAACAGCTGCATCTTCCACACAGCAATCATCAGGAACAACAACAGGACAGGCGAGACCATCTGCCCCACCAGCTGAAGCACCAGGAACAAAATCCCATGGTGCATCAGGAGGACAGCCATCCCATGATCCTCCAGCTTATGAAAATCTATACCCAAACCTTAATGAACTCAAAACTGCTCAGAAAAAGGCAGAAAACCCTGGAATTCTGAGTTGGTTTTTTGGAAGTGATGCAAGTTCCTCAAGTGATTCTTTTCAGAAAATCATCGATAAGTTTCACACTCTTGATGAAGTTACAGATGCAATTAGGAATGCTGGATTGGAATCAAGTAATCTTTTGTTTGGTAAGTGAAGTTGTAGCCCAGCAGTGGTAATGTACATTGTGCATTCACTTTAGAAGGGTCCAGGGAAATGCTATACATTGTATTTAATTTAATGCAATACATTTCAGAATGATGTTATTTATAGTCTAGACAGAACTTCCAAATTGGTGAGCCGTCTTACAGCAGCGAATTAATAGCTAGGAGAATGTGAGCTTGCGTAGCATGGTGCACTGAGTATCATATGCACGAAATGTGCGCGTGTGATAAATTGTGCGCGAAAGCTTTTATTACTTTTGCGCATAGAAAGAATATAAACCACTTTATATTTATTTCTCATCAATTTGAAACTGACCAAACTATAACAAGCGAAGACTGGAATAAAGCACAAAAACACGTCTGTTAAAAACAGATGCGTGTGTCAAACAAGTTATGTTAATACTCTTCAGTTGTGCCATAGAGTTTTGAAGGTTAAAAAAATGAACAAATTCAGTTACAATTTGGTTTCGGCCTTGTCTATTTTTGGCAATTTTATCAACTTATCCATTTCGTGTTACGGAATCTTTTCTTGCTCCATGACCAAATCATGCATATTCAGTGTACTAAAAGCATATAATAAAGACCTTTTTTTTCTTTCTTTTTTTACTTGTGTGGTCACATTCACATTTTACACAGTTGAGTTAAAGGTGTCAACAATTGGAAGCTGTGGTTGTAAGAAATCAAACACTTGAAATATCGTTGCTGTTCTGTCAAAACCTTGTGTGTTTTTCTGGCGCTTCAGCATGTACATTATAAAGAAATACTGCCAAACTGTTGCATCTAGGTCAAGGAAGTGTTGCTTACAAATTCAGGAGACAGATGACTTACAAGGTTTGATAGATGGAGTGGCGTTAGCAGGAATTCGTAATTTTAGGCCAGGTTGTTATCTCCCCGGAATGATGGCGGCGTGGAAGCCAGGGGCCCTTTGAGCAGACCCCTTGGCGGGGGTTGCAGGGTGAAGAGCACGCTAAAACTGTTGAGCTTCAACATGTCTGAATGGCCTAGAAAATCCCTCATTGCTCTAAATATTTACATAACATTTTGTTATAAAACTTCCCCATCATTTTCAAATGACTCTAATTGATCAATTTATTTTTATATTACAGGTATAGACTACACAAAGAGCAACATGTACACTGGCAAATACACATTTGGAGGCAAGAGTCTTCACACTATACAACCAGGCATACTCAACCCATACCAACAGGTAAATCACATAGCAACTTACTGCACACATTTAGTCACGAATTATATGAATTATGATACAGGTTATTAGCAGGTGAAACATGGCCTTTGAGAATTTCAGTTGATTAAACTTTAATAATAATAATTATAAACAAACAAAAACAGGCTGAGACAATATGTCCTAGTCATGAGAGCATTGGCAATGATGATAACAAGGTTTCTATATTATTATAGATAACTCTTATTATGTAAACGTGTGACTTATTGTGACGTTCGTAATTACAACTGAGCCGATTGCAATCAAAAACAAAAGCAAGAATCACAATAAATACCAATAATAAACCCGGTAACAAGATGCAAAAGAAACAACACACAATTCTCAACAAAAAAACCAAAAAACTCCTGGGTACCTAATGACCCCCAAAATTACTCAACATTATAAATCCCCCTTCCCCAAATAAAAGAAACCCAAAACAAAACAAAATAAACATACCTATTTATTCTAAAATACACAATTATCATGTTGTTATTTTGTTGGATTTTGTTGGATTCAGTGGTAAACCTATCTTAGACAGTTGTTGGATTTTGTTGGATACAGTGGTTTACTCAAATACATAACTCTGTTGGATTCTGTTGGATTTAGTGCTTTGTGCATAGAGAGTATTGACTGTTGTTACTGTGTGGACTACTATATCCAACAAATTCCAACTGTTGGATTCTGTTGGATATGGTGGGGAAGGCATTTTGTTGTTGTTGGATTTTGTTGGATATGGTGGTGTTGTTAGTATGGAGCCATCTGGGTTAGGGTTAAGATACAGAATATGACATAATGCAATTATATAGTAAATACTGTCACAAGGTTTATAGTGAGATATATTTTGGTCTATACACTGGTGCGCTCAACATCTTTGTTGAAGGTCCAACGTTCAAATCCCTCTTGGTGCTCCGAAATGTTACTGGTATATCTTGGTGAGGTAATTGTTATACACTGGTGCGCTCGACATCTTTGTTGAAGGTTCCACGTTCAAATCCCTCGTGGTGCTCCAAAATGATACTGGTATATCTTGGTGAGTTGTTACATATTAATGGACATATTGCATCAGATTTTCAGATAGTCACATTGATGACTCACTGGATCTGTCAGTGTTAAATGCCTAATGAATTTTGATTACCAGATTTCCATCTCCTACCTAAATGAGTCTTTAAAAAGTGTCAATCCTACCCATACATGTAGTTATCCTACCCATAATAGATAATAGAATGTTTTATTTGCCTCAGTTCAAGTTTCAAATGCCTTTAATTTGTGCATACATGTAGAGAAAAAGATACTGGTACCAACAAATCAGTGTTGTAGTCGAGTCCACCCTACCCGAGTCCGAGTCCGAGTACGAGTCCTTACCTCTCGAGTCCGAGACCGAGTCCTTACTGTCCGAGTCCGAGTCCTTCATGTTCGAGTCCGAGTCACGAGTCATTATATGTATTTAAGTTCTGATCACATGTCATTAATTTTGTTATCTATAATGGGCCAACATATCAGTGAGGTCAACATAATGATGCATTTTCAACCTTCGCATCCCTATACATGGACAAATGTTGATACCATTTTGAATTATAGGCATAAGAATTGATTCAGATATTCAAAAAGTGTCCAGAAGTTCATAGATCGAGAAATTACAAACTTGTTAAAAGGTGTGATATTTTGTAAAGCAACCCTTCTTCTGCCGTTTCACCTATTTCTTTTCACTGAAAATGTCATCCCTAATTCCATCAATTTGAAAATTACCAATGAAATATCCTCTTTGTAAGAAATGTTATCATTTTTTAAACAGTATAAATTACTGACACAAAAACCCTAAAGACCATTTACATCGTACAAACAGCCTTCGATTGCACATGATTATTATCATTTTAATATGTATAGGTTCCCTTGAATTGTGTTTTAATGCTTGTAATGATTATCAAAAGGTATTTTCAACAGCATATTGTTATAACTGTTCAGATGTATTTATGATGGTTTATGACATTATTTCTAAACTGTTGAAGATTGGATGACTAAATAATTATTTAATTGACTGCAAACAAAATAAGCCAATATTGACTGGACTCGGACAGGACTCGGGCACAATTCCCGAGTCCCTAGTGCCCGAGTCCGAGTCCGAGACCGAGTCCTTCACCTCCGAGTCCGAGTCCTTCAAAATAGGGTCTCGAGTCCGAGTCCGGACTCGAGTACTACATCACTGCAACAAATACACTTAAACCAAAAAGTTCCTGTAAATGTAAAGCCCATTTATTCAAAACTTGTAAACTCAATCTGAAGTATGATGCAATTCTTGGTAAATTCTCTTTTCAATAATTTTAATACCATGTACACAATGTACCTCTATTCAAAAAATTGAAAAGATTTAGTAAGGTTATGATTGATTATGTATTCACCAAGAGATGATAAAGTACAGTTGTGGATAAAAATAGATAGTTTGACTGCATTACATAGTGTGCTATAAAGCATCGTAATATTACTAACTGCAGCTTTTGTTTCAATTCATTACATATCTTGATACAGTACACATCCTGTAAAAGTGGAAATGTTCGCGCTACATATATTTTCGAGCTTTTCACGCTCGAATGAGCTACCGCGTAATAAATAACACACAAATATATTTATTTTGCATAGGTCTTATTCTATGTGATGAAGCTATAAATCATGAATTTAAAAAATGCAAAAACAGTTCAAAATCGGCAAAGTGGGAAAAATTAATCGTGGGAAAATTACCACTTTTACAGTAACTAATCATAACTTCATTCAGTGAGGTATAAATCACCGATCCTTTTTCACTCCTTTTAACAATATAAAAAAAGGATTGTGCTTTCCCTGCTCTTTCCTCAAGCTTTCCTCTACTTGTAAAACGGCAAGGCCCCTTATTCAGTTGTTATGAAAGAGGAATACCTTTTGCCAAAGATAAATAGTGTATGTTGGGTTGGGTACCCTACCCTCACATTCGCTTGTATGGAATTTGACAATTTGACTGTATTTATTGTATAATGTATTATATTGTTTTCTTTTCAATCCTGCAGGTGATATCAATCATTGGTCGTACATTAGCCCCATTCGATGATGATGACCTCATTCCAGTATATGGGTTTGGTGATCTATCGACGCAGGATCGTAAAGTATTCCCATTCCGTCAAGATGGGGATTGTCACGGCTGCGATGATGTCTTGGATTGTTACACGAGAATAACGCCCTCGGTCAATCTGAGCGGTCCAACAGATTTTGCGCCGGTGATAAATCAAGCTGTACAAGTTGTGAAAAGAACTAGATCTGTAAGTAGTTACTTCCAGGTGTGATGACATAGGACTATGATAGTTTAATCAGTTCTAAATTGGCAAGAAATATTCGGTTGTTATCTCTCCGCGCACAAAAGTAATCCAAGCCCACACAGACAATTATTGCTACACACGCTCGGTTTTGGCCGCACGCTCGTGTCAAGCATATGATGCACAGTGCACTTGTTTCCTTCATGCGTGTCCACGTCCTTCTGTATTCATTCGCTACTGCAAATGAGGCTTCGCTAATTTGGAACTGATTAAACTATTGGACTAGGCAGCAGTGTTGTGACGACTGGAGCCAATGATTTGGACTTAGACTTTCATCACTTTTTATGACTTAAGGGATGTGAACTCTCAGGCATAGCCTCCGTAAAAACTGCTGTACTCCTTCGGTATTCATTTAACCTATATAAAAGTATACATTTTCTTGAAGAAAAGGGTTCAATGAATCCAACCATGAACATGAAATTGACCATTTTGGAGAACATTATTAAAAAACATGTTTTTTTACCCATTTTAGGTTTTGTCAAGATAAAAATATATTTTGTCAAATTTTATCGTTCTAGATTTATTATAATCTTTAATAAAATTCTCTAGGAGGTTTTGTTTTTTTGAATATCTGGTTTATTTTTTGAATTATTGACCAAAAATGGACAAAAATTTGGTGCAATTCCAGCATTTTTTACCAAAAACCGAATTTGCTATGAATGCAGCAAATTTTGAGCCAAAAAACAAATCAGCATTTCTGGTGAAATTTGATACCAAAAATGGATTCTCTGACTCATTTCCTTTCCAAAAGTGTATACCTTTATGTACATCATATTAATAGTTCAAAAGTTACAGCGCTTGATAAATTTCGTGTTGTGAGGGTTGACAGCCCTTAACTTGACTCAAGTCACTGAGAGAGATTAGACTTGACTTGTGACTTGGTTTTAAAACTTTTCCAAAGACTTCACTTGACTTGAGTCACATATTCTAAAGACTTCACTAATACTCAAATCACTTTTCAAAAAACTTGACTTGACTTGATGCAAGTCTCTGTTGCTAATCTAATCCGAGTAAGTTGATTCTAAACAAATTTTTGACTAAATAAAATCAATATTTTCATGCCTAAACTAATCATAAAAATGACCCGAACAACAAGACTTAACAAATAATTTGAGTACATGAAGGTAAAAGCGCTCATGTTGAATGTTACCTGAACAAAATAATGACTTGACTTGATTTGAATTAACCAGTGACTAGACTGGACTTGCCCTAATTGATTGACTTGAGGTAAACTGAGAAAGACTTGACTTCACATCCACTGAGACTGGACCTTAATGGCTTGGTCACAACTCACAACACTGGCACATTCTCATTTGAAATTACTCTCAGATTTTAGCCAGATTTTTTACCCCTTCTGAACATGAATATATGAATTTTCAGTTTCCTCATTTCCAAATCCACCCTTTTCACAGTTTTTGATATAAATATTGCCAACTTCACTGATAAATAGTTCCCAAACTCTAAAATCTCTTATGGTCTATGTGTTTTTTCATTAATCATTGAAGCAAAAATATATTATCAAAAGCTTTGCTAAAACAATATACCTGATACTATGATGTGTATTGTATTCAAATATGTTTGCATATATATCTTGATTAAAATAAATTGACACCATATCAGCCTGCACCAAATGAAAATGTTGCCCTTGTATTGTATCAACCAACCCTGTGTATAATTGCTTACAGTATAGTTAAACCTCAATTTCCCATTGTTTTTGTGTTTCTCGTTTAGCAGTACCATATCTTGATAATCATAGCAGATGGACAAGTCAGCAACGAAAGACGCACAAGACAAGCCATCATAGACGCTTCTAATTATGCCTTGTCAATCATCATGGTAGGCGTGGGCGATGGCCCATGGGAACAAATGCAGGAATTTGATGATAAGCTACCTCAACGACGCTTTGACAATTTCCAGTTTGTAGACTTTCATCGTGTGATGGCGACGGCGACGCATCAGGAACCGGCGTTTGCTTTGATGTCACTTATGGAGATACCGGATCAGTTTAAAGCTGTGAGAAAACTAGGTTTGCTTCACTAAAGAGGGTTGACATGTATTCCAAATTCAGCACTCAGGGTTTTAGGTATGTAAAGCCCAGGAACACGGCGTGATTGTGTCTTATTTTGACCTTTTCATGCAACGATTTAATGCATGCCCTGGCACTTGGTGTGTTTCGTTTTGAATGGTGCTTTTGCCGCGTTACTATAACAATAGCAAAGGCGTTTTGAATATGCACTCGAAGCAATGCACAGCCGGATATGATCTACTGCATTCTGCGTTACCATGTGCAATGCTGTGTTATGCACAAAGGTTTATTGCATTTATTGTTGAGCGAAGAATGTAACAATAACAAGTCAGGTCTGATTTGGAGACCAGTGGTACTTTTGTGTCTCTATAAGTCTATATTATCTGATGTAAATGTGGGAGGCAGTGGATCCTGTATCCACATTTCTCGAAGCGATTGCGCCAGTTCAACTCTTTTTTTATCATTTTTATAAAGGTTACCTATTAGAATACAGTGTACATTACCCTTTCAATGCGGTACCAGTTCGAGGCTCTCCTCGCAAATGGGGGATCCGTGCAAAGAGCGAAAAAATATCTCATACTTTTAAGAAAAAAATATTCATATATCTCATACTTTTAAGAAAAAATATCCATGTATTTTTGTTCCATATTTATACCAAACTGTGATGTCTTTCAAAAGAATATATGGTAATGCGATCAAATACATGTATAAAACAGTTCTGTGTTGTATGTTTGGGTTGATAATATACATAATGGCTACAAAAAAACCTGTTCTACAGGTCCGACCGACCCATTTTTTTCTTGAATTTCCAAATCTTTAGCAATTTTTTTGAAATATTTCGAAATTTTTTGAAAATTTAGAAAATTGTTGAAAATTTCCTGACATTTTTAAGAAAAAAACACCCACACACAAAAACGTCCGACCCTACCTGAGAGGTCTGTTTGCCTGTAGAACAGGGTGTTTCTTCGTTGCCATAATGGTTGAAAATGTATTCAATTTAGAGGAGAGATTTATGTGCAGGAATAATTAAGTGACTTTGTAATCTTACTCGAAAAGGTGTTGTGTAAAAGGAATAATGAAAGCTTTGTGTTCATGCATAGGATAGAATATTTACATTTGTTGTACTAGTCGAGATGTTATGTATCTTTCACCGAAATGTTGTTACTTATAAATATTCATTATTTTTATTGATATTGTAATTTACTAAATCATCTATATTCATGGTGCTCTATTCGGTTATTCCAGATGAAATCCATACATATGGAAGACATTTTCTTAACACTTTCCACGCGGCAGGCGTCTGCAGACGACATTCCAAAATTTCACAATTTTTTTCAAAATATCAAAATTATTGAATTTCATTACCATATTTAGAATCACCATGAGAAATGCACTGAAATAAGTACAAACATGAATAGTATTGGTTCAGTAATCCTTGAGATAGACTTTGAAAGTTGGGAAAGGTTTCTGAAAAATCTGTTTTGTAAATGGTAAAACTATATTAAATGGCCGTGTGGAAAGTGTTAATCTTCCACACGTCGAGTGTGGATAACAAATGGAGTCACCCAATCTTCGTGTGGGGATGATTAAGGTAATGTCTTCCGCAGGGGGTGTATAGATTTCAACTGGAATTACCCATTAAATAGGTGTGTGTTAAATACAAATGTTCAATTGTGTGTCGATAGAGACTATTTTATAATAAAAGAATTTAAAGGTAACAAAAATATATAGGCTGATGGAACTTGATGTATCCAGGTATTTTGTTTTTGTAAAAATAAACCACCAACAAAAAACAACGGGGTATTTTATATTTTTGAACACATGAAAAAGGTTTTTAATAACATTTTCAAAACCTTTCTGTATTTTGATGATTTACAATTTAAAAAACCACATGTGTAGTTGTGTTCACTTATGTTCACAAATCACTAAAGCAACTCTCTATGCCAGTAGACAACACTCCCTCAGACTATAGACCATTTCAAATCCGAAAATATACGATCGGTTCCGAATGTTTCCGATTAGCCGAGTGATTTGACGCTCGGTTACATGACCTGTCAGCTCACAGGTCATGTCCATGTGCCGGAGAAAAACAAACATGTTTTTCACCTGTCTGCCCGTGTGGTAGATTGCGCTGGTGTTGGTGATAGATTGTGTCCCTCACAAAGTTGATGTTGCGGCATTTCAGTAACAAAAACGGTGAGATGAAAGAGATTTTGGGTAATATTTTCACTTTTGACCTTTTGCTCGATACATTTGGAATTTGCCCGTCAAAGCCATTGTTGATAAAAACTAAAATAGTCTCATTCCACGTTTTACTTCTCATGTGTTATGTAAATCAAGTAAATCACTAGGCGGACAACCAACTAGGACAATGCTGTGAATGCGATCAACTGTTGCACAGGACGCACAACGCACCTACTCCACGTGACCTGTTTTTCCGGAAGATTTCCAATCTCAATTTGAAATGGTCTATAGTCTTAAACAAACGTAATTTACCTACAAAATATACTCATAACTCTAAAAATATAGTTCCAACTCTAAAATATCAAAGTACAAATTAATGGATTAATTTCTGCTCTTCAATTTTAGATGTTGTCCACACAGATATTGATTAATAACCAAGAACGCTACACCGAAAAAGAATGAAACAAAGTAAAATTTTCAATTTTGCACTTGGGTTATGAACACGCAGGATAGTGTGACAGGTACACGTATGGGTTGCATTGATCAATTAAATCACCCCCAATCCTCATCTTGCTATCGACTAGTGAGTTATCGCTAACATTTAATCAATAATCTGCCTATTGCTACACAGAGGCTGCGTGTAGAAAAACCAAATGCTAAAATAAAAAATGGATTTTGTTTTGGCTTTTGACACATATCTTTGTGAATATACAGTTAATCTTCTTGTGCAATATCTCTAATTAAAGAGATGAGATTATTTTTCAATTTTATAAATTGATATTTTACGTAGGAGCTATAGTTTTGGAGTTATAAGCATGACCAGTCGCATCAAAATGGGCATGTTGTTGGCAAACATTGTTTTGAGATAGAGGCCAATATGTTTGGTGATAAATTAAGAAAATTATAGAACAAAATATGCTTCTTCAATTCATATCTTGATATTACAAAGTCTGATTACCTTCAGCATGTTATCATTTAAAAGCTTAAAATGTGCTTTATGAAGTCTTTCAATCTCTGAGTTGACTCCGGCCTCCAACATGTCCATTTTGAATGTGACGGCCGGGTCACATATTACCTGGAAAGTTACTGTTTTTGAGTATTTCCATATTGCATAATCTTGGCAGGCTGTATATACGCACAGAAAACTTAATTGCTGTAGCAAACTCAGGTGGTGTACTGGTTGGAGATGGGCTACTCCAATGCAAGGCTCAAATTAATTCAAGGCATTGAAGGCGACTGCCTTGGCTGCCCCACCTTGTTATGATGATGATTTACGCCCAATATGTATTGGTCTCTCTATGAGTTTTGAAATATTGGGCTCGACTGCGTCTCGCCCAATATTTTTTAAAACTCATAGCTCGACCAATACAATGGGCTTATTAATCTATCCAATTTTATACCAATAAAAGTGCAATTGTCATCAGTCTAGAAATAACATCATAATAAGATATATGGTTTATGCTGTAAGGACTGTGGACGATTACACCAACATTGGTGGAAGTTAAGTATGATTTAATTACAGTTTCTAATAACAAGAAAGATAAACCAGAATGTATACACGATCAGTGCTGATATTGTACTTGACGTAATTTATTGTGGTCATTCCATTTATATGGTTTTCTACTTTTCAAACAAAATATGTTATATTGTATATTTTTATGTTATTATGTTTTAATGATAAAGCTATTGTATTATAGATAATTAAACAAATTCTCTGTGTAAAAATGATATACTTAAATTGCTTTTGTGTGTAAATACTGTAATATCCAGACGACGGTGGACACGAATGTTCGTAACTTTGAATCTCCGTTAGTTTCACATAAATATGGATTTTGATTATATGACCACAACAATTCATCACACGTTGGAACTAAATTATTTCATCCTAAAATCGCTAGAGTTGGATAACCAACTCTAGTGTCAGTATCAATTTTTAAATTTAATCAGTTGTTAATCATTCTTCCCATTTGCTTGATCACGTAACCTGGTACGCATAATTCAACCTTGAATATTCATGAACGAGCTCATGTCCGGTATTGTCTGGTAATATCCAAAAGTTGATTCGTGCAGGTAAATGTATATGTGTCATTTTTCCTAACGTTTTTTCTATCAAAACACATTTAGGAACAATGGTGATTTCAAAAGGTTGCTCTCTGAAAATTCAGAGTATATGATGGATGGTTTAGACCTACCGAAACAATGACCCTTATTTCATTTTCAGAGTAACAACTTTCGGATTAATTACCTTTTTAAGTTATATTTTCAATAAGCGTACAATACCACTTTGTTGTACCCATACAAACATTGCTTCGACAGGTCACAAATACGAAATGGTTTCCCTCTAATATTTCTATATTCTTATTTGTAATAAACCCTTTTGGAGCTGAAATCCTCCGGAGTGATAACCCTTTATCATTTTCAGAGAAACGACCCCTCAGACATATTAACTGTCGCATCAGTGACCCTTATATCACCTTCAGAAAAATGATATTTCGGACAAAATAACTTTGATTGCCAGATACAACGATAATAAAGCAATAGTCTAATTTTTCACAGTAATGACCCTTCGAATTAAGAAAAAATGGATCAATGACTTCAGCATGCTTTCTCAACTGGCGGCAGGGTCGCCACTTCTGGCGCCAGAGAGTGGTTAAAAAAAATTTAAAAAGTAAATAAACAAATTTAAAACAAATTAAAGAAGAAATCAATCATATCATGATATAGCCAGCTTTCATAGGCCTACTAAAATCAACCACTGACCCTCCACAAGAAAAAAACAACTTACCCCTCCACCACTCGTGCCGAGCCCTGTTTTCCTCTGAAAAATAACTTGAATTATAAATCCTAAACAAATATGACCAACGAGAGGCAATTTAAGTCAGTTAAAAACCCAGGAGCTTGAGAGGGCGCTGCCCCTGGACCACTGTCGGAGCTACGCCCCTCGCCCCTTCGCCCCTGGCTCCACAAGTGGAGCTTCAACAAGTTGGTTTTTATCAAAATATTTTGGTAGTTTAAAAAGTCAGCAAAAATCAAATAATGTTGACTGCTTGTAAGACAGGTAATTGGTTCTTATGTCTCCTACTGGATGCATTGTATCTTAGTTTATAAACTTTTATATGCTATTGAAGTACAATGTATATTGTTCTATATAAACTCCTCAATGGCTTATATTTGGGATATTTTGATATATATATGTTTATTTTGTGTTACATAATATCAATGGAAAGCCAATGACTTCATACCATTTGTAGGCCTACTGATCATTTATATATCAATGCGCAGCCACTTGCTTGAGAATTTGGAGAGGTCTCAATCTCAAGGTGCCAAATTCACCCTATGGTTGGTTGGTACGTCTCCGTCATGACTGACTGCTCGTGACTTTACAGATGAGCCCTATAGCGAACCCTATCGCTATATGGGCCCTATAGCGAGCCCATATAGATGCTCTATTGACGCTTGAGTACAAAAAAGTGGTGATTCAGTTTTAGACCTCCCAACGTTCTCAGCAAGAAGTGACTGAGTACTGAAACAAGTGATTGCTACAAATTTGGTATTGTTGGAAAGATGGACACATCAGCTTTTCATTAATATACAAGTTTGCAACAACACAATATAAAAATATCACAAAATAAACAAAATCATATAAGGTGGAAACAAAATTTGGAACACTTTTTGTTTAAAGGTTTTAAAAACTTGAAATCGAGTAATACTGCAATATTTAATGTACATAAAATAATAAACATTTGTGAATGTCATCGGTAAAATACAAGAGTAACAGCTCATTTTTTTATCATAGCTGGTTTATAAAATATAATATTTATATATACATTATCAACATTTAATACAGCTACACACACTTGTGTTTGATCATTTCATCAATGTTAGGCACAAAAAAAGTTGTGTTGCCCACAGCGACCGATCTAGCTCTATCTATAGAGCCTTAGACGATCCCTTTACTAACTGTAGAGGGAGCCCTCGCGTGCAGCCACAAGAAATATTACCTAGAATCAGCGCACGTGCATCATCTGTCTTGTACTGCTGCGTGTGGGTTACTGCACTGTCAATGGTTACTGCTTGTACCTGGTCGTATTCCTGAGTCGTCAGTCTGAGGGTCGGCTCTATTAAAATAGGCAACATCTTTTATTGCCAACTATATTGAATCATAATTGTTCCCACGAGACTGTGGCACGCGTCCCCAGTACATCGGAAACTACGATGGTGGGTTAACAGCCTCCCGCTGTTCTGAGAATGTTAAATCAATTAGTAGAGTAAACATTGTGGTTAAGTTCACCCGGCCCAGACTTAAGTGATCCAGTGCACGGTATAGGCAACATATTTATATTTAACCAAATGTAACCATATACCGTAGATATAGAATAACCAGTTTCAAGCCTGACCAGTTTAGAGAACATTTATTTTGTAAATATATAAATCGAGGAAAATCGAGTGAAAATGGGTCTCACAATAAAGTGTTTCTGGACTTCACCGCATTGCTCAGAGTTGTTAATATTGCTCGCTCAGTGTTGCCCTAGTATATTTCCATCCCCTTAGTTTATCGCGTTATTCTCCATTGTAATTTATTCATTTATTGTTCCCCACACCCAGTTGGTAGGATCTTGCTTTTATTCTTTGTAGACAAACATTTATCCAAACACACACGCAGCGCATCGTTAAACATTTACAATCAATTCCGCAAATAAATACCTCATCTCGCCGGGCATAGAGATTACTTTTAGTATCTTACACAACCTATATGCGTGTTACTCGTCACTGTGGGGTAATTGTATGAAACATAAATTGTAAGCGAGGTTATTTTCTTTCGCGCAAATATCTGGGCCATACAGCTCGTTCTTATCAGGACCAGGGGGGGAAGGACATCGTTTTATTTTGTTACTAAATTTGGGGGATTTTCCAAGGATATTTCCAAAATTGCGACATGGCGAATTGTATTTTGTACACAAGTCTATGGGATAGATTTTCGTAGAGACCAATATTAACCGACTGATTGTATTTAATTGGCCCGTGGGCCACGTCTTTTTATAGTCTTAACTGGAAGATAAAGACTTTAACTTGCATTTTCAAGAAAAAACAAGCGTGGCCCACGGGACGTTTTTTAGCAAAAAGACATTAAAGAACTGCTATTTTGACAGTTTTCCTTTCAAATTACGAAAAACCCGTTACAATATTTAGTGTCTCTTCAACAGACTTTGTTTATCACTGAGCAATATCGCAATACGTCGTTATACGAACAGAACATAGATATGCTAAAGAGACTGAATTATGATCCGGTCTGACCGGTCACACAAAAATGGAGATTGATGCGGGGACGAGTGATGTTGTTGACAAACACAACTGGATTTAAACAATTCTACAACAGCTACATATACGACAGAGAGGTTAACAATAACAGTACATAAGCCTAAGGTGAGTTAACACACGCACATGAGTCGTAACAATCAATTGATTTGTTGTGCTTTTCATAGGCTGTGTCTCCAGAAACTCCGAATTCGGAAGGTCTGCGTGTGTATTGCAGAATTGGTGAGAATTTACACACTTGATGCTTGATGTGGTAATTACTATGGCAATATCCTCAAATAGGTCTTACATACGGAATAAAGCACACGGCAGCTATCATATTTACAATGCAAATCAACTGCAAAACAATTGCTGCCTTGTGCTTTATTCTGTATGTAAGACCTATTTGAGGATATATTGCCATTACTATAGAGCTTAAACAGCTAAACTGGAATGTATCAGGGAGGGGTCAAGATGTTGTTGTGACGCCCCTTGTATGGTCTCCGCAGGGCGGAGCACCATGTTTTGTACGTCCCACAACTGCCAGTTGTGTTATTTACAGTCCCGGCCTGACCCCCATCCGGGACAAAGTGTACGTCGCTGCGCGCCATACGGTCCCGGCCCCCCTTAGCCAGGACAAAGTGTACAGCGGCGTACAGTCCAGGCACCCCATAGCTGGGACAAAGTGTAAACCCCAGCTACATGTACTGTCCATGACCATGTGTATACATTTTATGTACCTTAGCGTACATCCCCACTATGTATGTGTACACACGCCCGGGGTATACATTTGTGTACCCACCCCTACACCCCCGCTACATTCCATTCCCCGGCATATTTTTTCAGCACTTGATGTACGTCCCCGCTCAGTGGCGTAACTAGACTTTTTCATTTGGGGGGGGGGGGGGGGGCAGGAAGGGGGCAGTGACTTGAAATGGGGGGGGCTCCTAAGACAATCCAAGATTTTTTTGAGTAAAGAGATGCGCGCGAAATTTTCGACTTTACAGCTATTTTTGCACGATTGAGCTACATTTTGGCTCTAAATGTACCAAAGAATATTTCATTTTGGGAAGACATGCGCGCGTAGAGCGCGAACATTTTTCATATGTGTACTTTTGACCATCATAGTTCCATGATTCCTTTCGTCAAATGAACCGACAGTGCCAATTATTGACGTCATTATTGGGGGGATTTGGTGTGTACTTTTTTTGTAAATTTTATTTACAGCCGTACTTGATTTCATTTGGGGGGCAAGGGTTCCAAGTGGGGGGGCCCCGCTGGTTACGCCACTGTCCCCGCTACACGCCCCTGCTAGCCCAGGGGTAGAATTTCGGCGCGAATCCGCGAATCGATTTCAAGTCCAAAACAGGACCTAGATGATTGGTATTTGACCCTTAGTCAACAAACATGCCGAATTTGGAATTTGTGCAAGCTTATAGCCTTATTCTTCATATTATTTTCCATTAATTTCGCAATAATCCATGGATTCTCAAAATTGGCGAGAATCCATGGATTCTCGCAAAATCCTTCCGCGAGAATCTTAACGGATTCGCGCGGTTGGTTACGAAATTCTGCCCCTGTACTAGCCTGGGCAACTTTTGTACGTCCCCGGTACACGCCCCCGCATAGCCGGGCAACGTTTTTTGTACGGTCCCCGCATGGTCCCTGTCATGTCTTGGGTCCCCCGGGCTGGGGATGCAATTAAATAGGTGCATAGTGCATTTAAGTGTAACTGTAAATTATGTAAGTGTACATCAAAACAAATAATTGTCGATCATGGCCCTCGCGTTCATCCAAACAATCTAGCAACGCACTGAATTACAGAACTACTAGCGCACAATGCTGTCATGGTCACGCAGACGGTGGCATTGACTGCGAGGAAATAATCAAGAATTATTTGTTTTGATTGTAGACTTCTACTACAGTTTATTAAGATCTTTATAATAAAGGTAGTGTTATTATTTTCAACTTGATGTTTTCTATTCTACATGAAGGGTCATCCTTAAAATAGTCATCAAAAGTTGAGTTGCATAACTCCAATTGGTTCTTGACAATCCTTTATTTTAGGGGGATAAATTGATTAGACGGAATGAACCAATTTATTCATAAATTTGACTATAAGTCTATAATACATCATGTACATGAAATGTACAGTCAATTCATGAAGCATTCAGTTTATTCTGTCAAATCAATTAATTATCCCCTAAAAAAATACAGGATTGCCCTTATTTTATAAGCACAAGTAGTGTTTTCACTCTCCCTATACAAAGGGTGAAATATGTTGAAAATGCCATTGTTTTGCTGCCTAAAACACTGCACTATAATCAAAACAAAAAAATTGTCGATCACAGCGTCATGATCTGAGTGCTCGCGATCATTACAAATTAAGGTGGAGCCTTTCTTTGTATGCAGTGCGTTCCAAAACAGTCCCAAGGCAGCGTGTGGTCTTGTTGATTAGGGCCAGCGATTGGTCAATTGCCTATTTGTTTACAAGTATGTCACATGTTCCAGTTTTACTGCGCCCTTGCCATCGCGAATGACGCGGTTAGGACCAGTCGCATGGGACGCTGGGCAGGGGGATCGTATACACTGTGATCGACACATTTTTGTTGTTGATTATAGTGCTAATTTGGCCATCATTTTTCACCCTCAAGAATTTTGTTCTGTGAAAACACTGAAGGTGACATGAAATTTGCACACAAACAATCTGTTAACCACCTTTGACAAAGTTATTTCACTTTGAAAATGTTCCTCAAGTTCGTCTTATATTAATCAATGAATGTCAATGTTAATGTTTCCTTTGGAGGAACAAAAAAAACACCTGGCAGACCGACCCAGGCGTCTATGGAGCATCCGTAACAATCCGTTTATTTGAGCTGACAAATAAGCGATGAAAAAAACCCTCTTTTACGGGCCTGACCGGTACCGAACCACTTTTTGGTATTTTCAAGATTTTTGGATACTTTTTTTCTCAAATCATGTAAAATCAGCCATTTTTTGCCAGAATTCCAGATATATGCAGACTTAAGACTTTGGTGACATTTTAGGTAAAACAATAGCCATGCATTTTGAACTCGGCAACATTATAAAAATGTGAAACCTTTTGAGTCAGTGGCATAGCCGGAGGGTGCAGGGGGCGATTGCTCCCTTAATATTATAATTTAGTCGGTTCAGACTGTAGACTGAAGCCTGTCGGTTAAGATTGCCTCCATCGGTTGTGTGATTGTCAAAAAACATCGTCGGTTGTGTGATTGTCAAAAAACATCGTTGGTTGTGTGATTGTCAATAACCGTCATCGGTTAGTGTGATTGTCAATAACTGTCGTCATTTGAGAATGGCATTGTTGTTTAATATTGGCACTGTCGTTCGAGCCTAGCACTGTGTTGGTTTTTTGAAGAGCTCATTTTTCACGCCTGTTTTGTGAAACTACGTAAAAACCTGCAACACCTAGGACACAATTCGGAAAAGTGCGACGTCACCACCTTTTTTTTCTCAGAAAAGTGCGAAGTCATCACCGTGACCGTTTTGGATGGCGGGTTCAAAACATGTGGCCTAATGTCTTTACTTCATATTTAGATTTTATACTTTATGGAGGAGGGGGCAATGAAAGATTGGAGTAATTCTGTTATACCCTTCACAGGGGTATTCATAGTGTGTGATCTTTAAGAACGACGCATACTACCGATGTTGGTGTGTAGGGTATAACAGAATTATGCCGACAGATTTAAAATTAATAGGTACATGTACTTGAATACTTGAATGAAATGAAATATAACTTCATTCCTTTTATTCCTTTTTCAAAATGCAGAATGGCAGAAAGATGCAAATACCGACACAAAGGGGATACATCCAGAAAAAAACACCCTCTACAAAAACTTAATGAAGATTTACATTGGACACAAGCAGAGTGCTCATCATTTTCTGCAGTAAGTATAATTCTGGTTGTTACTCCAATGATAAAGGCTAATTAGGAATGAGATTCATCAACAAATTGCAGACTGGGAAGTGGGAACTGACTGTTGGAGACATCACATGAGATTTGTGCATGAACGTCACCCCAAATCACAGCTACTTTGGTCCATGACCCTGGGTGACAGGGTATCAATTTATGTGCCAAACAGTGGTGGCACCAGCACCAACATTTAAATGGTTTGGTTTTAATTGATGCCACTTATTTATAATTTTAATCCTACTAGTAAGACCCTTTATTAAAATAGTAAACATTAAGATAAATTCATAACCGCCACTTCACAATAAGTCATCATAAAATTGTAACATGAGTAACCAGAATCATAATCAGTAAAAGATGCTAAAACTTCAATTTTTCAAAAGTGTTATTTATCACTATTAATGGTTAAATATGTTATTTCAATTGTCAAAGTCAAGATTTTTGTTAATTTACAATGTATATAAAGAATAAAATGCTAGTAAATTATGGCTGGACAGAGTGTAACATGTGTTACGGTAACAATGTGTTACTGAATATTTTGCCATTTTAAATTGAAAATAAAATAAAAATTGAATTGTTGTTTTTATAAACCTTAGTATATTACTTGCTTACAAGTTACAGTAGTGACCGATTAATTGTAGATTGGTTTAGTTTTAGTTTAAGCAAATAAATGTTGGGATATTTTTAGTGCGTCTCAGCGCGTAATGCGTGTTACCGATATTCGCAGTGGTCTCACATGAACACGAGCAGCTGATCTTTCATGTTGGGCATTTTTTACAATACAAAAGATGAAAACTTCATTCAAATTATTCTTACAGAGATGTAGAGAATGGAGATTAAAGAATAGCCCGCTAAAATGTAATACAAGTTACCAAGTAATCAGCAATTTCATGATTTTAAACTAATTCTTTATGCCTGATTGTTCATTCTTGTAGGATTCCTGCCAGGATCCTACCAACTCAGTCCACATGCACAACTCTGTATGGGACTTATGGGACCCAGACATGTTTGCCAAAGCAGATACATTGTAAGGACTTAATCCTGGAAGATGTCTCCAACAAGTTGAGTGCCATGCAAAGGAAGATCATGATTTACATGGAGGATTGGTGGATATCCATTCTTACTCCTATTAACTATATGTGAGTTTGAACTCATTTGGATTTAAATGAGCATTAAAACAGGGTCAGAAATTTGAGAAGAATCCAAGAATCCATTCTCGCCGGTAAAGTTCTGAGAATCCAAGTTGATTGTGGTATTCTATCTAATATGTTATTTTATGGAGGAAAATTCATAGATTCTCATCAAATCCTTGGCAATAATCTGAACTGAATGGATTCTTGCACCCTTGGAAAACTTCTGAACATGTAAAATATTGGACAGCTAAAACAGTTTCGAGATCTTTACATTTCTGCATTAATTGATTAATTAACCGTAACCCCAGTTTAGGGTTTTTGACTGGGATCCCAATTTTCGAGGAAAAAACACCAGCTAAATCTCAGGGAACCTGCCGGGATTCGATCCAGGGACCCTCCGTTCTCAAGCCCCATGTCCCACCCACTAAGCCACGGCCCTCAGCTACTCGTTGGCGCAGTGTACTGCGCTCACTATGCTTGGTTGAATTGACTACATCATGATCATCGAAAAAGGAAGAAAAAATGAAATGGTACCATAACCCTAACCCCGGTTTAGGGTTTTTGACCAAGACCACAATTTTCAAGGAAAAACACTCAGGGAACCTGCCAGGATTCGATTCCCCCCCCCCCCCCCCCCCCGTTCTCAAGCCCCATGTTTTTTTGTGTGTTTTTTTCATTCTAAAATTTTGTAAATTTCATCACTATAAGTAACCCTAACCCTACTACACCACACGGCCAACCTGTTTTGATAACCTTGTGTGCAAGTTTTGGGCTACAAAATGGACCCAGACTATATAACGAGGCGAATATACTGAGCCGAGGTGTAGTGCTCCCGTGGTGTAGTGGATTGGAAGCTGGGCTTTGGTGCAGGAGGTCCGGGGTTCAAATCCCAGGGGAGCGGGGACTTTCCTGGTGCATTTTGGGGTCGGAAAAAGAATCTGTTGCTGTGTGGTGTAGTAGGGTTAGGGTTTTAAGGAAAAGTTCAGGGTTTACCCACCCGGACCCAAGCGTGTACCTCAACACACCCTTACTAAAATGCAATCATCAGCAAGGTGGTACCAGGTTGCGCAAGGTTGCACACATTTGTCGCAAGGTTGTGGATGATTGCTGCAAGGTTGTGCAACCTTCTCAGAAGAACCAAACTGGTTGCGCAAGGTTGTATTTTTCCAAATTTATCCTTGCGCAAGGTTGCAGAATTGATTGCGATTTTTATAAGGGACACTGCCAAATTAAACAAAGAAAGAAACATGCCACCCTGTCCGGTTGTACAGGCAAACGAACCTCTCAGGTCGGGTCGGTCAGGCTTTTTTCCTTTCATGTTTTTTCTTGACCATATTTATTGTTTACTTTTTAAAAATCTGTAAATATTTGTTTACAATAACAAGCAAAAGGGGAAAAAATAATTAATTTCTAATACAATGGGCCTGTACAACAGGTTTTGTTTTTTCCTTTATCATGTTTATTGGGAAAGTAAACAAAATTGGGATATTCATTTGAATTTGCTGGCACCATCAAAAGCAATAATAAAATTATGCAAACTCAAACTTAAGTTTTTCACAAATTGAATTATGTTCCTTGATTCTGTTCTGACATTGGATTGGACGTAGAATATTAAGTTGCTAGGGTATTTGTTGCATTTAAACAATGCCTTTATTAATGCTACAACCCATTTAAAAAAAAGTAAATATTAGGTAATTCAAACATTTGACCTGGACACAAAATAATCAATTTATAATAGTGTTAAGATGATTTCCCCTGCAGCTCAAAATAACCAATTTTTGTCTTCTCTTTTACAATATTGATTTTAGGTTGCATTATAATAGATTGTTGTCAATCTCCAAATGGATGTGAATAACTGTCAAGCATTGGATATCTTACGAAGACGGATGGCCTGTACTCAGTGGGACACAGGGAGCAGGATGACCAAGGGATTCAATTTGCCTGAAGTGTGGATGGAACAGAGAACATGATGGCCAATAGACTTCACATTTGGATGTATGGATGGAATTAACTATCTATCTATGTATATGTCTCATACATGTACATGTAGCTATATTCATGGCATTGGGCGATGCAGTGATGAAACTAGACTCTATAGAGACCTAAGTTTTTTAAGCTGCATACCATCAGCTGCTCTGATCACTGAGGTATATATTGTTATATTACCTTACTTGTATGTGTAAAAACTTTGAGCAAGGTTATACCAATTGTACATGTAGTATTGTAATGGGATGCCATCTTCTACAGTGAAATTTACTTGGTATTTTGTGTCGTGAGCAATTATCACTTCTAGTCTCAAGGCAAAGGAAATAATAAATAGAGAGTCAGTACAAGTGAAGGAGGAGTATCGATAATAAGGCCAGAACCAAACACAATTAGTCGGCTGTATGTTACAGCAATCAAGAAATGCTCTGCGCATGGTATTAAACAGTACCTGGACATAAATTTAGTTGATCAAGGAGTCACATGAGTCAATATTTGATTATTGGGTTTTGGCTTTGATTAAAAACACAAGTGGGGATGAAAAGGCTGGTTTTTGGTTTGGCATCAGTTATAATTCAAACACAATGATGTTGTAGCTTTTAAAGGAGGGGTCCCGCAAGCACAACATTATTTAGCCAAAATTGCATAATTATATAGAACAAAACATCATACTATAATCAAAACAAAAAATAAATAATATATAGACTCGGACAAACTGGCGAGAATTAAATTAACAAAGACCTTAAAAATACACAGTATACGATTCCCCAGCATCCCATGCGACTAGTGCGTATCATGCGTAACCGTGACATCAAGGGCACAGTAAAACTGGAAGATGGTACATACTTGTAAACAAATAAGTAATTGACCAATCACGGCCCTACTTAACAAGACCATGCGCCACGTTGCGACTGTTTTGGAACGAACTGCATGCAAGGACACGCTCAACCTTTGTAATGATCACGAGCGCTCAGATCATGACGCTGTGATTGACAAATTTTGGTTTTGATTATAGTAACAAAAACTAATAAAAACTGCCATATCTATCTCTCAATCAATGTTCATGCAATTTTTAAAATTTGCGGTGATTGAAAGTCCCACTGTCGATGACTTCATGGTCAGGCCTAAAAAAATTGTTTGATTGGCCTAACATGACAAAAACAAATAGGGTAGGTCGGTCGAGATTTTTATTTATTTTTTATATCACCTGCTTTGGGGACTTAAAATAGCCGAAAATGAAAGCAACCAGTCAGAAACTTTAATACTTTGTTCAATTTTTATATTTATATATACAGGGCGAGTCCAAAAGAAGTTGTACGAGAATGAATATTTGTTTAAAAAAATACCAATCAAATTTGACAAACCAATGAGGCACGTTTTCAAAAAGCAACTTATTCCGCTTATATGACATAAGGCATCATTGAAACCGATCAATTATATCAGGAGCTATGTCTGTTTTAATAAAAGAGACCCTTTTTTGATCGATTTCAATGATCCCTTTTGTGATATGCGCGGAATAAGTTGCTCTTTGAATACTTGCCTCATTGGTTTGTCAAATTTGTTTGGTCTATTTTTAAACAAATATTCATTCCCGTACACTTCTTTTTGACTCGCCCTGTATTTAAAAAAAACACCACCTTTTTTAAAATAAAAAAATTTAAAAAAAATTTCCCCCTCAAAATAATAACAAATATTCAGGGTCAGTGATGTATTTAGGGTCGGTCGGGTTAGGCTAATCAAACTTTTTTCTTTAGGCCCTATAGCTTATTGCATGGTGCTCAAATTTACGCATGTGCATTGTATAACTATGACTTCATCGACAAAGGGATTTTTGATCGCCAAGAATTTTAAAAATTGCATGTTGAAAGATGGTGGTTTTTATTCGTTTCTGTCATAAGTGTGGTGTTTTATTCTATATAATACAAAAGTTGGGCTTAGTAGTTATTTTTCTAATATATAATGCAAAATGTTGTGCTTGCAGGACCCCTCCTTTAAGAATGAGCCTACTTGTTTCTTATTGTCAGAAAATGTAATACCGTACACTAAGTAGCAAGCCTCGATTTAAGGATATGTGGACTAGGAGCTACTTAGTGACTTTTCTGACCATAGTAGCTCTGGTCCTATACTTTACTGTTCAAAATGTGAAAAACATTGGCTAAAACTTGGCAACCAGGTGTAAAAAACTCCTGGGCGCCCAGTTAAATATGGACACTCAATTTTCAGAGCAAAATTAAGGTTAAAAAATGTTAATAAATAAAGAGGACATAATACCCTGTTAAAAGGGACCGCTCGGGTTTGGTCATGGACCTTCCCCCCACCCCTCAAAATGACCGTATAAATCTGAGACATTTTTCTGACAAGAAAAGAAATTGGGCCAGTATTCATTGGCATGAGAATTTTTCCATCAATTTCTAACAATTGGATCTGTTGGACCTGTAGAACAGGGTTTCTTTTTTTCCAGCTTCTAAGGATTACCAAAAAATACCTGCCTTGATCTATGAGCAAACTGACCACTCGGGTTTGGTCGCCGGGTTTTCTAGTTTTTTGTCAACATCCTGGGATGTTGACATTTGAATTCAGATTAAGGTCTTGTGGTAGAGTCTATGAATTGCTTTCATGTATCTTTAATCAGTATTTGTACCCAGATGGCTTTAAAATGTATATTAGATCTGGACTGGATATGAAAATATGAACACATATGTTGTTACAATTGTGGAGAAATGGTTTAAATAATATAAAACAAATGATAGAGTTTTGTAAAATCTGCGACATTCGTCGTGTTAACTGAATATAGTGGATTGCAAATAGAACAGCAACTTTATACAATTTTGCGAGCAGACGGTTATGCTGGTCTGCGCTGATGGTCTTCCCACACACTGTCCGACACCCGGGGTGCTCAGTGGTTATTGAAAGTGGGGTATCATGCGCGTCCAAGAAATCACGTAATTAGGGTGGTTTTTGAAGCAGGGGCACGATACGTACGTAACGTGTTTAGGGTATCAAAACAAGGAAAATCAGGAAAAAGGGTATACTTTTCATACAATGGTCTTACGTATTTAGGGTCCTTATTTTCTTGTATCTATGAGAATCTTTAAAAATAGCCGCGATATATTCATTATTTTGTTTCATTCGTCTGTGATTATATTCTTTCGGGTTAGGCCTAGTTCAAGAGCGGGTTCAAGAGATCTGATCTTAAACACCATTTGTTTCATACTACTAAAATAGGGAAGGAAAATCAGTGCCTAGAGCCCGGTTTAGAGTGCGTGCATTGTTTCTTATTAGGATTCAAAATAAACAAATTTCGTGCTAGGGTACGTTAGGGTATAAAAGTATTTGGATTACTTGTTTAGGGTATGAAAATACTGAAATTACTTGCTTAGGGTATGTAAAACACTGTCCTTACTTGTTTAGGGGGTACTTTTTCACATTTATGCAATTACTTATTTAGGGTACTTTTTGAAAGTCCTTGGACGCGCATGATACCCCCTTGTAATAACCACTGAGCACCCCGGGGTCCGACACTAACTAATTACCGGGGTACAAGAGTGATTATTATGGGATAACAACGTGGTGGAAAGAAAAGACGATGATTCCCACTCGATAAAAGGACGCTGGTTCTCAGTTTTAAATATGGCTCCTGAATCGTATTAAAATTGGGAACCAGTAATTATAACGTCATTCTATCGAGTGGAAATTATCGTCTTCCGGTGGTAAGCCGCGATTATGGGATGGATTTCTTGGAAGCTGCTATACTATTTTCCGAAGCTTAATATTCATAACTTTAAAACATTCTTAGTGTTTTTAGTTGGGTTAATTTTCAACCATACCCCATCAAATTTTGGTACAGTTGTGATACACAGGTGGGGCCTCATGGGATAGAAGTTGGGGTGAACAAGCACAGAGGATATATGAGTCAGACGATGGAGGGTTCCAGAGAAAAAAGTCGGCTCAGCATAAAAACAAAGAGTTTTTGTTAAAATACATCATACACATGTCTAAATCTTCTTTTTCCATATTTTCTTTGTCGTCTGTTAATTTCATTTTAGGATGTTGACCAGTTTTTTGTAAATACCTTGTTTTATTTGAAAATATAAAAAGAATTGGCTCCATTGGGCCTGTAGAACAGGGTTTTTTTTGGTGCCTAACAGATGTTGTCGTTGAACAAGTTTCTAAGATGGTATACTGTAAAAGTGGACATTTTTGCGAGTAAGTTTAGCGCTTCGCAAATTTTGAAAAAGTTTGCTTGTTTTTATATTTGTGATGTTGAGGTTCCTTAAATAGACATACATACAAAAGGAATATATTCATGCATTTTTCTTTTTGCGCTTGCTGATCTTAGCGCAAGAAAATTTCAACTTTTACAGTAGTTGGATTAGTTCCAAATTGGTGAATTACAGCAGCAAATTATTACAGAAGGATGCAGGCGCACATAAAGCGCACAGTGCATTATGTGTGATGCGTTAATGCGACCAAAACCATGTACGTTAATTTTTTTACTTTTGCGCAGAGAGATAAAAAACAAATATTTCTTGCCAATTTGGAACTGATTAAACATTAAACCATAATAAACAGCAAAAAAAAGAAGAAATAAAGAAAATCGGCATAATTCTGTTATACCCTTCACACCAACATCGATTAGTATGCGTCGTTCTTAAAAATTACGCACTACGAATACCCCTGTGAAGGGTATAACAGAATTACTCCAGAAAATCTGTTAATTTTAAGACACGTGACATTCCATATTAATGCACGGGATGAGAGTGGTGGCAAATTGTATCACAGTTATAACTACAATGTATTATCTTGAGATGACAGATCAGGTTAACTTGTCAGGTCCATTTACCTGAAAGATCATTTTGCTATAGAACAGGGTGGTTTTTTGTCGCCTTATGGCCAACACACCAATTAGAAACTCATGGCGTTGGACCAGTGTGATTGGGCCTAATGATAGATAGAATTCAAACCGACAATGTTTGGCCGTATAATGATTTGCATAATTTTAATGGTTAATTTGTTATTTGTAACAGAGTGCAAACAATAAAAATTGGGAATAATACTTGTGATTGTTGGTTTCTTTTGTTTAAGAAGTTATTCAATGCATGTGCCTGCAGCCAGTAGGGAGGTCACGCTGCATGTCATATTTTGTTATACGCAAGAAAACAATGGAGTCATAGTGACTGCAATATTTGCTAGAAATAGCTTCGGGAAATGGTCTATTGGGCATCTCAAAAACTAAGAAACGTGTTAAAAATCATGTAGAATTTTAGAGGAGGGTCAATAACATCTGCAGAACAGTAAAATGTATAGTTTTAAACACGTTTGATGACCAAATTTATGTCGTACAATGCCGGAAAATTCACGTTTTGAAAATCCATGGTCTTCAAAATTACAGGAATCCTAACTCATTCTAAACCTCACCAAATCATGAAATGAACCCTCTTCTACAAAAAAGTCCGTGTACGTATTGCTCTATCTGCTTGGAGATAGCGAAGACCACGGAAACCTCATAGCTTTATACCACGGAATGAAATCTGTCATTGACATTACATGGCAAAAATCGTACAGATTTGCACTGCAGACCTCTGTGTAGGGAGTGTTGACAATAGCATGACACTATTGTGTTTGTGCATGTTTGTGACGACTGACCCTGTTTAACAATCTTCATAGCTTTCATATAGGGCTTGGGTGACCTAACTATTGACTGCCTGTGTCTGGTCTATTAGGTTGAGTTTAAGTTCATTATGTTCACTATACTTTGTTCAGTATAGGCAAGACTTGTGAATTAATCCACACACAAAATTAATTTTAACTGTGGCGTGTATGTTTTAATGTTCGCATGCAGCAGGATTATCATAAGCAACTGCGCACAATGCATGATGCACAATTACGTCCATATTAATAGATGAGTTAACAAGAAGGAATTATTTTTGTGCGAATAAATACAATCACAATTGTTGTCTTTTGTGTACTGAACAAACTATATGGTATTTAAATCAAGATTCCTTTTTGGGATGATGTCACTGCATACCTTGCCTGCCAATGCCATTTGATATGGGTGCAATATTATTCTGAAAGTGCAATCACTTAAAAAACTTTGGGGGTTGGTTACCTGTGTAATACCGTCACAAATTTCAGACATTTTAGTATTAAATGAAAGGTGACCAAATAAAACTGTTCAACAGACCGACCCTACCTGGAGAGGTCCATCCCTGAACAGTTTTTTCCTCAAAAATCATCTGAAATATTGCAAACCTTTGATGTTTGACCAACAATATAAGCAAGATTGTAGATGTCAATGATCTTAATGAAATCCTTTCAATTCAATTCTTTTTATTTACCGTGATCCACTTCACGCAACAAAAATATGATTACTCATCTCGAGGGGGGGTTGGAACTCACCAGTGTGTTGACGAATGAGAGTTAATAATTTGACTTGGATTTGTCAAATAATTTCTTTATTTTTGGTGGACTAAAGTTACCCTTGGGTCAACCCAGTTCTACGGTAACTAGCATCTACATACACATTTATTTTTTAAATAGTCTTGATATAGAGTAAAGTTGCCAGTTTTCGGTCAGCGCCTATTTTCGGTCACTTTCGCCAAAATTGTGTAATTGCATCGGTCGTCGTAATTTTAAAGCAATACCGGGCATCAACTATGCGGCGGTTTTCTAGCCGTCAGTTTATAACGACGAGGTCATTTTCATTACACGATTTGGGCGAAGTGACCGAAAATAGGCGCTGACTGTAAAACAACTTAATTATGCTAGCAATTTAATTTCGCTAGGAGATCAAATTAAATTGCCACCAATTATCATGATTATATTAATATATAGGACGATGATACAAATTAGTGAAATTAAATTGCTGCAAAATGTTGACTAAATGATAATTCGCTAAATTAAGTTCCCGAGAAATTAAACTGTTTTACAGTATTATCATTTGATTTGTGTCATTTTCATTTATATTGTCATAATTTGGTTTTGATGATGGTGAGTGATCGGTGATTCTCACAAGATCCGTCCCTCATCTGCAATGTCATTGTTCACTCTAAAGGGCTTCCCTATTGACCTTTGTAAAGATGAAATGCATCTTTTGTGGGGATATTTTGAGACCAAACAGCAGCATTGTCACTGTTGATGCCCATATCATAAATCTTAAGCAGACTATGTTGATGTTTCTTGATGTTTTTTCTTGATTGATTTCAAGTATGGCAATCAGGGCCGTCAGCAACTTTTGCCCAAGGGGGGTGCGTTTTCACGATTTTTTACAGGAAAGGGGGGTGCGTTTTCACGATTTTTTACCGGAAAGGGGGGTGCGTTTTCACAATTTTTTACCGGAAGTAGCAGATTGACGTCAGAGTGTTAATGCTGTAGCACGCTGACGATGCGAGCGCCTCTGGCGCGAAGCCAATAACGGGTGGGGTCCAGGGGGTCCAGGGGGCGAAGCCCCCGGAAGCTCTGAGCATTACAGCGAATTTAGGACACAATTTCCATGTATCTTGCCATCGTTGACCCCATTTTCCATTCATAAAACAACATGTTACCCTAAAAAAAAATTAAAAAAAGAAGAAGAGATTTTCAAGGGGGGTGCGTCCGCAATCTTAAGCAGACTATGTTGATGTTTCTTGATGTTTTTTCTTGATTGATTTCAAGTATGGCAATCAGGGCCGTCAGCAACTTTTGCCCAAGGGGGGTGCGTTTTCACGATTTTTTACAGGAAAGGGGGGTGCGTTTTCACGATTTTTTACCGGAAAGGGGGGTGCGTTTTCACAATTTTTTACCGGAAGTAGCAGATTGACGTCAGAGTGTTAATGCTGTAGCACGCTGACGATGCGAGCGCCTCTGGCGCGAAGCCAATAACGGGTGGGGTCCAGGGGGTCCAGGGGGCGAAGCCCCCGGAAGCTCTGAGCATTACAGCGAATTTAGGACACAATTTCCATGTATCTTGCCATCGTTGACCCCATTTTCCATTCATAAAACAACATGTTACCCTAAAAAAAAATTAAAAAAAGAAGAAGAGATTTTCAAGGGGGGTGCGTCCGCACCCAACGCACCCCCCCCCCCCCCCCCCCCCCCCCTTCTGACGGCCCTGGCAATTGACCCTGCAAAAAGTGCATTTCGGTGAATTTTCATCTTTTTTTCAAAATGCTGGCAGGTGAAAGCAATCACATAGGAGATATGACCAGGTCAAGTCAAACACAGGTATACAATAGGCATCAAGGTAAAGATGATGAAAGTTGGATAACTAATGATTTTGGAGGACTGAATGCTGTCATCATTTATTTCTCCAACTACACTGTGTGAGATCCATGTCAGTTGAAGGGGTTCGTGCGGCTGGTTCACTCAGTGCATGATTTGGTACAGATAAGCTGATTGCAAGATGCTCGTCTCATTTCTGAAAATAAAAAACAAAACAAGACATTTTATTTGTGGCAATTTTAATGTCTGGATGCCCTTACTGATAAAAAAACACCACCCTGTTCTATTGGCCCGACCGACCCATTCTTTAGAAATCGGTGAACAAATGTTCACATGCAGATGAATACAGACCCAAATATTTGGAGTTCCTTTATTTTTTGGGCTTGTCAAAATTCAATAAGTTTTTTTACAGATGTGTAAACATTTTATGGTCATTTTCAATTCAAGGGGATAAAAGTTAAAAAAACACACTGACAAAATACCTGACCAACCGACCCATCCTGAGGGGTCTGTTTAGTACAGGAAACCCATTCGTTGGTGTGTTTTTTTCTTTTCGTTTTTTTCCTTAGGATGGGGACAGATAGTGAAACATGCAAAATACCCTACGATGAATAATACCAACTGATGACAAATATCACTAAGTATGATTTGTTGTACTAGGGGTCTGTTTACACGTAAAACAGGGTTTCTTTTTTTGTTGTCACAATGTAAAAAGAATCGAGTAGCAAAACCCTAACCCTAATCTCATTGCGCAATCACGCAAAGGTCAAAATCTTTTTTGAGCGTGATCCGTTAGCGTGATACATTATCTGCAGGGTGATACACAATCTGCTGGACTCCGGCCATGGTAGACTGGGTTCGATTCCTGGGGCGGCACACACCATTTTTACTGTCCTTATTCGTCCCTCGTCTCCCTACGTTAGCTTTATTGCAACACCCTATAGTATATGAGGGGTTGGGGTGAAGCCTTCAATTCTATAACAAATTAGCTTTTGATATTACCCTCGGCCCAGCACAAGTGCCCATAATTGAACTATTAAAAAGTGAAGCTTATTGCTTAGTCAGTGCTTACTTACAATCCAGCCATCAGCTAGGTCAATGTGTTCCTGTCGAGACTACACCACCAGTACCACTCCAGAACAGACGATGGATGGAATGAAACCATGGACTTAAAAAGTCCATGTTCACCATGGACTTATCCCGTTCTTGCTCGGTGTCTTCTTGCGAACTGAATTGAATACAATGACGGCTGATACACCATGGCCGTATGCTGCGGTATCACGGCGTATGGTTGAAGAAATGTGTTCAAAATGTCTCCGTATTTCATATCAAATGTCTACATGCCACGGTAAAACCAAATACAAAATAACGTCTATAGTACTCAAATCAACACTCGTTGAGTAATAGATATGTGATACTTGTACTTTTAAGTGGATTTGCAGAGCAAGTTTAGTTGTTCATTTCGTTTCATTTCACTTCATGGGCGTCGCCATTTGTTTACATTGTATTCTCGCGGAAACACGAAAATGGTTAACATCGATAACGCGAGATTTCAATTCGGCAGTGTTGCAAGTCCGTTTATTTTTTTCCGCCCGATGCCATAAAAAATCTGACCTACCCCCAGGGGGGGAAGGACATCGTTTTATTTTGTTACTAAATTTGGGGGATTTTCCAAGGATATTTCCAAAATTGCGACATGGCGAATTGTATTTTGTACACAAGTCTATGGGATAGATTTTCGTAGAGACCAATATTAACCGACTGATTGTATTTAATTGGCCCGTGGGCCACGTCTTTTTATAGTCTTAACTGGAAGATAAAGACTTTAACTTGCATTTTCAAGAAAAAACAAGCGTGGCCCACGGGACGTTTTTTAGCAAAAAGACATTAAAGAACTGCTATTTTGACAGTTTTCCTTTCAAATTACGAAAAACCCGTTACAATATTTAGTGTCTCTTCAACAGACTTTGTTTATCACTGAGCAATATCGCAATACGTCGTTATACGAACAGAACATAGATATGCTAAAGAGACTGAATTATGATCCGGTCTGACCGGTCACACAAAAATGGAGATTGATGCGGGGACGAGTGATGTTGTTGACAAACACAACTGGATTTAAACAATTCTACAACAGCTACATATACGACAGAGAGGTTAACAATAACAGTACATAAGCCTAAGGTGAGTTAACACACGCACATGAGTCGTAACAATCAATTGATTTGTTGTGCTTTTCATAGGCTGTGTCTCCAGAAACTCCGAATTCGGAAGGTCTGCGTGTGTATTGCAGAATTGGTGAGAATTTACACACTTGATGCTTGATGTGGTAATTACTATGGCAATATCCTCAAATAGGTCTTACATACGGAATAAAGCACACGGCAGCTATCATATTTACAATGCAAATCAACTGCAAAACAATTGCTGCCTTGTGCTTTATTCTGTATGTAAGACCTATTTGAGGATATATTGCCATTACTATAGAGCTTAAACAGCTAAACTGGAATGTATCAGGGAGGGGTCAAGATGTTGTTGTGACGCCCCTTGTATGGTCTCCGCAGGGCGGAGCACCATGTTTTGTACGTCCCACAACTGCCAGTTGTGTTATTTACAGTCCCGGCCTGACCCCCATCCGGGACAAAGTGTACGTCGCTGCGCGCCATACGGTCCCGGCCCCCCTTAGCCAGGACAAAGTGTACAGCGGCGTACAGTCCAGGCACCCCATAGCTGGGACAAAGTGTAAACCCCAGCTACATGTACTGTCCATGACCATGTGTATACATTTTATGTACCTTAGCGTACATCCCCACTATGTATGTGTACACACGCCCGGGGTATACATTTGTGTACCCACCCCTACACCCCCGCTACATTCCATTCCCCGGCATATTTTTTCAGCACTTGATGTACGTCCCCGCTCAGTGGCGTAACTAGACTTTTTCATTTGGGGGGGGGGGGGGGCAGGAAGGGGGCAGTGACTTGAAATGGGGGGGGCTCCTAAGACAATCCAAGATTTTTTTGAGTAAAGAGATGCGCGCGAAATTTTCGACTTTACAGCTATTTTTGCACGATTGAGCTACATTTTGGCTCTAAATGTACCAAAGAATATTTCATTTTGGGAAGACATGCGCGCGTAGAGCGCGAACATTTTTCATATGTGTACTTTTGACCATCATAGTTCCATGATTCCTTTCGTCAAATGAACCGACAGTGCCAATTATTGACGTCATTATTGGGGGGATTTGGTGTGTACTTTTTTTGTAAATTTTATTTACAGCCGTACTTGATTTCATTTGGGGGGCAAGGGTTCCAAGTGGGGGGGCCCCGCTGGTTACGCCACTGTCCCCGCTACACGCCCCTGCTAGCCCAGGGGTAGAATTTCGGCGCGAATCCGCGAATCGATTTCAAGTCCAAAACAGGACCTAGATGATTGGTATTTGACCCTTAGTCAACAAACATGCCGAATTTGGAAGTTGTGCAAGCTTATAGCCTTATTCTTCATATTATTTTCCATTAATTTCGCAATAATCCATGGATTCTCAAAATTGGCGAGAATCCATGGATTCTCGCAAAATCCTTCCGCGAGAATCTTAACGGATTCGCGCGGTTGGTTACGAAATTCTGCCCCTGTACTAGCCTGGGCAACTTTTGTACGTCCCCGGTACACGCCCCCGCATAGCCGGGCAACGTTTTTTGTACGGTCCCCGCATGGTCCCTGTCATGTCTTGGGTCCCCCGGGCTGGGGATGCAATTAAATAGGTGCATAGTGCATTTAAGTGTAACTGTAAATTATGTAAGTGTACATCAAAACAAATAATTGTCGATCATGGCCCTCGCGTTCATCCAAACAATCTAGCAACGCACTGAATTACAGAACTACTAGCGCACAATGCTGTCATGGTCACGCAGACGGTGGCATTGACTGCGAGGAAATAATCAAGAATTATTTGTTTTGATTGTAGACTTCTACTACAGTTTATTAAGATCTTTATAATAAAGGTAGTGTTATTATTTTCAACTTGATGTTTTCTATTCTACATGAAGGGTCATCCTTAAAATAGTCATCAAAAGTTGAGTTGCATAACTCCAATTGGTTCTTGACAATCCTTTATTTTAGGGGGATAAATTGATTAGACGGAATGAACCAATTTATTCATAAATTTGACTATAAGTCTATAATACATCATGTACATGAAATGTACAGTCAATTCATGAAGCATTCAGTTTATTCTGTCAAATCAATTAATTATCCCCTAAAAAAATACAGGATTGCCCTTATTTTATAAGCACAAGTAGTGTTTTCACTCTCCCTATACAAAGGGTGAAATATGTTGAAAATGCCATTGTTTTGCTGCCTAAAACACTGCACTATAATCAAAACAAAAAAATTGTCGATCACAGCGTCATGATCTGAGTGCTCGCGATCATTACAAATTAAGGTGGAGCCTTTCTTTGTATGCAGTGCGTTCCAAAACAGTCCCAAGGCAGCGTGTGGTCTTGTTGATTAGGGCCAGCGATTGGTCAATTGCCTATTTGTTTACAAGTATGTCACATGTTCCAGTTTTACTGCGCCCTTGCCATCGCGAATGACGCGGTTAGGACCAGTCGCATGGGACGCTGGGCAGGGGGATCGTATACACTGTGATCGACACATTTTTGTTGTTGATTATAGTGCTAATTTGGCCATCATTTTTCACCCTCAAGAATTTTGTTCTGTGAAAACACTGAAGGTGACATGAAATTTGCACACAAACAATCTGTTAACCACCTTTGACAAAGTTATTTCACTTTGAAAATGTTCCTCAAGTTCGTCTTATATTAATCAATGAATGTCAATGTTAATGTTTCCTTTGGAGGAACAAAAAAAACACCTGGCAGACCGACCCAGGCGTCTATGGAGCATCCGTAACAATCCGTTTATTTGAGCTGACAAATAAGCGATGAAAAAAACCCTCTTTTACGGGCCTGACCGGTACCGAACCACTTTTTGGTATTTTCAAGATTTTTGGATACTTTTTTTCTCAAATCATGTAAAATCAGCCATTTTTTGCCAGAATTCCAGATATATGCAGACTTAAGACTTTGGTGACATTTTAGGTAAAACAATAGCCATGCATTTTGAACTCGGCAACATTATAAAAATGTGAAACCTTTTGAGTCAGTGGCATAGCCGGAGGGTGCAGGGGGCGATTGCTCCCTTAATATTATAATTTAGTCGGTTCAGACTGTAGACTGAAGCCTGTCGGTTAAGATTGCCTCCATCGGTTGTGTGATTGTCAAAAAACATCGTCGGTTGTGTGATTGTCAAAAAACATCGTTGGTTGTGTGATTGTCAATAACCGTCATCGGTTAGTGTGATTGTCAATAACTGTCGTCATTTGAGAATGGCATTGTTGTTTAATATTGGCACTGTCGTTCGAGCCTAGCACTGTGTTGGTTTTTTGAAGAGCTCATTTTTCACGCCTGTTTTGTGAAACTACGTAAAAACCTGCAACACCTAGGACACAATTCGGAAAAGTGCGACGTCACCACCTTTTTTTTCTCAGAAAAGTGCGAAGTCATCACCGTGACCGTTTTGGATGGCGGGTTCAAAACATGTGGCCTAATGTCTTTACTTCATATTTAGATTTTATACTTTATGGAGGAGGGGGCAATGAAAGATTGGAGTAATTCTGTTATACCCTTCACAGGGGTATTCATAGTGTGTGATCTTTAAGAACGACGCATACTACCGATGTTGGTGTGTAGGGTATAACAGAATTATGCCGACAGATTTAAAATTAATAGGTACATGTACTTGAATACTTGAATGAAATGAAATATAACTTCATTCCTTTTATTCCTTTTTCAAAATGCAGAATGGCAGAAAGATGCAAATACCGACACAAAGGGGATACATCCAGAAAAAAACACCCTCTACAAAAACTTAATGAAGATTTACATTGGACACAAGCAGAGTGCTCATCATTTTCTGCAGTAAGTATAATTCTGGTTGTTACTCCAATGATAAAGGCTAATTAGGAATGAGATTCATCAACAAATTGCAGACTGGGAAGTGGGAACTGACTGTTGGAGACATCACATGAGATTTGTGCATGAACGTCACCCCAAATCACAGCTACTTTGGTCCATGACCCTGGGTGACAGGGTATCAATTTATGTGCCAAACAGTGGTGGCACCAGCACCAACATTTAAATGGTTTGGTTTTAATTGATGCCACTTATTTATAATTTTAATCCTACTAGTAAGACCCTTTATTAAAATAGTAAACATTAAGATAAATTCATAACCGCCACTTCACAATAAGTCATCATAAAATTGTAACATGAGTAACCAGAATCATAATCAGTAAAAGATGCTAAAACTTCAATTTTTCAAAAGTGTTATTTATCACTATTAATGGTTAAATATGTTATTTCAATTGTCAAAGTCAAGATTTTTGTTAATTTACAATGTATATAAAGAATAAAATGCTAGTAAATTATGGCTGGACAGAGTGTAACATGTGTTACGGTAACAATGTGTTACTGAATATTTTGCCATTTTAAATTGAAAATAAAATAAAAATTGAATTGTTGTTTTTATAAACCTTAGTATATTACTTGCTTACAAGTTACAGTAGTGACCGATTAATTGTAGATTGGTTTAGTTTTAGTTTAAGCAAATAAATGTTGGGATATTTTTAGTGCGTCTCAGCGCGTAATGCGTGTTACCGATATTCGCAGTGGTCTCACATGAACACGAGCAGCTGATCTTTCATGTTGGGCATTTTTTACAATACAAAAGATGAAAACTTCATTCAAATTATTCTTACAGAGATGTAGAGAATGGAGATTAAAGAATAGCCCGCTAAAATGTAATACAAGTTACCAAGTAATCAGCAATTTCATGATTTTAAACTAATTCTTTATGCCTGATTGTTCATTCTTGTAGGATTCCTGCCAGGATCCTACCAACTCAGTCCACATGCACAACTCTGTATGGGACTTATGGGACCCAGACATGTTTGCCAAAGCAGATACATTGTAAGGACTTAATCCTGGAAGATGTCTCCAACAAGTTGAGTGCCATGCAAAGGAAGATCATGATTTACATGGAGGATTGGTGGATATCCATTCTTACTCCTATTAACTATATGTGAGTTTGAACTCATTTGGATTTAAATGAGCATTAAAACAGGGTCAGAAATTTGAGAAGAATCCAAGAATCCATTCTCGCCGGTAAAGTTCTGAGAATCCAAGTTGATTGTGGTATTCTATCTAATATGTTATTTTATGGAGGAAAATTCATAGATTCTCATCAAATCCTTGGCAATAATCTGAACTGAATGGATTCTTGCACCCTTGGAAAACTTCTGAACATGTAAAATATTGGACAGCTAAAACAGTTTCGAGATCTTTACATTTCTGCATTAATTGATTAATTAACCGTAACCCCAGTTTAGGGTTTTTGACTGGGATCCCAATTTTCGAGGAAAAAACACCAGCTAAATCTCAGGGAACCTGCCGGGATTCGATCCAGGGACCCTCCGTTCTCAAGCCCCATGTCCCACCCACTAAGCCACGGCCCTCAGCTACTCGTTGGCGCAGTGTACTGCGCTCACTATGCTTGGTTGAATTGACTACATCATGATCATCGAAAAAGGAAGAAAAAATGAAATGGTACCATAACCCTAACCCCGGTTTAGGGTTTTTGACCAAGACCACAATTTTCAAGGAAAAACACTCAGGGAACCTGCCAGGATTCGATTCCCCCCCCCCCCCCCCCCCCGTTCTCAAGCCCCATGTTTTTTTGTGTGTTTTTTTCATTCTAAAATTTTGTAAATTTCATCACTATAAGTAACCCTAACCCTACTACACCACACGGCCAACCTGTTTTGATAACCTTGTGTGCAAGTTTTGGGCTACAAAATGGACCCAGACTATATAACGAGGCGAATATACTGAGCCGAGGTGTAGTGCTCCCGTGGTGTAGTGGATTGGAAGCTGGGCTTTGGTGCAGGAGGTCCGGGGTTCAAATCCCAGGGGAGCGGGGACTTTCCTGGTGCATTTTGGGGTCGGAAAAAGAATCTGTTGCTGTGTGGTGTAGTAGGGTTAGGGTTTTAAGGAAAAGTTCAGGGTTTACCCACCCGGACCCAAGCGTGTACCTCAACACACCCTTACTAAAATGCAATCATCAGCAAGGTGGTACCAGGTTGCGCAAGGTTGCACACATTTGTCGCAAGGTTGTGGATGATTGCTGCAAGGTTGTGCAACCTTCTCAGAAGAACCAAACTGGTTGCGCAAGGTTGTATTTTTCCAAATTTATCCTTGCGCAAGGTTGCAGAATTGATTGCGATTTTTATAAGGGACACTGCCAAATTAAACAAAGAAAGAAACATGCCACCCTGTCCGGTTGTACAGGCAAACGAACCTCTCAGGTCGGGTCGGTCAGGCTTTTTTCCTTTCATGTTTTTTCTTGACCATATTTATTGTTTACTTTTTAAAAATCTGTAAATATTTGTTTACAATAACAAGCAAAAGGGGAAAAAATAATTAATTTCTAATACAATGGGCCTGTACAACAGGTTTTGTTTTTTCCTTTATCATGTTTATTGGGAAAGTAAACAAAATTGGGATATTCATTTGAATTTGCTGGCACCATCAAAAGCAATAATAAAATTATGCAAACTCAAACTTAAGTTTTTCACAAATTGAATTATGTTCCTTGATTCTGTTCTGACATTGGATTGGACGTAGAATATTAAGTTGCTAGGGTATTTGTTGCATTTAAACAATGCCTTTATTAATGCTACAACCCATTTAAAAAAAAGTAAATATTAGGTAATTCAAACATTTGACCTGGACACAAAATAATCAATTTATAATAGTGTTAAGATGATTTCCCCTGCAGCTCAAAATAACCAATTTTTGTCTTCTCTTTTACAATATTGATTTTAGGTTGCATTATAATAGATTGTTGTCAATCTCCAAATGGATGTGAATAACTGTCAAGCATTGGATATCTTACGAAGACGGATGGCCTGTACTCAGTGGGACACAGGGAGCAGGATGACCAAGGGATTCAATTTGCCTGAAGTGTGGATGGAACAGAGAACATGATGGCCAATAGACTTCACATTTGGATGTATGGATGGAATTAACTATCTATCTATGTATATGTCTCATACATGTACATGTAGCTATATTCATGGCATTGGGCGATGCAGTGATGAAACTAGACTCTATAGAGACCTAAGTTTTTTAAGCTGCATACCATCAGCTGCTCTGATCACTGAGGTATATATTGTTATATTACCTTACTTGTATGTGTAAAAACTTTGAGCAAGGTTATACCAATTGTACATGTAGTATTGTAATGGGATGCCATCTTCTACAGTGAAATTTACTTGGTATTTTGTGTCGTGAGCAATTATCACTTCTAGTCTCAAGGCAAAGGAAATAATAAATAGAGAGTCAGTACAAGTGAAGGAGGAGTATCGATAATAAGGCCAGAACCAAACACAATTAGTCGGCTGTATGTTACAGCAATCAAGAAATGCTCTGCGCATGGTATTAAACAGTACCTGGACATAAATTTAGTTGATCAAGGAGTCACATGAGTCAATATTTGATTATTGGGTTTTGGCTTTGATTAAAAACACAAGTGGGGATGAAAAGGCTGGTTTTTGGTTTGGCATCAGTTATAATTCAAACACAATGATGTTGTAGCTTTTAAAGGAGGGGTCCCGCAAGCACAACATTATTTAGCCAAAATTGCATAATTATATAGAACAAAACATCATACTATAATCAAAACAAAAAATAAATAATATATAGACTCGGACAAACTGGCGAGAATTAAATTAACAAAGACCTTAAAAATACACAGTATACGATTCCCCAGCATCCCATGCGACTAGTGCGTATCATGCGTAACCGTGACATCAAGGGCACAGTAAAACTGGAAGATGGTACATACTTGTAAACAAATAAGTAATTGACCAATCACGGCCCTACTTAACAAGACCATGCGCCACGTTGCGACTGTTTTGGAACGAACTGCATGCAAGGACACGCTCAACCTTTGTAATGATCACGAGCGCTCAGATCATGACGCTGTGATTGACAAATTTTGGTTTTGATTATAGTAACAAAAACTAATAAAAACTGCCATATCTATCTCTCAATCAATGTTCATGCAATTTTTAAAATTTGCGGTGATTGAAAGTCCCACTGTCGATGACTTCATGGTCAGGCCTAAAAAAATTGTTTGATTGGCCTAACATGACAAAAACAAATAGGGTAGGTCGGTCGAGATTTTTATTTATTTTTTATATCACCTGCTTTGGGGACTTAAAATAGCCGAAAATGAAAGCAACCAGTCAGAAACTTTAATACTTTGTTCAATTTTTATATTTATATATACAGGGCGAGTCCAAAAGAAGTTGTACGAGAATGAATATTTGTTTAAAAAAATACCAATCAAATTTGACAAACCAATGAGGCACGTTTTCAAAAAGCAACTTATTCCGCTTATATGACATAAGGCATCATTGAAACCGATCAATTATATCAGGAGCTATGTCTGTTTTAATAAAAGAGACCCTTTTTTGATCGATTTCAATGATCCCTTTTGTGATATGCGCGGAATAAGTTGCTCTTTGAATACTTGCCTCATTGGTTTGTCAAATTTGTTTGGTCTATTTTTAAACAAATATTCATTCCCGTACACTTCTTTTTGACTCGCCCTGTATTTAAAAAAAACACCACCTTTTTTAAAATAAAAAAATTTAAAAAAAATTTCCCCCTCAAAATAATAACAAATATTCAGGGTCAGTGATGTATTTAGGGTCGGTCGGGTTAGGCTAATCAAACTTTTTTCTTTAGGCCCTATAGCTTATTGCATGGTGCTCAAATTTACGCATGTGCATTGTATAACTATGACTTCATCGACAAAGGGATTTTTGATCGCCAAGAATTTTAAAAATTGCATGTTGAAAGATGGTGGTTTTTATTCGTTTCTGTCATAAGTGTGGTGTTTTATTCTATATAATACAAAAGTTGGGCTTAGTAGTTATTTTTCTAATATATAATGCAAAATGTTGTGCTTGCAGGACCCCTCCTTTAAGAATGAGCCTACTTGTTTCTTATTGTCAGAAAATGTAATACCGTACACTAAGTAGCAAGCCTCGATTTAAGGATATGTGGACTAGGAGCTACTTAGTGACTTTTCTGACCATAGTAGCTCTGGTCCTATACTTTACTGTTCAAAATGTGAAAAACATTGGCTAAAACTTGGCAACCAGGTGTAAAAAACTCCTGGGCGCCCAGTTAAATATGGACACTCAATTTTCAGAGCAAAATTAAGGTTAAAAAATGTTAATAAATAAAGAGGACATAATACCCTGTTAAAAGGGACCGCTCGGGTTTGGTCATGGACCTTCCCCCCACCCCTCAAAATGACCGTATAAATCTGAGACATTTTTCTGACAAGAAAAGAAATTGGGCCAGTATTCATTGGCATGAGAATTTTTCCATCAATTTCTAACAATTGGATCTGTTGGACCTGTAGAACAGGGTTTCTTTTTTTCCAGCTTCTAAGGATTACCAAAAAATACCTGCCTTGATCTATGAGCAAACTGACCACTCGGGTTTGGTCGCCGGGTTTTCTAGTTTTTTGTCAACATCCTGGGATGTTGACATTTGAATTCAGATTAAGGTCTTGTGGTAGAGTCTATGAATTGCTTTCATGTATCTTTAATCAGTATTTGTACCCAGATGGCTTTAAAATGTATATTAGATCTGGACTGGATATGAAAATATGAACACATATGTTGTTACAATTGTGGAGAAATGGTTTAAATAATATAAAACAAATGATAGAGTTTTGTAAAATCTGCGACATTCGTCGTGTTAACTGAATATAGTGGATTGCAAATAGAACAGCAACTTTATACAATTTTGCGAGCAGACGGTTATGCTGGTCTGCGCTGATGGTCTTCCCACACACTGTCCGACACCCGGGGTGCTCAGTGGTTATTGAAAGTGGGGTATCATGCGCGTCCAAGAAATCACGTAATTAGGGTGGTTTTTGAAGCAGGGGCACGATACGTACGTAACGTGTTTAGGGTATCAAAACAAGGAAAATCAGGAAAAAGGGTATACTTTTCATACAATGGTCTTACGTATTTAGGGTCCTTATTTTCTTGTATCTATGAGAATCTTTAAAAATAGCCGCGATATATTCATTATTTTGTTTCATTCGTCTGTGATTATATTCTTTCGGGTTAGGCCTAGTTCAAGAGCGGGTTCAAGAGATCTGATCTTAAACACCATTTGTTTCATACTACTAAAATAGGGAAGGAAAATCAGTGCCTAGAGCCCGGTTTAGAGTGCGTGCATTGTTTCTTATTAGGATTCAAAATAAACAAATTTCGTGCTAGGGTACGTTAGGGTATAAAAGTATTTGGATTACTTGTTTAGGGTATGAAAATACTGAAATTACTTGCTTAGGGTATGTAAAACACTGTCCTTACTTGTTTAGGGGGTACTTTTTCACATTTATGCAATTACTTATTTAGGGTACTTTTTGAAAGTCCTTGGACGCGCATGATACCCCCTTGTAATAACCACTGAGCACCCCGGGGTCCGACACTAACTAATTACCGGGGTACAAGAGTGATTATTATGGGATAACAACGTGGTGGAAAGAAAAGACGATGATTCCCACTCGATAAAAGGACGCTGGTTCTCAGTTTTAAATATGGCTCCTGAATCGTATTAAAATTGGGAACCAGTAATTATAACGTCATTCTATCGAGTGGAAATTATCGTCTTCCGGTGGTAAGCCGCGATTATGGGATGGATTTCTTGGAAGCTGCTATACTATTTTCCGAAGCTTAATATTCATAACTTTAAAACATTCTTAGTGTTTTTAGTTGGGTTAATTTTCAACCATACCCCATCAAATTTTGGTACAGTTGTGATACACAGGTGGGGCCTCATGGGATAGAAGTTGGGGTGAACAAGCACAGAGGATATATGAGTCAGACGATGGAGGGTTCCAGAGAAAAAAGTCGGCTCAGCATAAAAACAAAGAGTTTTTGTTAAAATACATCATACACATGTCTAAATCTTCTTTTTCCATATTTTCTTTGTCGTCTGTTAATTTCATTTTAGGATGTTGACCAGTTTTTTGTAAATACCTTGTTTTATTTGAAAATATAAAAAGAATTGGCTCCATTGGGCCTGTAGAACAGGGTTTTTTTTGGTGCCTAACAGATGTTGTCGTTGAACAAGTTTCTAAGATGGTATACTGTAAAAGTGGACATTTTTGCGAGTAAGTTTAGCGCTTCGCAAATTTTGAAAAAGTTTGCTTGTTTTTATATTTGTGATGTTGAGGTTCCTTAAATAGACATACATACAAAAGGAATATATTCATGCATTTTTCTTTTTGCGCTTGCTGATCTTAGCGCAAGAAAATTTCAACTTTTACAGTAGTTGGATTAGTTCCAAATTGGTGAATTACAGCAGCAAATTATTACAGAAGGATGCAGGCGCACATAAAGCGCACAGTGCATTATGTGTGATGCGTTAATGCGACCAAAACCATGTACGTTAATTTTTTTACTTTTGCGCAGAGAGATAAAAAACAAATATTTCTTGCCAATTTGGAACTGATTAAACATTAAACCATAATAAACAGCAAAAAAAAGAAGAAATAAAGAAAATCGGCATAATTCTGTTATACCCTTCACACCAACATCGATTAGTATGCGTCGTTCTTAAAAATTACGCACTACGAATACCCCTGTGAAGGGTATAACAGAATTACTCCAGAAAATCTGTTAATTTTAAGACACGTGACATTCCATATTAATGCACGGGATGAGAGTGGTGGCAAATTGTATCACAGTTATAACTACAATGTATTATCTTGAGATGACAGATCAGGTTAACTTGTCAGGTCCATTTACCTGAAAGATCATTTTGCTATAGAACAGGGTGGTTTTTTGTCGCCTTATGGCCAACACACCAATTAGAAACTCATGGCGTTGGACCAGTGTGATTGGGCCTAATGATAGATAGAATTCAAACCGACAATGTTTGGCCGTATAATGATTTGCATAATTTTAATGGTTAATTTGTTATTTGTAACAGAGTGCAAACAATAAAAATTGGGAATAATACTTGTGATTGTTGGTTTCTTTTGTTTAAGAAGTTATTCAATGCATGTGCCTGCAGCCAGTAGGGAGGTCACGCTGCATGTCATATTTTGTTATACGCAAGAAAACAATGGAGTCATAGTGACTGCAATATTTGCTAGAAATAGCTTCGGGAAATGGTCTATTGGGCATCTCAAAAACTAAGAAACGTGTTAAAAATCATGTAGAATTTTAGAGGAGGGTCAATAACATCTGCAGAACAGTAAAATGTATAGTTTTAAACACGTTTGATGACCAAATTTATGTCGTACAATGCCGGAAAATTCACGTTTTGAAAATCCATGGTCTTCAAAATTACAGGAATCCTAACTCATTCTAAACCTCACCAAATCATGAAATGAACCCTCTTCTACAAAAAAGTCCGTGTACGTATTGCTCTATCTGCTTGGAGATAGCGAAGACCACGGAAACCTCATAGCTTTATACCACGGAATGAAATCTGTCATTGACATTACATGGCAAAAATCGTACAGATTTGCACTGCAGACCTCTGTGTAGGGAGTGTTGACAATAGCATGACACTATTGTGTTTGTGCATGTTTGTGACGACTGACCCTGTTTAACAATCTTCATAGCTTTCATATAGGGCTTGGGTGACCTAACTATTGACTGCCTGTGTCTGGTCTATTAGGTTGAGTTTAAGTTCATTATGTTCACTATACTTTGTTCAGTATAGGCAAGACTTGTGAATTAATCCACACACAAAATTAATTTTAACTGTGGCGTGTATGTTTTAATGTTCGCATGCAGCAGGATTATCATAAGCAACTGCGCACAATGCATGATGCACAATTACGTCCATATTAATAGATGAGTTAACAAGAAGGAATTATTTTTGTGCGAATAAATACAATCACAATTGTTGTCTTTTGTGTACTGAACAAACTATATGGTATTTAAATCAAGATTCCTTTTTGGGATGATGTCACTGCATACCTTGCCTGCCAATGCCATTTGATATGGGTGCAATATTATTCTGAAAGTGCAATCACTTAAAAAACTTTGGGGGTTGGTTACCTGTGTAATACCGTCACAAATTTCAGACATTTTAGTATTAAATGAAAGGTGACCAAATAAAACTGTTCAACAGACCGACCCTACCTGGAGAGGTCCATCCCTGAACAGTTTTTTCCTCAAAAATCATCTGAAATATTGCAAACCTTTGATGTTTGACCAACAATATAAGCAAGATTGTAGATGTCAATGATCTTAATGAAATCCTTTCAATTCAATTCTTTTTATTTACCGTGATCCACTTCACGCAACAAAAATATGATTACTCATCTCGAGGGGGGGTTGGAACTCACCAGTGTGTTGACGAATGAGAGTTAATAATTTGACTTGGATTTGTCAAATAATTTCTTTATTTTTGGTGGACTAAAGTTACCCTTGGGTCAACCCAGTTCTACGGTAACTAGCATCTACATACACATTTATTTTTTAAATAGTCTTGATATAGAGTAAAGTTGCCAGTTTTCGGTCAGCGCCTATTTTCGGTCACTTTCGCCAAAATTGTGTAATTGCATCGGTCGTCGTAATTTTAAAGCAATACCGGGCATCAACTATGCGGCGGTTTTCTAGCCGTCAGTTTATAACGACGAGGTCATTTTCATTACACGATTTGGGCGAAGTGACCGAAAATAGGCGCTGACTGTAAAACAACTTAATTATGCTAGCAATTTAATTTCGCTAGGAGATCAAATTAAATTGCCACCAATTATCATGATTATATTAATATATAGGACGATGATACAAATTAGTGAAATTAAATTGCTGCAAAATGTTGACTAAATGATAATTCGCTAAATTAAGTTCCCGAGAAATTAAACTGTTTTACAGTATTATCATTTGATTTGTGTCATTTTCATTTATATTGTCATAATTTGGTTTTGATGATGGTGAGTGATCGGTGATTCTCACAAGATCCGTCCCTCATCTGCAATGTCATTGTTCACTCTAAAGGGCTTCCCTATTGACCTTTGTAAAGATGAAATGCATCTTTTGTGGGGATATTTTGAGACCAAACAGCAGCATTGTCACTGTTGATGCCCATATCATAAATCTTAAGCAGACTATGTTGATGTTTCTTGATGTTTTTTCTTGATTGATTTCAAGTATGGCAATCAGGGCCGTCAGCAACTTTTGCCCAAGGGGGGTGCGTTTTCACGATTTTTTACAGGAAAGGGGGGTGCGTTTTCACGATTTTTTACCGGAAAGGGGGGTGCGTTTTCACAATTTTTTACCGGAAGTAGCAGATTGACGTCAGAGTGTTAATGCTGTAGCACGCTGACGATGCGAGCGCCTCTGGCGCGAAGCCAATAACGGGTGGGGTCCAGGGGGTCCAGGGGGCGAAGCCCCCGGAAGCTCTGAGCATTACAGCGAATTTAGGACACAATTTCCATGTATCTTGCCATCGTTGACCCCATTTTCCATTCATAAAACAACATGTTACCCTAAAAAAAAATTAAAAAAAGAAGAAGAGATTTTCAAGGGGGGTGCGTCCGCAATCTTAAGCAGACTATGTTGATGTTTCTTGATGTTTTTTCTTGATTGATTTCAAGTATGGCAATCAGGGCCGTCAGCAACTTTTGCCCAAGGGGGGTGCGTTTTCACGATTTTTTACAGGAAAGGGGGGTGCGTTTTCACGATTTTTTACCGGAAAGGGGGGTGCGTTTTCACAATTTTTTACCGGAAGTAGCAGATTGACGTCAGAGTGTTAATGCTGTAGCACGCTGACGATGCGAGCGCCTCTGGCGCGAAGCCAATAACGGGTGGGGTCCAGGGGGTCCAGGGGGCGAAGCCCCCGGAAGCTCTGAGCATTACAGCGAATTTAGGACACAATTTCCATGTATCTTGCCATCGTTGACCCCATTTTCCATTCATAAAACAACATGTTACCCTAAAAAAAAATTAAAAAAAGAAGAAGAGATTTTCAAGGGGGGTGCGTCCGCACCCAACGCACCCCCCCCCCCCCCCCCCCTTCTGACGGCCCTGGCAATTGACCCTGCAAAAAGTGCATTTCGGTGAATTTTCATCTTTTTTTCAAAATGCTGGCAGGTGAAAGCAATCACATAGGAGATATGACCAGGTCAAGTCAAACACAGGTATACAATAGGCATCAAGGTAAAGATGATGAAAGTTGGATAACTAATGATTTTGGAGGACTGAATGCTGTCATCATTTATTTCTCCAACTACACTGTGTGAGATCCATGTCAGTTGAAGGGGTTCGTGCGGCTGGTTCACTCAGTGCATGATTTGGTACAGATAAGCTGATTGCAAGATGCTCGTCTCATTTCTGAAAATAAAAAACAAAACAAGACATTTTATTTGTGGCAATTTTAATGTCTGGATGCCCTTACTGATAAAAAAACACCACCCTGTTCTATTGGCCCGACCGACCCATTCTTTAGAAATCGGTGAACAAATGTTCACATGCAGATGAATACAGACCCAAATATTTGGAGTTCCTTTATTTTTTGGGCTTGTCAAAATTCAATAAGTTTTTTTACAGATGTGTAAACATTTTATGGTCATTTTCAATTCAAGGGGATAAAAGTTAAAAAAACACACTGACAAAATACCTGACCAACCGACCCATCCTGAGGGGTCTGTTTAGTACAGGAAACCCATTCGTTGGTGTGTTTTTTTCTTTTCGTTTTTTTCCTTAGGATGGGGACAGATAGTGAAACATGCAAAATACCCTACGATGAATAATACCAACTGATGACAAATATCACTAAGTATGATTTGTTGTACTAGGGGTCTGTTTACACGTAAAACAGGGTTTCTTTTTTTGTTGTCACAATGTAAAAAGAATCGAGTAGCAAAACCCTAACCCTAATCTCATTGCGCAATCACGCAAAGGTCAAAATCTTTTTTGAGCGTGATCCGTTAGCGTGATACATTATCTGCAGGGTGATACACAATCTGCTGGACTCCGGCCATGGTAGACTGGGTTCGATTCCTGGGGCGGCACACACCATTTTTACTGTCCTTATTCGTCCCTCGTCTCCCTACGTTAGCTTTATTGCAACACCCTATAGTATATGAGGGGTTGGGGTGAAGCCTTCAATTCTATAACAAATTAGCTTTTGATATTACCCTCGGCCCAGCACAAGTGCCCATAATTGAACTATTAAAAAGTGAAGCTTATTGCTTAGTCAGTGCTTACTTACAATCCAGCCATCAGCTAGGTCAATGTGTTCCTGTCGAGACTACACCACCAGTACCACTCCAGAACAGACGATGGATGGAATGAAACCATGGACTTAAAAAGTCCATGTTCACCATGGACTTATCCCGTTCTTGCTCGGTGTCTTCTTGCGAACTGAATTGAATACAATGACGGCTGATACACCATGGCCGTATGCTGCGGTATCACGGCGTATGGTTGAAGAAATGTGTTCAAAATGTCTCCGTATTTCATATCAAATGTCTACATGCCACGGTAAAACCAAATACAAAATAACGTCTATAGTACTCAAATCAACACTCGTTGAGTAATAGATATGTGATACTTGTACTTTTAAGTGGATTTGCAGAGCAAGTTTAGTTGTTCATTTCGTTTCATTTCACTTCATGGGCGTCGCCATTTGTTTACATTGTATTCTCGCGGAAACACGAAAATGGTTAACATCGATAACGCGAGATTTCAATTCGGCAGTGTTGCAAGTCCGTTTATTTTTTTCCGCCCGATGCCATAAAAAATCTGACCTACCCCCCCTGATCAGGACTGTCGTTTTGCCTCGCCGGCCTGCGGCCGGCTCGGCAAAACTCCCTGGTCAGTAAATGTGAGCGGTTAGTAAATGTGAGCGGTTACTGGATGATTTGAACAATAGAGGGGGTACGGTCAGTGCATATTATTTGATCAGTGGAATCATGAAATTATGGTGGAGTTCATCCGCGCCGATGGTCAGTGTATTAAAATAAAATCGACAGTCCTGAAATCAGGACTACGACCGATCCTAAAATCTCAAAAATGTGCGTCACATAAAATTTAAAAAAGGATTTAAATTTTAACCAAATTGTCAAAATATTACCATTTTCTGCTCGAATTGAATATGTTTGCTTGAAAAAAATAGTTTTTAAACTATTATTTATCACACTCTAAATATTAGTAAAATTGACATACTTGTCTTGACATGAACCACAACAGCCACAGTCTGGCAGTAATATTTAGAGAATAAAGGTATTGATTTTAGACCGTACCCGCGTTATATTGTCTAACATAAATGCGGGCGGTAGTATTATTTTAAGCGGAACAACGACTCGACAGAGTTGTTTCACGCAAAATATAATACTACAGAACAATACCTTTATTCTCATTTTTAAACAGTCATACTTTAGACATTAATTTAATCAAAATTGTATCTTTAATTGCCCACATTTGTCAACTTTTTTTGTTACCCCTGTTAGTATCAAATAACCCACCAACATTCCATCCAATCCCATGCGGTGAGTATTCCATGCGTCTGTGTAATTCTTCACATAAGCACGCAGGAAAAGCGCAGTTGACTCACTGCAGAAATGTGTGTTATGGAAGAAAACTTTAGTTACCACGCACTGAGAGATGGTGGACACGCTCATTAATGTACGCCGTGTTAAGTTGTCTCATATAAATGTCTGATAACCAATGAGAATTGCCTAGAAATTCTTAGCTGTTTAAGAATTTTCAGCAATTAAAAAAAACACACTGAACAATGACCGATTGATCCAACCTCAAAATGTTTCCCTCTCAACACTTTTCACATGGCAGGTGTCTGTAGACGACATTCCAGAATTTCACAAAATGTTTCAAAAATTTCACAATTGTTGAATTTCGTTACCATATTTAGAATCACCATATGACATGCATTACAATAAGTACAAACATGCGTAGTATTGCTTCAATAATTCTAGAGATACACTTTAAAAGTTGGGAACTTTTTCTGTAAAATCTGTTTTAAATATGGTGAAACTACTAGCCATGTGAAAAGTGTTTAGGGCAACGCAACAATATATTTTGCCTTATCATGTACTTTGGAAAAATCCATTAAATAATAAGATCATAATGACGATGTACAATTTAGCCATCATGTTTTTGCACATGAAATCAGAAAATATAAACTTGTCAAAAGCCCCCTCTTTGCATCTAACAAAAGCTATAATTAAATACAACATTGACACTTGTAAATTCACAGATTAAACTTCTCAAATATTATTATTCTATAACAATAGCCTTCATATAATATGTAAGAATAATGATAATCTGAAGCAAAGTGTACTAAATATGGATTTGACCATCTTGATAACTTGAACACAAATTAGCATTATGCCTTAGAATAGTACTTTTTACTTCTTAAATGTGTCAAATCAATTAGACAGATGGAACTATATATGAAAGCTGTACACAAATTGTCATGATATTCTTCTGATATTGATTGGTTGATCTCAACATTTTCAGGGATATCAAAGAGAATTATATCATCGCTTTTCTATCAAAACCTTGTATCTCCATCCGGCCCTCCAGCTTGTATAAAGTAATACTTCCTATATAACCTTTAGGCAGTTTCCTCCAAACCAAAACCTTCGTAAGTGCTCTTGCCCCTGAATATATATAAAGCAATACCTCCTACGCATTAACGTTAGGAAGTTTTACTTATTCAAACTGAAGGGCCCGAAAAACATACAAGGTTTGGACAGAACAGTGACAATATGGCTTTAAAATGCCCTCACCAATCAAACATAATTTTCACAATCTACAATCCTAGAAAAAAGTTTTGGAACGCTTACTTATTAAAAACGGAAAACTAACACCCCCTCTCCCCCGTGCCATGTTGAGAAAGGGAAAATGACTTCAGCGGTTAATCAAGGAGTCCTAACATTGATTGATGGGGTGTGGGGAAGGGAAAAGTGTTGTCTAAGATGCTACGTCCTCTTCAGTTCTTAACAAAATAAACATTTTAAGATCGGGGGAAACATATCTGCACATAATGTCCAAAACGAGTAAAGAGTTCCAAGGACTTTTTTCCAAGATTGTAGAAGAAAAATTACCTCAGTTGTAAGTTATACTGTTCTCAGTAGGTTCACTTCGCACATCATTGCCATTATGTTCTAAAATTGCGAACACACGGACATAGTAAGTTGCATAGCGATCAATTCCTGATATACGACTTTCTGTATTCCCAAATAATGTTTGGTAATCACTACTTGGAGAATTTCTATATTCTACGAGATATCTGTCGATGTTTGACACAGGATCCCATCTGATAACAAGGTTTGCCTGATTGTTGCTCTGTTCGATTCGTAACTGTAGATTCTCGGGTTGATCTGGCTCTGTAATATTGGAGGGAAAAAAAGGTTTAAAGTCAAAGGAACTAAACAGATTCATCAGATTTGGTTTTGCCATAACCCTAACCCTGGCAGCAGGGTTGTGAGAATAAAACTATCAGGGGAGAAAAAAAGATTTCAAAAATATTAAGATTATCCTAGGCGTATAATAGCCTGTCTGATCATGCCACGAGATGGGGAAGCGTGCACTACACCAACCCCTAGTAGTGGTGCGTTGTAGTGCAATGGGGAAAAATATGGTCATTTTTTACTTCTAAATGTGATAAGGGTGTATTGCGCCCAATCTTAAAAAACAATGACTTTTAAAGCTTTACTTTTGTCTTCTAATGACTTTATATTTGAGTTAGACATATATAATTATCGTTTGTGGCCACCTCTCATTCTGTGGAAAACCATGACTTACTTGTAAATTGCTGTAAATAAGTTTCTTCCTCATCCATCACTCCAATAACTCTCAATGTTATTTTATACAGTCTCCCAGGAAACAGATCAATAAACGTAGCCTGTAAATCCCCTATAGATTTCTGCTGTACAGCCGTCTCGTGTTGAGCCTGTCCCGACTCAGTGTCTGTCATTGCTTGGATTGTGTAACCAGTGGCTAACGGGTCATAAGAGCGCCCCCATGTGATATCAATCGTTGTGGTTGTGAATGATACAATAGATAGTTCACCAGTTGGTATTGGAGCTGAAAATATAATGTGGAATATGGATTAGCTTTGATGTTCGGGGGTTGCTTAACACTTTCCATGCGGCAGGTTATTCCAACATTTCACAAAATGTGTCAAGAATGTCAAAATTGTTAGATTTCATCACCATATTTGGAATCACCATACGAAATGCATTAAAACAAGTACAAACATGCCTGGTGTTGGTTCAGTAATTCTTAAGATAAACTTTGAAAATTGAAAAAAGTTTCTGAAAAATCTGTTTTGTAAAACCGTAAAACGATTTTAATGTCAGTTCATCTGTTCATGATAAACAAATTACAGCTAAGATTGGATGAGTAAAAGATGTTTCTGTATTTAGATATCAAGGGGCCACAATTGTCTAACTTGGAGGAGGGGAGGGGGCATCCATCAGTATTACTATACCGGGTGGTTCAAAAAAAGTTGACCCAAGTTCAAAGTAATTTTTCAACCACATTTAAAGTTTCAGATAATTTCTGTTTGCTTAGTCTTAATCAGCAGTAAGTTTTGAAATTATCCTGAAAAGATGGCACGTTTAGCTTGTTTGGTTCTTCAGATATGGTTCATTACAGAAAACATGTACAAAACTGACTTGTCCACGGGAGCGTTATTTAGTTTTTGTCTTAAACAAAACAGCATGCTCTAGTTTCAGAATTGAAAAGCCCGCCCTGACAAAGTATCCCAATCTCTATGCTTATGTGCCATTCACATTCAACAAAGAAACGTAGATACGTATGGGTAAGTAATGTCAAGCACCAGACAGATGTCTCAGATGTCTCCTTGTTTCTTTTTCTCCTATTTTTACAATTTGTGACCAATCGTGTGTAAGTCCACTTTGGCAATTCCATCTCTACTAAAGGACGCTCCCGTGGCCAAGGCAGCTTTGTGCATGCTTTCTGTAATGAACCATATCTGAAGAACCAACCAAGATAAATGTACCATCTTATCAGGATAATTTCAAAACTTACTGCTGATTAAGACTAAGCAAACAGAAATTATCTGAAACTTTAAATGTGGTTGAAAAATTACTTTGAACTTGGGTCAACTTTTTTTTTGAACCACCCGGTATAGTATTCTACCACTGATAGCACCTATTTCAGCCAAAGATATCTTTAGATACATATTGCTACTGGGCACTGTCATTCATTTACATATGTACTGTATACAAACCTTGTTACCTAATTAAGCATGCACTCTTTAAAAAATGGAGTCAAATTGACAAAAGACATTCTTAAACAGCTAAGAAAGTTTAAGCAATCTCATTGGTTCTCAGAGAAATCGGTGACATCTAGATGAGACAATAGAACACGGGGAGGTGGGGCTTACGTTTTAACAGCGTGCCCGACCTTCACAATGCGTGGTTTGCTCCATAACGCGCACTTCTGCAGTGCGTCTTATTCCTGCGTTTATGCCGGCGCTGCGACGCTTACGCATGGTTTACTCATCGCATGTGATTGGATGGAATGTTTGTGGGCTATTCGATCCTAGCAGGGGTAAAAGTTGTCAAATGTGGACAATAAAATGTACTTATTTCTTTGATAAATGTCTAAAGTATGAGAATAAAGGTGCGGCGTCGTTGTTCTACTTAAAATAATACTATCGTCCGCATTTATGTCAGACAATATAACACGGGTACGGTCTAAAAACAATACCTTTATTCTCTAAGCATTAAATTATGCACACAACCTGGGTGAAACATTGACCACTTTTTGGTTAAAATTTGCATGTGTTATTAGGTTGTGTTGTGTCTGTATAATTTGACCTAGTTATTTTAAGAGTGTAGACAAAATGGATAGGTATTACTGTGCTTCTTTCACCCATCTGAAATATGATTGTGACATCGGTGTTTTACCAGACACACAGTGGCGGCACCAGCCTCATCATTTTTTTTGGGGGGGGGGGGGGGGAAGGAAGGGCAAGAATTTGTGCAAATTGTCAAATTTGGTCTTATTATTATTTGGTCTATTAACTAATTTGGTATGAAAATGGGCGCTCTCTCGCAAAATTTAGCCGTTTTATGGTAAATTTGTCAATATTTGGTCTAATTTAACCTAATTTAGTAAGAAAATGTGCGCACAGCACGGAAAAAGAATTGCCTTTTTATGCTAAAATCGTCTATATTTTTTTAATTTTAACTAAATTGATTTTTTTGGTGGGTGGGGGGCAAAGTGTGGGGAGGGGGAGACACAGCTTACTATTTGGTGCATGATTCATTTGTACTCGCACTACCAACTTAAAGTTTGGCAATGGTGCCTATAAGAGATGCCTCTTTTAGTGGAATATGCACTGATATCACATTTGATCATTTGATGCAATGAAGTATAAGTCCAAACAAAAAAACAAGTCTGTTTCCAGTAATGCACGCGCATTTCATTGAGACGCTTGATTCTGGTGCATTTAATTAGTTTAATATAATAAACAGGAACAATTATTGTTAAGGCGCCATCTTTTGTTGAAATTGTGTCCAACATGTTTCAAGATGGTGATTGGCGACATAAGACAAACACGGAAGTGTTAGCGAGGATTACAGTAATAAAAATGCACAGATTTGAAGAAGAAGAAGAATTTAAAAAAACCCACTGCATTTCAAATTTGACTTTTCAGGCTTGCTACTGGAAACAAACTTCTTTTCTTTTTTGGCCTAAAATACCCATAACATACTTTCATTCGCAGGTTGGGGCAATTTGAAGTAGCTTGAGTGGACTGAAGCACAATAAGCTCACAGCTGCTTGACAGACCAAACGTCCTGGTCACAAGTTGCATTGAAATCAACTGCAGTAATTCAGGCTTATAGATCTTGTACAATAACCTGGCTCATTTTTTGGCATTGCAAGTTACCACTAATTTAAAGGTATATTATGTGATCTTTTTTAGGGAACGCCCTCAATCGTCAAAAAAAAAAAATTGGAAGCAGATTTTCTTGCAGATTTACTTTTCTGATCATGGATCATAAATATATTTGAAGTTACAGAGCGATAGGATTCCTAATTACCTCAAAATCATGGTTTTAGAGTAAATTTTGAGTAAAATTTGAAAAATAGATTGTACCGGAGCAGTTGAATCTATTTTCAAACCATGATTTTGAAGTAATTAGGAATCGTATCGATCTGTAACTTAGAAGATCGTTATGATTTATGATCGAAAATACAAATCTGCAAGAAAATCTGCTTTCATAGTAAAAATCAATGATAGAGGGCGCTACTTGGAAAAGATCACATAATGTGCCTTTAATTGCGTTCGTTTGAACAATAAAACATCATCCGGAACGACCTGGATCGTTCAGCGACCTTAGCTTAGTGTATGCAATGCCCACTAGCTGATTAGAGTGCTGATGCACCATGTCCCTACTCTACCTGTATATTCTGTTATAACAACCGGTTCACTCCGTCTCTCTCCTGATATCGTAACCACAGCAACTGTGTACTCCGTATTTGAGGACAGATTTTTCAATTCTAGTTTTGTATTCTTGGTTGTCACGGATACCCCATTGTTATCTGATGTTGTGCTGTAGGTTACTTCAAAGTCTGTGTATGTCCCGTCAAATTGGTCCCACTGGAGCCACAGTGAGCTGGATGTTATGTATGGTACTGTAAGCCCAGTCACTGTGTATGGAACTGTAAGGTGATATGGTAAAATATTATGTTAAGGGAGTTTTCATAAATACTTTCGTGGGTGGGGGCAACAGTTACACAATTTGTTGATCCCCTTTTTAGAAGTTTTTGTTATCCACCCTTTATGTCCGAGTACCCAGGCAATAACGAGGCCCTTGAAGGGAGCTCAAATAAAATAATATTTTACTGCGAGCCCTTTTGGGGGCCAATTTCTTTGTGATCCCCCATTTATTTTCCAAACCCCTCACCAAGGTATTTATGAACACTCCCTTAATACTATTAGGCAAGACTTGCGTCAGGAACTGTAAATTGATAAAATAGTAGTACCTATATGTTTAGTACCAAATAGAAAAGACTCATCACAAAATAATTATGTGTATTTGCCGTCAAAATGGTCCCATTGGAGTGACTGTGTTATGTGTGGTACTGTAAGTCCATTCACTCTGTCTGGAACTGTAAAGTGATATGGTTAGCCTATATTATATGTTTAAATCAGTCAAGTACCAAATAGGGAAGACTCAGAACAAAATGTGTGTATTCGCCGTCAAAATGGTCCAATTTTAGTGACAGGGAAGTGAATGTGACGTACATGGTACCGTTAAGCCACTCATTATGTTCAGTACTGTTATACTGAATTGGATTGCAGATTGATTTAAAAGTAATAGTGCATGTGCATTCAAAATTAAGGAGAGACCAATGGATGATGTGTCAAGCAGTGGCTAGGGTCTTTTTTTCTTCTTTTTTTTCTTTATTTTTTATTATTATTATTATTATTATTATTTATTTATTTATTTATTTTTTTTTTGGGGGGGGGTGGTATGTGGGGTACAGGCCGGTTATCAGGGGAGGGGGTATAACCAACCATTTTTTGTTAATATAGTACATTATAGAGTTTGTCATTTCATTTGGGGGGGGGGGGGCATCAGGGGAGTAGACAAGCCTTCTGGGGGAAATTCCCCCTGCCCCCTCTAGTTACGCCCCTGGTGTCAAATCAGCATGATGTATGTATGGGGTACATTCCACAGGGCATTATTAGGGAAAATATATCAGTATTCATATCGTTCAAAATGTATAGATTAAGATGTCACCTCAGCTCTAATTGCATCGGCAGGGGGTATATAAGGTATTATTCAGGGATGTTAAATCCGGATTGGTGTTTTGTATAAGAAATCCCTAAACATGACGTATGATTTTGTACTGAAAAATCTCTAAGCATGGGGCCTGTTTCACAAGAATCACACAAAAACCAGTCAACTCAGTTGGTTTTTATGTAGAAAACCCCTAAATATGGCTCCCAAATTGCCAAAATCATTTATCAACCAGTTTTAATCAGCCAAAGTTTTTATTTATTTATAATAATTAGGCTGAAGAGCCAGGACAAACCCAATAGACTTAAGCACTAAATTAAAGGGATGCCCGATGTGTGTGTGTACAGATACAGACCCGGGATGATCCTCTGCTCTTTACGAAGGAGTCTGACCTTTTTAATGTGCTCGGGGATAGCTCTTCTGTAGAAGAAACCTTAAATATGGCTCAGGCTTTTAAGCCTCCAGCAGCACACCCCACCGTCAAAAATAGTTTGAGTCCCCTGGCATGCCTGGGTCTTTTTCCAACCTTTGCTCACCTGTAGTCACTAATATCGATGTCAGTTCTCTGTTGTTCACCATACTAATAGGTATAACAGACAAGACAATAGTATAGGTATGACCAGCAGATAATTGCCTAAATGTATATTCTCCCTCCGATGCGTCAGAAAGGGGCGTGTCCCTTCTGTCCAAAGTCTGGCCAGGTGAAGATTGTATTTTGACGGATGATCCTTCAACGTCTCCGTCGTCAATGATATTCCATACTATGTTGATCGCAGTGTTGGTTACGCTCTTGATGATAAAGTCATTGGGGAGCTTTTGAACTGAAAATAGTTAATCATAATGGACTGTTATAATATAATTCGGTAATAATATTATCACTTTCCACGCGGTTATTAATTAGTTTTACCGTTATACAAAACAGATTTTTCAGAAACCTTTCCCAACTTTCAAAGTCTTGTCTCATAAATTACTGAACCAATACTAGGCATGTTTGTACTTATTGTATTGCATTTATCACTGTGATTACAAGTATCGCAATGACATTTAATTAAACTGCTCACAAAAAGTATCGAAACACTTAGAAATAATCCAATATATAACGGCTCGAAAGGGTATGCATTAATCGAAGCAAATAACCAAGTGCATAATTTTGTTCTGCATATTTTGACACCTCGATCGATAAGATACGATGTTGCGGAGCGGAAATATTGTCATTTTAATGGTCGTGGGTCCAATTTCAAAAGTGACAATCATTCTATAGAAAGAGGTTTGCATTACTGTTTAGAATGATCAGATTCGTACTTTTCAATAGGGATGAGTGTCACTTTTGAAACTGGACCCACGATCATTGAAATGACAATAACTCCGCTCCGCAACATCGTATCTCAACGATCGAGGTGTCAAAATACGCAAAACAAAATTATGTACTTGGTTATTTGCTTCGATTAATGCATACCCTTTCGAGCCGTTATGTATTGGATCATTTCTAAGTGTTTGGATACTTTTTGTGAGCAGTTTATTTTGAATTTGTTTAAACATTGTGTGAACTTTTGTTCTGTCATCTGCAGTCGCCTGTCATGTGGAAAGTGTTATGGTGTTGTTGACAATGGTTGATGCCCAACATGACAATATCTCCATGTGATTCAATTGTATGATATTTTGGTAAGCTTGCCAGCATGTTCTGCAATACCCGAGACAGTGTGGTATAGTGCCTAATAATTTGGGTGATACTTATCATACAACTACTTTTGTGTGAGATAGGCTTAACAAGAATAACTAGAATCGATCATTTCCATACAAAATATTTGTCAGAAAACATAAGCTAAACTTCCATGTCCTGTCCTGTTCACACAATTTTTTGTCAATAATGAGTTGGTTCAAAGTACTTTTGACAAGATTACACTGAAAATAAAAAGCGAGTCATCATCGTAAAACTGAGTCAATTTGTCTCCACAGTGACACTTTATTGATCAAAATGAGTCATTTTGTCTCCACAGTAACCCCATTTATGAAAAGTGAGTGAGTCACTTGACTCAGAAAATATTTTGTATGTAGGTAACAACTCGCTAGTTAATGCCAAGTCTGATGAGTTTATTAAGAATTTTTGTCTCATCTTGAAATATTCAGGACCCTCTTACCCAGTAGGTAACCCACTCTCCCCTACCTTGGTCACGTACTTACCTAAGAAACTTTTGGATTGTATCAATTCTTCACTTTCTTGTCTGAAGCGCCCAACCTCTCCTACAACGCTTCTAACCTGCCCATTAGTGTATGTAGTGCCCACATCTAATCCATCTATGACGATCTCGGTTGTACCCCGACCTAACTGAATTGGAGATTCCTGGCGACCATTATTTGGTTCGTATGTCACAACCAATCCATCGAATACACCAGAGGGTGCCGTCCATCCTATGCGCACAAGTGCATTTTTATTCACTATCTCTTGGGTTAATACTCGAACATAAGTCGGTTGTGCTGGTACTGTGTGTGGGAAAATATGCATTAACAACTACTGGGATTATATTGTACAACAGACAGTTTTATCCTTAGGGTACATATGTGAGGCTGTTAGAGATCCTTTGCACCATCACCACCCCTTTTTCACCTTCATTCATAGGTGTAAATCCGGGGGGGGGGGGGGGGAGGGGATATCCCCCAATCTTGAATTGAGGTATTCCTCCATTCAATGTGTGCTCATTCAAGCATTACAACATTTGCATAGTTATAGCCCCGTTCTAGTGTTGCTGTGAACACGTACATTATGGCATGCATGCTAAAAATCGTTTTGATGGAGTAACTCATTTTTAAAATATCAGGCATAATCTAAAGGGGAACTTATTTTTGTTAAACTGTGTATATATATTGCTACATACCTGTCCTAGCATACAATACATCCAGTTGTATAGGATTTGTTGGTGGTGGTATGTCTGATATTGTAATACGATAAATTTGTCCGGATACCAAATTAGGGAATTCTTGTACCAGTTCATCTGTAGGTAGTCTGTAGACACCATTGGACTCGCCCATTGGATATTGATAATTAGGAATACTAGAAAATCTGGTGAATAAAATCAATATATGATAATTAAGAGAAACAAAATAGAAATTGTTTTTTCTTCTTCATATTTACTATAAAATTTAAAAAAATAATAAACTTGAAAAATGTTGAATAGGCAGTTGATAAAAGCCCCTGTTCTATTTTTTTTAATCTTCAAAACATTTAGATAATTAAGAAGGAAATAAACCTTGAAAGGGGGGAGGGTAGAATAAAATGGATATTATTTCAAATTGGTCTAAAACATGAATATGATTTTTCATCAGGATGAATAGCCTCATAATAACCTTACATTGACTTTGAATAAAGATTATTGCTTAAAATGAATAATAAATTGGTAAAACCATCAAAACTAATCTATTACTTCGTAACTAACCCTTCTTCATGTTTGACTTGCAATTGAAGCCAAAATCTACTGTAGCTGTCATCATCGTCATTGTCATCATCGTCATTAGACCAACTAACTGTGATAGAGTTCTCCGATACATCTTGTAAGTGTAAAAATCTAGCACCTGAACACAAACAATAGGAAGCAAGAGCAAGTGTTTATAGTGTGTTGTATGTATTTTTTTTTTAGACAAATTGACTTCACTAAACAAACAAGCATTCAGTACCTTGACAAATATATTAAAATATATATAGGGGAAATCTAAGGGGGGGGGGGGGATCAGTGACTTCTACACAATTAGTGACTCAGGCTGACTTGAATGACCAAGTTGATTGACTTGCCCAGTCTGGGTCTTCAAGAAAGAGCTATCAGATTGAAAAGTCAATCTTAAAGATTGAGCTGAGGGAAGAATCTTAAAAGCTTGAAAATATTCAATCTAATAGATTGACATTTCAATATATCAAGAGAGAGAGAGAGAGAGTATCCTTTGGGTCTTAAATATGTGCTCATATTCAGTGGATCTGTACTAAAGTTTCGTTTTCAGTGGATGCTTAATAAATCGATTCTCTCTTACCAGTCCTTGCAACCTGGAGTATCCTTGGTACACTCAGTTTACTACCACTGACAGTCTGCACAATGATGCTATAAGACATCGACCCCTCCAACATGAAAATGGTATAGTCCGTCACATCCCTATCTACATAGCCAGCTATGATTGGTTGATCACTGTCAGATGACCTGTATGAGATTTGGTACTTTGTGAAAAATCCTAACGCTGCCACCCAGTTGATACTAATGGAAGATGAGTCTGGGAGGTTGTCTGTGTTCTGGAGAATGTTGCCAGGAAGATTGGGCTCTGAAAAACAGTATATTGAATGTTGATAATTATATTAACACTTTCCACTAGACGACATTCCAAAATGTCACAAAATGTTTCAAAAAATGTAAAAATTGTTGAATTTCATTACCATAATTATTTGCAATCACCGTGTAAAATACATGAAAATAAGTACAAATATGCCTATGTATTGGTTCAGCAGTAAATCTTGGGATAGACTTTGAAAGTTGGGAAAGGTTTCTGAAAAATCTGGTTTGTATATGGTAACATAATAGCTGCGTGGAAAGTGTTAGTAAAAAAGTGAATAACATTATCTTAAATAAATTGTATGCCTATTAAATGACTTTGCAAAGTCGTTACTATTAACTACAGCTAAAGTGCTATCAATCTTATAGTGCAAAAAGCTATCACCACTGAATAGACAAAAATGCAACCTTCAGTAGATAGCAAAGTTATTGCCATCAGTAAACAAAATTATCAGTATACCATAGGCTATTATAGTATACAAATATTGAATGCCTGAGCGTGTAATAGTAAAAACTATATCACAAGGTCAAATTTTGATTTTTCCATTGCACGAGGCGAAGCCGAGTGTAATGGAATAATCAAAATTGGACCGAGTGATATAGTTTTACTATTGCACAAACAAAAGGCATTCAATATTTGTTTTATATCATGATATCACATCATTCTTGTCCAGCCATAATGATAGTAAAAACTATCACATGGTTGAAATTAGGCCTATCATGATATGGTTAACTCTCATGAAAACAGTGCAAAATGAACTTTTTGATGTCTTTGGTCCATTTCTGTGTTATGCAATGTTTTCTTGCTTGAAAAGCTTCTTTTCTAGATAGATATTGATGTTTTCTACTTGGATCTATATACTTTGATATACTTCTGAACGTGTTTTCACTCAAAAAAATGCCCTCATATACCCCAAATTAGCGAAATTTCCATGTCCGCAGCATAAATGTATATTTTGCCTTTATTAATTACAATACAAATAGGGCACCATTTTCTACAAGATATGTCATAATTTGTAGGGAACATATAGCGATATTCCATGGATAGAAAAAAAATGCACATCTTTTACGATGTTTACCTGTTTTAGTTTCATATATGTTGTCCGAGATGTTGATGTTTATTACGTTACCTGCGACATATTGAGGATCAACATTGTTCAAAATTAACATTTAAACATTTAAATGTACATATTCTGAATCTAAAAGAACATGGGTGTTGGAAAATAATATTATCAAAAATCTATAGCAGCATGTCTGACCTTGAGAAGAAATCAAAATGCTGCAAAGCATGCGACCTTGTTAAGGATGTTTATTACGTTGTTGAGATTTCTCCCGAACTATGTATCAAAACACACTTTTTGGTTAAAAACCAATTTGATACATATACATAGACTATGTGGTTACTTGGAACACTCGCTAGCTCTTTCCAGATCGTCTACATGGTACTTTGAGTACGAAAAACGTTTACTACGTTATCGTTTATTACGTTGTCGAATAAATCGACAGAAAGACAGCTGCTCTCTACGACTGTATTAAACAAAGATACGTGGCAGGCCCTTTTCGCAGGCATGTATGGGGGATACTCGATGAAAGTACAATGCAAAAAAAACACGACGAATGGTAAGAATTCCTCATTTTTTCTTGTAAGTAATATGAACATTAAGCTGAATGACAGTTGAAGTCATTATAGATCTCTTAAGCACATTGAATATGGACCTATGATATCAGAATGGGGTTAATAATGTGAAGAAATGCAGTAGGTATCGTTAACATCTTCATTGATTGCTTTGTATATACGTTATAAGCCAGCATTAGGCACTGTTGCAGTTGCCAATAACGTAATAAACGGGATAACGTAACCAACCTCATTGTCTAGTCTCATGTCAATGTTGGCGTCAATTCAGTAACTTTCATGATTGATGTACTTGAGTATCATACATTGTATCCAATGTTATAATTGTAATATGTGGACTATTCTATGTGAGGACTGAAACCACCTTATAATGGATGACGTAATAAACTTTCCATCATTTGATAAATATAATTGCACCCTGTTCATAGTGATTCAACATTTATTATGTGTTTATGAATGTTAACTTAGTGTACATACATATTGTCTCACATACTGACACAATCTCATTTGTTTGCATGCTTCAATGATGCATAGTTCTATGGCTATTGGATAACGTAATAAACCAATTCGTATAATTGTGTGAATAAATACGGTATACCTAGCTGAAACAGCTGCAATATATGTCATTAACTTTGTTTTGTTTTTGTTATCTTTATTATACAGAAATATATGCCACACAGTGCAAAAAACCAATGGCGATACCGGCAGAACCAAATGCAACAGTGGAGACAAATAGGTCATCAGAGTACAATCTTATTAACAATTCTACTACCATCATTTTAAATAAAACAAATCAATATCTTACTAATTTTAAGAGATAAAAGGCTATTCAATATTTAGTGCTATTAAAATTTACATAAAGGTAATAATGTCATGGTCTAACAACATATCTGTAAAGTGCCATGTTACATCTGTCGATTTAGTGACCATGTTTATTACGTTATTCACCATATTTACCCTACATCAAAAGAGCAAGTCGACAATATATAGAACTGTCTTTTAGTGGACTTTAGGCAACCTAACTTTTACTAAAATACCATTTACAAGATATGTCTGTGTACAAAATAAACTGACTTGGTCGATGTTGAATATATTTGTTTACATGTGTTTGTATATGTTTATTACGTTACCCACCCCATAAAGTCCGAATACCAATGCCAGCGTATTTGGTAAAGCATGATATTTATTGTTTCTGAGCTAACTTTTAAAAACACATTATAACGCTTGGAAAAAGATACGATTAAAGATATATTTTATACTTTGCACAAAGATATTCATTTTGGAAAACCGTGCATTTTTTTAGTTTTAAAGCTGAGGTTCAAACAGTGATGTGAAGACCAAAAACAATTCATAATACTTGCAATTTACAAAATTACATTGCATTTTGTTCGCTGTAATTGGTAGAAGTATGCTTTCGTAACTATAATTTTGTGTTTTTGGCATCACAGTTTGTAAACTCGTTCTGATTTAGAGCTGATAGGAAGTATATAACGTAATAAACATGGAGCAAAAGCTGCAAACAAGTGATATTATAATATAAATTCAACGTTATATTGTACAAAAATGCAATGAGTGTTGTTCACAAAATTTTAAATCTAGTATCCAGTACATGTCTACTATTAAAAAATAGTGTAATAAATAAAATTGGAGACAATTTTTTTCTTCAACTTCTGAAATCTCATTTGCACTATTTTCATGAGAGTTAACCATATAACAACATTTATATCATCAATATATAGCTGATTACAGTTATTACCAGTTGATTCAGCAATATTTCTATCATCAGTAGATAGCAAATTGCTATCATCAGTTGATATCAATAATGCTATCATCAGTAGATAGCAAATTGCTATCATCAGTTGATAGCAATAATGCTATCATCAGTAGATAGCAAATTGCTATTATTGCTATCACCAGAAGATAACAAAATTGATATCATCAGTAGATAACAAATAATTGCTATCATCAGTTGACAGAAATATTGCTATCATCAGTAGATAGCAAATTGCTATCATCAGTTGATAGCACGATCACTACCATAAAATATGAAGACAAATAACTGTTGTCAGTAGAATCACATTTTACTATCATCAGTTATTGTATGACTATCTTGCTATCATCAGAAGAATGCTATCAACAGAAGATAACAATAACATGTATCCAATACTGTTAAAGCTGATCATATTATCACATGTGATGACCTCAAGTTATTACCAGTCGATTTAGTAACATTGCTATCATCAGTAGATAGCAAATTGCTATCTTCACAAGATAGCAATATTGCTATCATCAGTAGATAGCAAATTGCTATCATCAGTTGATCACTACCATAAAATATGTAGAAAAATAACTCTTGTCAGTAGAAAGATATACATGTACATTTTTAAAATCACCTAGAAGATCTACCTTTGACAAAACTTACCAGTTCTTTGAAAACCGGATACATTGGTCTTCAACTCCAAACTCGACACTCTGATAACATAGCCATACCCTGGTATCAGATCCGTCAGCTGATAACTCAAGGCACGTATGCCACTGTCAGCCGCTCTCGTAACGGAAGAGTTGAGCGTCACCTCTCTACCGTACGGGTTTACTATATGTACGCTGTATGTGAGAGGTCTTGTATTGCTGGCGTTGAAGACAGGTATAGCCCATGATATCGACACTGTTGTGGTTGTGACACTGTCGACTGTTATTTGATTTGATGGTCGACCTTTTGAGAATGTTGAATGTATAGGATCATGCATGAGTTAAAACTATCAAATGGATATACTGTAATTACCCATAAAATAATAAACTAAATAATCATACTCCGTCTGAATATTAAATTATGAACACAAGATATAAACGATTCTAATATGACTTGTGTTGTTGTGTTGCGTACATAGAATCCAAAACAGATCTATATCACTATTTGTTTGAAACTGTGTTTATTTGAGACGGTTGTTTAGCTCGCTGGGTCTCGGATTATAGCGTCCGTTGTAGGCCTATACTAATCATGAGATCACGGATTCGAATCCTGCACCGGTTCATGTCCTTGCTCTTTAAGTTTAAATATGAGCCTATAGGCTTATTGTTCTTTGGGTTGAGAAACTGCAGAAGTTATACTGCTTGGATCAATGTACATATTATATTTACATTTGGTCAAGATCCCTTTCATCTCGCAAAGGATGTGATGCGTAACCCAGTAATTTTCAGGTGTTGTTTATGTGAAAAGGCTAATATAATTGGTAAACATGGCTAATAATATAATTATTATCATGATATTCACCTTCCGCTTTAACTGTAACATTGAATGAACACACTTTGCCATAAGAAACCACAGTCGTCTTGCCAGCCGGAAAAGTATCCCCTGACCTGTGACTACTTGCTACCCCCCTTCAGTGCCGCATCATTCCAAGATACAGGGACGTCATTTACCCCTGCAGACGCCGTTACATTCTGGTCAGGAGGGCAAGCACTTCGTAATTGCATTGGAACTGGTGGGTGAATTATTATCATCAATTGTTAGAACGAAAAGATCCACATGGGTAAGCAAAATATTAGCAATCAGGTGTGGACATTTAATAATAGAAAACAATTATAGGTCAGCAGTGGACAAAGCAAAATAATAATATCCGCATAATTATCAGAAGTTTAATACTGATAGCATACACACTTGTAAAAGATTGGTTACATTTTCCGTGTCATTTATTTCAATATTTGTGTCATAATAATCATTTAGTTGGTCATTCGAGAGGGCGATAAGTCAGACATGCTTGAATCGGATAGCACGGAGGGAGCGGGGTTAAAGCACTTGACAAAGTTTCTGTGTCAATGAAAGTCGAAAAGACGTGATTTGCTGTAATCGCTAATTTGCATATTTTACTTGGCCTTATATGAGCCGAGTAAATTGTGCACATTAGCTCATTAGCATAATTGAAATGGTACAAAACTAGCAC
>CM069454.1:12764224-12990109 GCA_035610835.1 Ophiura sarsii | reverse complement strand
GGCTCTAGATAACCCTGTGAGATGTCAGATTCGTCCATTTCAGCGCTCTTTCTTCCCGCTTTGTCTGTTGGCCTATCCATGCAAGCCACATCATAAACAGGTGGTACTTTTGAAGCTTGATTGGTGTACGCAGTGCCGAGAACAGGTAGGTCTGTTGGACGAGGCGGTTGCATGTTGTAATCGCGTCGTTTATCACCGGAAACTTTGCGGATAAGTTTGGACGCCATCCCTTGACCAGGCGGGGTTGTCAGGACGGATACCGGCGCCGTACATTTCTGATAAGAGAAGCACCGATAGTGGCTGCGGCTCGGGGTCATCTTCCAAGCCGTGATTTGTTTTCTCATCATGTTCAGCCATAGTAATCTGATGTCTATGATCTACTGGTCACTAAAAGTACAAATTAATAAAAGGTAAGACTATAAATTACAGTTTTTGACTAGTCTTGAAATTCCTACAAAATTAGTCCATGGGTGGGATAGGCCTATTATCATAGGGCAAGGGCCGCATGGTAAATATTATTTAAGGAATCTGCCCAGAACGTGTGTTCTGCATGCAATGGCGTACCCAGGACTGATTTGATGGGGGCCAAATGTGGTTGTGTGCGGAGTGAGCGACATGGAGCGACCAGCGGGTGGGGTCCAGGAAAGCCTCTGGAAACTCCTGGATTTTCGGCTTTTTTAAGGCAAATATTCAGCATTCTGAAGCAAGAAGAATTAGGGTGGTTCGAGATCCATGATAATGTTGAAACCTGTATAGAAAATGAGCGCGAAGCGCGAAAATATTTTCAGTTTATGAACTATAATGGTCCAGAAAAATTCCCTGAAGCCATCTTGTTAAGGTTAAATGTTGAAACATTAATTGGAACTAATTATGCGCAAAGCGCGCAAAAATTGCTATCTTTAACACTAAAAAGGTACATTATGACGTTTTAAACGTCCTCCACATAATATTAAGAATATTTGGTGTGGTTCGAGAGCCATTCTGTTGAAACCTTCAGAAGAAATGCGCGCAAAATACAGTTTTTGAACTAAATTGGTCAGAGAGAAACTTTCTTGAAGCCGTATTGTTAAGGTCCAGTATGACGTTTTTAACTTCCCCCACAAAATACATTATTTGGTGTGGTTCGAGACCCATTATGATTTTGAAACCTTTAGAAAGAATGCGCGCGAAGCGCTCAAAGATTTTCATTTTTAAACTAAAATGGTCATAGAAAACTTTCCTAAAGCCATCTTGTTCAGTGTGAACATTGAAACTAAATTGGCATTTTTAACACTGAAAAGGTCCAGTATGAAGTATTTAACGTACCCCACATAGGCCTAATATTTGGTGTGATTCGAGACCCACTATAATGTTGAAACCTGTCGAAACAAATGGGGACCTGATGACACCATAGCCCCCGTAACACCCCTCCCCTTTGCGCCGCCTATGCCCCTATACTACCCTTTATCCTCCCCTACCTCCCCGGACTCTCCCCTTCCTCCTTTTCCTCCTTTTCCTCCTTTTCCTCCTCTTCCTCCTTCTCTTCTTCCTTCTTCTCCTCTCCTTCCTTCTTCTTCTCTTCCTCCTTCTTCTCCTCTTCTTCTTCTCCTCTTCCTTTAGATGATTTTTGGTGCAATTTCGACAGTTTTGACCCAAAACTGATTTTGCTACGTTGTCCAACAAATGTTGAGTCAAAAAAGTGATTTTGGTCAACAATTACAAAATCAGCATTTTAGTGACATTTTATACCAAAAATGGATTCTCTGACTCATTTCCTTTACAAATTAATATGTATACTTTTATATACATCACATTAATTTAAAAGATACAGCGCTTGATATCTACTGGATACAGATGATAGCGGTTATAGAATATTAGGATAAGCGCCTAAATTATTTTTATACGAAAGCTTACCTAACACGTCTTAAAAGACGTGTATACATGTGTTTAGGGTCTAAAAAGTCATGTACTGAAAAAAGCTTTGAAAGCGTTATGGTTTCACATAGACGATAGCGTTTTATAGAATGAAAGTGGGGTTAAAAGCTTTAAAGTGTGTCTATCTGAAGACAGCTCTTAGAATGAAAGGCCGAAAGGGTTTAGAAATTAGTTTTCCTGAAGATACAGCATTGTATAGGATTGTAGGCTATAATAATAATAATAATAATATAATTTATATAGCGCCTAATATCCATTTACAAAGAAATGTTCAATGGCGCTGTAGAGTCAAGTGCTATGCACTGTATGCTTTCGAGAAGAGATGAGTTTTTAGTTTCTTCTTAAAAATGTTGACATTCGGGGATGACTTAATGTCCAGTGGTAATGAGTTCCATAGAACAGGTGCAGCTGATGAAAAGCAACGGCGACCGTACGTAGCGAGTTTCCATCAAAGAGGGCTGATTTTTCTTAATCCTTAGCCTAGGTGTAAGTTCATACATGTAATATAATTGTAAAAATATACAAATCCCAGTTTTTATCATATATTTTTGTAATTGAGGGCGTTGCCTCCACCACATCTCTTATTGCCCTTTAAGGTTTGACATGCAGTATCATCGACTTGAAAACGTCGAGAATGTAGCCCGGAATGTAGGTTTAGGCTAGCGTTTAGAATAATTGGTATGGGTTTCTTCTAGCGTTTGCAATGTAATGTGTGATTTTAAAAAGCTTGTTTCTAAAAGACACTAGTCATGAGATATAAAACATTTTGATACATTGGGTTTTATGTAGCTATATATAGGCTTGCCATCTAAAACATCATCTTTATAGAGTTCACTTTAGACATTTTGTCTAAATTCAAAACGCCAACTTCATGAACTGTGTAGAGACGAGCTGGTATAACCCCTCTTGGCAACGTCAAGTTTGTATCTGCCGTAGATGATTTTCAAACGTTTATTCAATTTTGTATGCTGTCTTTGGTTGTTTTTCTTGTAAAATAACTATTTTAATAGTTATTTTACAAGAAAAACAACCAATCATTGTTTAACCACGCGTTTATATTGGCTCTTCGTTCGTGGATAACCACGGAAGTTTAAAGTGTTGTTTTTCCTTGTAAAATAACTATTAAGAGCCGATGTCTACATGTGTCAGACCTGTTAACATGTGTTAAACCTGACCTACATAGGCTTCATGTAAGGAACAACCAGCAAATTAACTACCCAATCAAGTACTGTCATAACAGTCTATTATGCTTACCTTTGCACAGCCTTATTTGCAGTATGTCATTCTATAGTAACAGATCCAACAGGTTGAAGAAGCAACCAGATAGAATTCACGCTAATAAACATGATAAAACTGGGGCAAATACGATACGATGCGCCTTGAATATACAGGTCTATACAGGTGTATATTGTCAGCCAGTGCAAGCAAACTTAAAGCAAAACAAGTTCCGCAATTTGTTAAGCGAAGCGCGTCATAATGCACAAGACCAGTGTTGTTTCAGTCGCCAAAAATAAAAATTCACCCTGAACGACCTTGTTGTTAAATGGCTATTCAGACATTGAAGTTCAACGTATACAGTAAATTGATATTCAATTATTGTATTTATTTAATTGAACAGTCATAGACGACCGACCGAACAGTTGAATGGTTTCAAGAACGAGTGTAGGCAAAACGAACCCAATTGGTCTATTGTGGTGTCATTAATATGTAAATGTGTAGGCTTATCGGTGAAAGTTCATAATTATTCGTGTTAGGAATTATAACATTACCAACAACGCATTCATTGTTATGTTTGGGCGTAATCTGAAAAATGACTGACTTTTATCCTATACGCCTGTCTCTGTAAAACAAGAAGAAGTTGAAATTAGACCCTCTTTCCGATTTGACTGGCAACCCCTATGATAGCCCATGTATCCAAGGGTATTTTACCCTCACACATTTATGTGGATTGAATAACTCAAGGTTTGTAAATATCCAAGTTGCTGTTATGGTCATGGTCACAAAACGCAGTCTTTTGTGTCAGGAGGCTACCGTCCGAAAATTTATTAAGTTATATAAAAATAAATTAAAGGTGAAAATGGTCTTATCTTCCTCACTATGCATAACTATCTCTATTATTCGTCACAGTTTATGAACATGGTATCAAACTGTCATGAAATGTAGAGGCGGGGACATTACTAAATCATCAAAAAGGAACTGCAAAAAGAAGAAAATATTGCGGGGAAATAGTCAATTTTCCCCAAAATTTAGGGATGCCTTATCCGTGTGTCCGGTATGGGTTATAGTAAAATGTTACTGTCTAAAGATAGTTTAATTATAAAACCCAGTAGGCCAGGAAGTAAACCAATCTTTAGGAAAAAGGTGAGTTTTAAGAAGTTTCATGAATTGATAGTGTTGCTATCCACTCATATCAATATTTATATTTATATTAATATCAATATTAATTTATATTAATATCAATATTAATTTATATTAATTTATATTTAAATTTATATTAATTTATATTAATTTATATTAATTTATATTTTAATATTTTAATATTAATTTATATTTATATTAATATTAATATTTATATTAATATTAATATTTATATTAATATCAATATTTATAATGTTGCTATCTACTGAAGATAGCTCACATCAATATTAATAATGTTGCTATCTACTGAAGATAGCTCATATCAATATTAATAATGTTGCTATCTACTGAAGATAGGTCATATCAATATTTATAATGTTGCTATCTACTGAAGATAGCTCATATCAATATTTATAATGTTGCTATCTACTGAAGATAGCTCATATCAATTTTTATAATGTTGCTATCTACTGAAGATAGCTCATATCAATATTTATAATGTTGCTATCTACTGAAGATAGCTCATATCAATATTTATAATGTTGTTATCTACTGAAGATAGCTCAAATCAATATTTATAATGTTGCTATCTACTGAAGATAGCTCATATCAATATTTATAATGTTGCTATCTACTGAAGATAGCTCATATCAATATTTATAATGTTGTTATCTACTGAAGATAGCTCAAATCAATGTTGCTCTCTATACTAAAGATAGCTTATTTCAATATATATAATGTTGTTATCTACTGAAGATAGCTCATTTCAATATTTATATTGTTGCTATCTACTGATGATAGCTCAAATCAATATTTATAATGTTGTTATCTACTGAAGATAGGTATAGATAGCTCATTTCAATATTTATAATGTTGCTATCTATACTAAAGATAGCTCATTTCAATATTTATAATGTTGCTATCTATACTAAAGATAGCTCATTTCAATATTTATAATGTTGCTATCTACTGAAGATAGCTCATTTCAATATTTATAATGTTGCTATCTACTGAAGATAGCTCAAATCAATATTTATAATGTTGTTATCTACTGAAGATAGCTCATATCAATATTTATAATGTTGTTACCTACTAAAGATAGCTCATATCAATATTTATAATGTTGCTATCTACTGAAGATAGCTCATATCAATATTAATAATGTTGCTATCTACTGAAGATAGCTCATATCAATATTTATAATGTTGCTATCTACTGAAGATAGCTCATATCACTATTAATAATGTTGCTATCTATATTGAAGATAGCTCATATCAATATTTATAATGTTGTTATCTACTGAAGATAGCTCATATCAATATTTATAATGTTGTTATCTACTGAAGATAGCTCATATCAGTATTTATAATGTTGCTATCTACTGAAGATAGCTCATATCAATATTTATAATGTTGCTATCTACTGAAGATAGCTCATATTAATATTTATAATGTTGCTATCTACTGAAGATAGCACATATCAATATTTATAATGTTGCTATCTACTGAAGATAGCTCATATCAATATTTATAATGTTGCTATCTACTGAAGATAGCTCATATCAATATTTATAATGTTGCTATCTACTGAAGATAGCTCATATTAATATTTATAATGTTGCTATCTACTGAAGATAGCTCATATCAATATTTATAATGTTGTTAGGCAACAAAAAAAGGTTTGACTGAAAATCTAATGCGGTCTGCGGATTTTTAAATGTTCTTTTTTTCAATTTAGACCTGATTTGTTTGGCCAAAAAGTTGGATTCTGCAAGATTTTTTGAGAAAATTGAAAAAGAAAAAAAAATGGAAAAAAACACCAAAAAACACTAATAAAAAAGCTAACGCGGGCGGTTTCGGGAATGCGCGCGGGTCAATTGAGACAAACTTTTTTTTTTGCCTTATCTACTGAAGATAGTTCATATCAATATTTATAATGTTGCTCTCTACTGAAGATAACTCATATCAATATTTATAATGTTGCTATCTACTGAAGATAGCTCATATCAATATTTATAATGTTGCTATCTACTGAAGATAGCTCATATCAATATTTATAATGTTACTATCTACTGAAGATAACTCATTTCAGATTGTTATAATGTTGCTATCTACTGAAGATAGCTCATATCAATATCTATAATGTTGTTATCTACTGAAGATAGCTCATATCAATATTTTCTATGTTGCTCTTTACTGAAGATAACTCATATCAATATATTTCATGTTGCTATCTATACTGAAGATAGCTCATTTCAATATTTATAATGTTGTTATCTACTGAAGATAGCTCAAATCATATTATTTTAATTTTGTTTCTACTGGTGATAACACATAACATATTGTGAATTACTTAATGATCTTCTTGGTGCTAGACGCCGACTCCGCTCTCACTCCGACTGTGAATCTCACAAAAAGGCTGGTGCCCCTTTTCTGTCGGTGCTCCTCGTATTTGGAATAACATGCCCATGGAGATCCGCGATGCAGAGTGTGTATTGTTTCAAGCGTACCTTGAAAACAACTTTATTCCCATGTTGTTTTTTGTTTTGTTGCTCAAGTTTCTTTTCTGTGCTTTGTTATGTATTGGGTCTAAAATGAAGCAAAACCCATAGAAATGGGTACCATTTTTTCCAAAATTACCCCTAAAAATGGGTAGGGGTTTTGAATCTCCAGCCGCACACACCCGACCAAACCAAATCCGAGTACCGCCCCCCCCCCCCCCCCCCCCCCCCCACCGGTGTATATATTTTGGTTTATCATTGTAAAGCGCTGTGTTCTCAGTAGAGCGCATAATAAATGTTTGTATAGATAGATAGATAGATACCACCAGACCTTAGAAATGAATGACAACGGAGCATGAAGCACGACATTTTACGGACGCATTCGTATAGATTGCTTTAGTTTATCATGATTATATAAATTTATAAATTTCAAAAACAATTTTTGGTTTCTACACTAATGTAGCTTGGATGAATAACTGCAACCTTTAAAACGGACGGGAGCTGCTCACGCGACCGTAACTGGTTAAGTCAAGCACAACGGCTGTTGACCACAGCAAAGGCCATAATGATCATGATGTAACACAGAACGCGACGTGTGTAGTGGAATGGCAAAAAAGCGACAAGTGTGAGAGTGGAAGCTAAATTATGAGTATGACCTCTACTAAAGATAGCTCACAATGACATTGTTATAAACTGGCACATCAATAAGTATAAAGTTATACAATTATTACTCTTCACAAAACTTTTCTAATTTTGTCCATTTATCAATGAATTTATACATTGTGTTGTTGCTGCTAGAGATCTGTTTCTCAAGTTTATAATGGAATTTAATTAAATATTTAAATGCAAGAAATGAAGGTATTCGATTTTGAAATCTGCTATCATAGATAACCTTCTTGATAGGTATTAGGCATAATTTAATCAATGCATTATACAGTCTCCTCCTGTGCCAATGCCAACCAGTATTTTCTTGTAATCAAGAACAATATTAAAATGCATGATATCTCATATCAGATTGTTTTAATGCTGCCATCTAATGACGATATTTATTGTTATAATGTTGCTATAGCTCATATGACATTGTTATAATTGCTATCTACCGTGATTATAGCTCATATCAGATTGCTTAATGCTGCTATCTAATGATGATAGCTCATATCAGATTATTATAATGCCTCTAGCTATCTATTGACGATAGCTATATCAGATTGTATAATGTTGCTATCTACTAACAATAGCTCATATCAGATTAGTATATGTTGCTATCTAGACGATAGCTCATATCAGATTGTTATAATGTTGCTATCTAATAACTATGGCTCTTATAATGTTGCTATACAGACCATAGCTCCTATTAGCTTGTAATAATGTTGCTATCTACTGACTATCGCTCTTATAATATTGCTATCTAGACGATAGCTCATATATATCTATCTATCTAGCCTATTTCACTCCACTGCAGAAGGAAGGCCTCTTCATCAATTTTCCATTTTACTCTGTCCTGAGCTGTCCTTTTCCAAGTAACGTTGCCATACTCTATAGACCATTTCAAATCCGAAAATATACGATCGGTTCCGAATGTTTCCGATAGCCGAGTGTTTGACACTCGGTTCCATGACCTGTCAGGTCCTGACAGGTCATGGCCATGTGCCGGAGAAAAACAACGTGTTTTTCACCCGTCTGATAGTGTGGTAGATTGCGCTGGTGTTGGTGATAGATTGTATCCCTCACAAAGTTGATGTTGCGACATTTCAGTTACAAACACGAGTGAGATGAAAGAGATTTGGGGTAATATTTTCACTTTTTACCGTCTGCTCGATACATTTGGAATTTGTCCGTCAGCGCCTTTGTTGATAAAAAAACCAAAATAGTCTCGTTCCACGTTTTACTTCTCATGTGTGCACGCGTGTATGTAAACATAGGCGGACAATCAACTAGGGCAATGCTGTGAATACGATCAACTGTTGCGAAGAACGCGCAACGCACCTACTCCACGTGACCTGTTTTTCCGAAGATTTCCGATCTCAATTTGAAATGGTCTATGATGTTGTCTATCCATCGTCTACTTGGCATGCCTCTTCCTCTGGTGAATGCTCAGGGGATCCAGTCTGTTAATTTATGAGTACACCTGTTGTCTTCCCTCCTGGCTAGATGGCCAGCCCATCTCCATTTTTTGATTTTATTTCCAGTATGATGTTCCTCACTTCTGTTTTCTTCCTGTAATCTGTGTTGGTCACCCTGTCTCTTCTTGTACAAGCTTCTTGTATATCAGCTTGTAATAATGTTGCTATCTACTGACGATAGCTCATACCAGATTGTTATAATGTTGCTCTCTCATTGAAGATAGCTCATATCATACTATTATGATGATGCTATCTACTGATAGCTCATATGTCATTGTTATGTTATTATACCTACTGAAAATAGCTACAAATGAAGATAGCTCGTTTCAGATTGTAATAACGTTGCTATATTCTGCTATCTACTGAAGATAGCTCATATCAAACTGTTATAATGTTAGATTTTCTCTGAAACAGCCCCATCAGCGCCGGCCTCGTTACATTTTCTGGCATGCGATACTGTTTGACGACTGACGGATTTGTCTAGCTATGTTGTTATCTACTGAAGAGATCTCATACCAGATTGCTTAGTTGCTATAAAGATAGCTCATATCATATTATTATAATGCTGCTATCTACTGAAGAGAGTTCATATAAGATTGTTTTCTACTAGTGGTGATAACTCATAATTATTGTTATAATGTTGCTCTTCCGTAAATAGCTGCTATCTACTGAAGATAGCTCATGTTAGATTGTAATAATGTTGCTATCTTCTGTAAATAGTTACTACATGTATCAGATTGTTGTTAAAGGTATATTATGTGATCTTTCCAGGGAACACCCTCAACATCGAGAAAAAAATTGAAAGTAGATTTTCTTGCAGATTTACATTTCTGATCATAAATCGTACATACATTCCAAGTTACAGGGTGATACGATTCTTAATTACTTCAAAATCATGGTTTTAGAGTGGATATATTTTCACTCTAAATTCACTCTAAAACCATGATTTTGAGGTAATTAGGAATCGTATCGCTCTGTAACTTGGAATGTATGTGGGATTTATGATCAGAAATGTAAATCTGCAAGAAAATCTACTTTCTAAAAGAAATCATGAATAGAGGGCGCTATCTGGAAAAGATCACATAATATGCCTTTAATAATAATTGTGCTATTGGAGAGAGCTCACATCAGATTGTTATGTTGTTATCTACTGAAGATAGACCAACTGTTAGACCAGGGGGGGTTCATTGCCCCTCCCTGCACCTTTGCTAATGTGTTCATTGTTTGTCTAGAGAAATTACATGTTCAGTTGATTAATCTTTTGCTATAAGTGAGTTGGGGTTAGAAATACTGGGACTGTTTTGAGGACAATTAAGCACTATTGTTAATATTTATAGTATTTATAATACAGTCCTCAAAATAATTATATTACCAGGTAGTAAATATGCTCTTATCTCCAAAACTATAGCTCTATGTAAAAATATTAAATTACAAATGTCTAATGAAGTCTCTACTTTTTAATTTGAGATACTACATGAGGATTGACTGAACATTTACAGTTATGTAACCAAATGAAAGCTGCAGTTTCGTTCATTCTTTTTGGTGTAGCGTTCTCAATTGTTGACCGATCTTCACGAACAATGTCTCTTATTAAAAAGAAGAAATGTCCTCACAAATGTATGATTTAATTATTTAAGTTAGGAGCTATAGTTTTGGAGTTGAGAGCATAGTTATTACCTGATAAGTTACTTATTTGAGGACTGTCTGAGTACTTCCAGTAACTCATTTTACCAATAAATTATATTATTGAATACTAATTATAACTATAGTTCAATCAATCAGTTCCAACTTGGCAAGAAATATTCGGTTTTTATCTCTCCATGCGCGCAAAAGTAATCCCAAGCGCAAGCACGCGATTATGGTCATACACATGGTTAATTGGCTGCACACACATATAATGTACAGTGCCCTTGTTACATTCATGCGTGCCCGCATCCTTTTATTTGCTACTGTAAGGAGGCTTTTGCCAATTTGGAACTGATCAAACTATAGTGAAGTACATCCTGGTATAATATTTAGAGGTCGATTCAATACAACATTTACCCATTTTTGACAGCTATTTTCACCCAATTCTAGATTTCTAGGCCTAAATGTTTTCCATTTTATTAAAGCGACGGTGAAACATTAGTACAGGTAGGTGGAAATGACTATCAACAAGTAAATTTAATGAACCACCCTGAAATGTAAACTGAGAAATAAGCCCCCCCCCCAAAAAAAAAAACACCACACACACACCCCAACACCCAGAACAGTCTCACTTGACACACTGCAAATATTTTAAAGTTCAATAAATGTCTTTATTTTGATTCCTCCTCCAACCATCTTTCTTCTCAACTAAATATTCTTAAAAAAAATATAGCTCATAAAATGAGACTTTTGATAAATTGACACACATAAAATGTAAAGCTTTTTTCATAGATAAAATCATATTTTCATAACATTATGATATTCTTAATGCACATAATCAATCGAACTTGTATTTAACTCAAATCAGGAAATGTGATCTCACCTTTCCTGCTTAAACACAAGTTTACAATAGAGATGGTTATAGGCTACAGCTGCATTTAGTATGAGAATACGGCCCCTAATCTTAATTCAACATGATGTAATAGAGGAGATCAATGTCTACGCTTTTTAGCTATGTTGCCATTGCGCCCGCAACTATTGTTTTCCAGGTCATTCAATCATGGGTCTGGGTCAGAAACTCCGGGTTGACATCATTTTGTATATGTGCTGCCCATGTAGGCCTTGGTCTTCTTACTGGTCCACTCTCTAATAGAGTGGATATATTCATTAATTAGTTTTTAATGACTATCTGCTCAAATACCATGCATATATAATTTCGATAAACATCACTTTGTGGTAACTTTAAGCCAACACGTTATATTTTTCACTCAATTGTTAAACTGTAGAGACAAATGTGAAATTTCTTGCAAATTTAGATGGAACTGGATAGGTTTAATTTTGTAATAAATATTTATATAGATGAAGTTCCTTAACAATGATTTTCAATCAGAAATTCTGTTTAAATGATATTTATATCTCAGTAACCAATAAAAATATAACTTCAAGATAAATTTTCACTTTCCAGTTGTACATCTGTCGAGGATGAGGGTTGACAACCAGAAGGATGTCACTCACTTTTTTTGTCATTTTTTGAGATATTGGGATCAAAACAATCCTTGTCACCCAAATATTCTAAAATGGCCAAAAAGGCTCATTCAAAAACAGCCCCATTGGAGTAAAGCCCAAAGTGCAATAATTTCTTTACACACAATTCAATGGGATACAGAATATTAACGCTTTCCATGGGGCTACTAGTTTTACCATATACAAAATAGATTTTTCAGAAACCTTTTCAAACTTTCAAAGTCAATCTCAAAGATTACTGAATCAATACTATGCATGCTTGTACTTATTTCAATGCCTTTCTCATGTTGATTCAAAACATGGTAATGAAATTCAATAATTTTGACATTTTTGAAACATGTTGTGAAATTTTGTAAAGTCGTCTGCAGAAGCCTGCCGCATGGAAAGTGTTAAAACTCATTTTACTCAGATTTTTTTTTTTTAGTGAGCCCTTTTGGTTGTCAACCCTTGGTGTATATATAGTGTCTATCAGCTCAATGTTCTCCAATATATAAATGCTGATAATATCAGATCCAGAAATCAGAATCCCTATCAGGTCAGGCAATGTATAATAATATGAATAATACCGCGCCTCTGTCTAGGGATACAAAGCGCATACATGAAAAATACAACAACAAAAAGAAATGCCAAGACCAAAAAGGAAAACGATCAAGGAAAAAGATCATCCTTTAGCTGCTTGGACTTGAAAATGTATGACTTGCAATTGCTTTATTGGGTTTAGTGTATAGTGTACTTTCAGAAAACCTAACAACTGCACAACTAAACTGTAAGCAGTGTCATGAAAATGATGGGCTTGAAAATAATACTGTCGCTGTTCTGTCTTCGAGCCCTTCAAAGTGTATAAAGTCAAACTGCCCAAATAGGCATAGGAAGTGTTGCTTTATACATGTTAAGGGGCAAGAGCACATAAATGGTTATAATAAATGTGTTATTTTGTCCTTGAACATGTTTAGAGCAGACTGCCCACAGGTTACACACAAAGTATTACTTTATACATGCTGAAGGGCCAGATTGAGATACAAAGTTTTGACAGAACAGCAACGATATATTTTAATTCACCATCAAGTTTTCAATTGGGTTGTGAGCAATAATGCAGTGTGCGCACATAGACCATGCCAATGTATGCACTTGTTGTTATACGCATTAAAGGAGGGGTCCAGTAAGCACAGAATCATGAATTATATGTTAGATAAATAATTAACAAGTCCAAATCACAACATACTTATCATAAAACAAATCAAAACTGCCATCTCTCAACATGCCATTTTAAAAAGAAAATCACTATTCATGTGCCGGTTTCAATGATGTCATGGTTATGGTGCTCAAATTTGCGCACTTGCATTGTGTAACTATGAGTTCGTTGATAGCGGAACTTTCGATCACCGCAAATTTTAAAAATGCCATGCTAAAAGGTGGCACTTTGTATTCATTTTATGATAAGTGCTCCAGTAAGCACAAACACCTTCTTTAACGCTTATGGTGATGTGCATGGGGACCTCCAGAACCAATCTAAGGAATCACTATTTGAAACACTTCAAGAGGAATTAGTCAGTTGTAAACCATCTACCGCCTCCACTGACAAGGAGGTATGGTTATTCAAACATTAAGGACGGACAAGTGACGAGTTTTTGTTGTTGTCTATAAAGAACAAATGTGAACAATAGCCCATCAGACATTAACAAGGTTAATGACTGAGTGATTAGAAATCAAACCTGGTAACTCTCTACAAAGAGCTCTGAAAGGCTAAATCAATTGGTTCACTGCAACTCTGAACATATTCATAATACAAATAAGCACAAATGGGCAGGGTTAAAAAAAAGCCAATAAAAGTGGCACAGGAATAAGATAAAAGCCCAAACATATGGAGAACCACATCAAAATATAAATAAAAGAAAAAAATAAATATCTAGAGGTCATGGACATCGAGAGAGCCTACACAACAAACTCTGTAGTGTTGGAGAGAAGGTGTCTGTTCACACAACACTTTAAAAAAGAATGTTGCCAAAACATTGTCTGATAGACTGTTCCTCAGTGGAACAGCTGTATGAATGAAGCTTCTGTCTAAGCAGTGAGTGTCTAAGCAGTGTTGATGCCTTGTTTATGATTAAAAAGATTTAGTACCCAGTTTGCTAACACTTGAACTCTTTCACTCAATATTATTCCTAGCATTAGAATACCAATGTTGTAGAAGTAGACAGGATTACAATGATTTGGGAACAAAGTTGTATAAACAAACATATACAGGGTGAGTAAAAAAACTTATGGATTTTATTTCTAAAGACCTGTGCAAAAATATCTCAGATTATCCAACCTGGCGATTAGCTTTCAAAAGAATTTTAGTTGGTTAAATTTGTTGAGGATAACATGTTTTATGCCCATATATCTAATACGCTGTTTTGAATTTCACTATTGAATAACGGTGACACTCTAATCGATCATCACTGTTAAATTCACGTAATAATGATATTGTTTTGTCATTATTTTGCATTTAATAAATGAAAATAATATCTGAGCAAGTTTGATTTGTCTTATTAATTAGCTATTGTGTCTCAAACATTGTACATGTATTCACTTATTCATAAATATCATGTGTTATTGAGTACAATACCCAATATTGCGATTCTTTTTGCTGATAACAGTAAATAAATGCAGCTTTTGATTCAAGCATTGGTTGCCTTCATATTCTGGTAAGAAATATTTTGAATTTTTTTGAATTTTTTTGAGTACAGCAGTTTTTTTTACTTTCCCTGTCAGCTCCTACTTTCTAGCAATCTAGCATTCTTATTTTTGACAATCAGTAAGCTAAAGCTAAAACTTGCACTTGTTAGTGTTATGTTATGATGCCGGTATAGGCATACATTGCCTGCCAATAGAACCAATTTGTAGAATCGGTTATTCATAATCGCAAAAGATAGGTAGCAATTTGATGTAAAGATTTAATTTTTTTTTACTATACTCTATTTGGCTTCCTCTGGACAGTGACATAACTTAACAGGCGCAGCTTTTACGCACACGTATGTATCTTCTGGTTTTTTTTAACGCTCGTGTGTCTACGCCAGCGCCTCAAGTCGGCGCGCATTGTGTGCTGCAATAAGTAGAATACGCAGTTACGTCACTGACTCGTTATGGCCAAATAGACTATAGTTACTCTCTGATTATCTAGGGTTCTTATTTGACACCCAGTGAGCTATAAAAACATGTACCCTTCTATAAGTGATGTTGGTATAGACAGGTTATTCCCAGCTTAGCATTAGAGCACCAATCTTGTAGAATTGGGCAGGATTGTCTTATTTTACACTCGGTGAGCTTAAACTTGTACATAAACCCTTTATATACGATAGTTGATATAGACATTGTTCTAAGCATTATAGCACCAATGCTGTAAAATCTGGCATTATTGCAAAGTAAACACAGGTTTGAGTCCCGCACTGGTTCATATCCTTGCTTGTAAGTTAGGATATGGGTCGAGACTTGTTATGTTTGTTGGAGTTGTGGAACTTGCGGTAGTTGTGCTGCATCGCTGTTATTTATTTACATCGTGATGCGATTCTCTATATCGTCAGCCTGCTTCGATAATTGCCTAACTCATTTTTTCTAGTTATTGGAAAAGAACAAAAATATGAAAAGTGAGTTAAGCAATTATCAAAGCAGGCTGACGATGAATAGTGCAGGTGGATTCCAACAGGAGCAGTAACTGTCGGATAAAATTAGGTTGGAGATATACCTTTAAGTAAAATTTGGCTTGCTATAGGCCTAATACAAGTTAATATGACTCATTATAAACATTTTACATCATTATTACAATCTGCCTAACTCACAAGGCTGACTTAGGCAGAATTGAAATTGTGCATTTATCAACACTTTTGATTGGTCAATGACTTAGTAATTATTACAGCATGTGCATAATGTAATTGTAATGAAGTCATGATTTAAGCAAAAAGCTCAATTTCGCTGAAAGGTGAGTTAGGCAATTATCGAAGCAGGCTGACGATATGCTGGTATGTGATGCGTAACCCTTCTCATCTTAGGATGTGGTGTTTTGTATTGCAAAGGTTTGTCAGCAGAGTTGTATGACGATTATATTACCTTGTTTAATACTCTCTGAGAGTCAAGAGTCCTTATTGGACACCCAATTAGTTAAAACTTGTACTCTCTCTACAAGCGATGTTGGTATAGACATATCATTCCCAGCATCGGAGCACCAATGTTGTAGAATCAGGCATGATTGTGACAATTTGACAGTAGGTTTCTGTATAGACACACACCTCACTTGTTACTCGCTGATTGCTTAGGGTTATTATTGGACACCCAGTTAGTTAAAACTTGTACCCCTTCTACAAGTGATGTTAGTATATCCATATCTTTCCCACCATTGGAGCACCAATGTTGTAGAATCAGTCATGATTGTGACAATTTGACAGTAGGTTTCTACACATCTCACTTGTTACTCGCTGATTGCCTAGGGTTCTTATTGGACACCCAGTTAGTTAAAACTTGTATTCGTTCTATAAATGATGTTGGTATATCTATATCATTCCCAGCATTGGAGCACCAATGTTGTAGAATTGGGCATGACTGTGATGGTTTGGAGACTGATAATTGCAGGATGGCATCGGCTGTGAATAACTGCACACATCTGGGTACTACAAAAGATATACACAATAAAAGTAATATAAATCAATCAGTTCCAAATCGGCGGGAAATATGTATTTTTCATCTCTCCGCACGCAAAAGTAATTCAAGTAAACATGAACAGTTTTGGCCATAGGCATTATGAGTCACACATTTGATGCAGAGGGCTCTTGTTGTGTTCATGTACGACTACACCATTCTGTATTATTTCGCTGCTGTAAAGGAAACAATTTCCGAACATTATTGATGTGTTTGTATTGGCCGATATCCTGTTTGTGTACATCAATATAGGTGAGGGGTGTGGGTAGGTCATCACCTGCCCTAACATTTATTTTGCTGCATACTTAACATGTTTCTGATGAATTTGTCTGACATTTTACATATTGACCTTAGGTGTATACTTTTTCTAATTTTCAAATATAATTAATTTGATTGCTTTATTAAACGTATCACCTTTTTGTCAACTTCAAAAACTTCTATTATATCATAATCAATAAAGATTTTTTACGAAAAAAAAAGGTTATCACCGCTACCGTTTTTGGACCCATTTTGGGGGACACATTGTAAGGCAAAACAAAAGAAAAGAAAGATGTCTGTCTCACATACATTTAGGAAAATAGCTATGCTAAATGTGGACATTATTTTCGACTTTTTTCGGACAACTAAAAAAAGAAGCAAGCCCAAAATCGGGCTCATCTCATAGCGTTATGCGGCAAAAGTGACTCTAAAAACTTATGCGCGTGGTATGTGAGCTGACCTTTTTTCTTGGCCTAAGCTATAATAAGGCCAAACAAAAAAATAGGTTTGTCTCAAAGCTTGCGCGCGCATTGGTTTTGAAATGTCAAAATACCGCGTCTGAAATGCAGGAAATTGTAAAATCAATTTTTTTTTTCTCCATACAAATTTTTATTTCGAGTTTTTATTAAAAAATATCGGCAGATTTTCCTTTTCTCAAACTTTTACATGACTCAGTTGTTCATAAAACGCTGCACAATTGTTCTTTACACAACTACATCACAATATTCATTTCAAATAGAAAAAACAATATCAGAAAGTGTCAACGGTTGCAAATAGTAAGAGTAAAAATGGACACACAGATAATAAAAAAATGTTAAAAAAAAAAAAAAAAGGAAGACAAAAAACCGCGCGCGTCGCCCGATTATGAAGCCTTCGCAAGCTTTGAGACAAACTTTTTTTTTTTGCCTAATAATTATGATGACTATTTACTTACTGGCATCTGAAGGTTGCTGTAGTACCGCTTGTAGCATCTTCATAACCTCTGATACAGATTGCTTGTTATTGTTTAAACCTTTAATGCCAACATGAGCTACAGAAAAAAAGACATGTTGAGAAATTTTGAAAGGTATTAATTTTAAAAATAGTGTACTAAAATTGACTGACTAATGATTGGCATTGTATCTTGCATCGCTGTCTATAATTTTTAAATATAAACTCCTTTTCCAAATTTATTATACGCATCAGGTTGTGTTACAAAGAGCAATTTTTGCTATAAACTTTTCTGAAATTCACTACGGCTCTCCATCCTCACAGCTGATCACTCTGCACAATGTAAACAACCCAGATCAGTCACGTCACTCTCCCGACTCGCGCAAGCACAGTTTGTGACAAGTGTCTCGAAGTTGGAAAAATCGCCTGCTGAGAAAATTACGGCATTAGGCCTAAAAAAAGAGGTTTGACTGGCCTAACCCGACTGACCCTAAATACATCGCCGACCCTGATTCTTAATTATTTTTAGGGAGGAAAAAAATTGGAAAATTGAAGAAAAATAAATTAAAAAAATATATATAAAAATTGAACAAAGTATAAAAGTTTCTGACTGTTTAACTTCATTTTCAGGTGATTTCAAAAATAAAAAAATAAAAAAATAAAAAAATAAAAATCCCGACCGACCTATATACCCTATTTGTTTTTGTCATGTAAGGCCAATCAAACCATTTTTCTTTTAGGCTTTAGCCAAATCCGATCGAGTATGAATAGGCAGCAACACACATTGTACATTTGAAGTGTACAGTGAACTTCCTTCTTCTCTTTCACATCTTCTCTGGTTGGCCTAACCCTTTCCACGTGGCTATTAGTTTTACCATATGCAAAACACAAATTTTTCAGAAACCTTTCCCAACTTTTAAAGTCTATCTCAAGGATTACTGAACCAATACTAGGCATGTTTGTACTTATTTCAATGCATTTCTCACGGTGATTCTAAATATGATGAGGAAATTCAATAATGTTGACATTTTTGAAACATTTTGTTCCAATTTTGGAACTGTCGTCTGCAGACACCTGCAGCATGGAAAGCGTTAACATGTTTTTTTGTGTCAACACTCCAGTATCCAATGCACTGATACAGGTTTTCTTGCAATTACCTGCAAACAGGTTTTCATTTCTATTGTTTCTATTTATCAGGCAGATCCCCGTGTAGTGCTTTGGTAGTACCATGCTATAGAGGTCATCGGGTGATGTCATAACGGCATCTTTACGGTCTAAATAAAATCCATTCCAAATTTTCAGGACATGAACTACAAGTGAAATCACCAGCGATCCTTAGTTTGGTCTCATCAGTGTATGCTGGTGTCAAATATAGCTTAAAGGTGAATGCAGGTTATTCCGGTTTCAATCATGTTACAAACACTTTTGTTATGAGTTACGCATGAGAAAGCCCAACGACCTCTACTCGTACTGCAATAAGCTTACCTATGATTTTCATGACGACACATGCTGATGCATTTTTGATGCCATTTTGACTCTTTAAACCGATACTCCATTTCTTTAGTACCGGCCAGAGGTGTTCCCTTATCAGTGTATCATTAATCCATACCCAGCCCATACAGAAACCAAATATCTCCATTGCTTTAATCAACTCAAATGCTGTCTCTCCTAATGTAGGATTAGGATCACCTGTGTGAAATAAAAGATATGAGATGAACAAAGATGAAGGCGCATATAGACTGGGTTAAAATGTGTCACAATGTTATATATTATTAGACTATTTTCATCCCATACAGAAAGTTAATAGCTCCATTGCTTTGATCAACTCAAATGCTGTCTCTCCCAATGTAAGATTAGGATCACCTGTGTCAAATAAAATATATGAAATGAATAAAGATGAAGGCGCGTATAGACTGAGCTCAAATGTGTCACAACATCATAAGTATATTATTAGACTATTTCCATCTCATACAGAAACCAAATATCTCCATTGCTTTGATCAATTCAAATGCTGTCTCTCCTAATGTAGGATTAGGATATCAAAAAGATGACATGCAATGAATGTAGCTGAGGGGGGGGGGGGGGGGGGGGAGCATATACAGTCCACCAGGGACTTGCTTTGTTTTACGATTCCGTTGTTGAAAGTGTTTGGAGGTACTGCTTATTATGTTAGGGAGGGAATGTTTCAAAGGGTAATAAAGACAGAGTTGGTAGAGTTGTGAAGGAAGCGGGACGGATAATATGTCTGTCACGGCAGGACTTCGAGACCCTATACACTGATCTCCTGGGCAAGACGCTGACCAATGTGATGGATGATGTCAACCATCCTCTTAACGAGCGGTTATCCAGTCATCTGATCGCTCGATCGGGCCGTATGCGTGTGCCCTCTGCCATGACAAACCGCTATCTTTCCTCCTTCGTTCCACAAGCAATTGCTTTTCATAATTCTCATTATAAACGGGGGTATTGAAGTTGGGGGTCTTGTTTGTATATTATTGTGTGTATTGTATTTATGTATGAGCACTCTCATGAGTTGAATTTCCCTGTTTGGGATTGATAAAGTTTAAATGAAATGAAATGGGATGCTCTTAACTCCAAAACTAAAGTTCTGATGTGACAGTTGACTGAATATTAGCACAGCTATGTGTCTAAAACCAAAACAAAGTCCATTTTCATTTTATTTTGTTTTTCAACACACAGCCTCAGCAACTAGGTAAATTATTGATTAACTGGTAGCGACATCTTACCGGTCCTTAGTAAGACGAGGATTGAGGATCCTTCAATTTATAAATGCAGCCCATACATGTACATATACCTGTCACAATATCCAGCGTATTAAAAATCCAACAAAAGTGCGAAAATGAAAACTGCACTTTCTCTCATTCTTTTTGGTGTAGTTTTCTTAATTGTTAATCGATCTTTGCAAACAATGTCTCTAATTGAAGAGGACAAGTTATTCTATAATTTTGGAATTATTCATACACTCTTAGTAGTTTCGAACCAATCAGAAAGCAGGAAACTATTACGCGGAGTGCATTGAAAATACCTGTTTGTTTTCACTTACTTTCATTGATGAATTGCACAATCTTCTCATCTTGTATCATATCCATGAGTTGTTTGGTAATCTTAGTTATGTTGTCTGTTTGATGAAATTGCCAACCACATATTTTCTGTAATGCTGATGCAGTCCGTCGCTGTAACTATACAATATTGAATAACAACAATGCATTTTTTATCAAATAAAGCAGTTCATGCCTTAGTTTCGTCATATACTACGAGTGGGGAAAAAATGTTGAAATCTATATTGAATTTATAACCCTCTGATAGACCCAGGCCCTCATGGGTTTATGAGTGTGAACTTAACAACGCAACAACATAATTAACCACAGAAAGGCCACACTTATTTTTGATAGGTTATGACTTTGCCTCTGCTCATCTTATGAGAGTATGATAATATAAACCATTGAAGACATTTGTTAGCTTCATTTTGATACCTTATTTGCTAACTTAATTTTGCTACCTTATTTGCTAGCTTCATTTTGCTACCTTATTTTCTACCAAAGATTTGTTCATACCTTCTCTTCGTCAAGATTGTTCCTGGAATCTTTAGTCAGTCTCCGCATCACAACAGCCTCTAATACAGAACCTACTGGAGACGCTTCCACACTGTCCTGTATGAGAAAACAATGGAATAGTCAGCTGACAATATTAAAACAGACTATCGTTTAATCAGTTCAAAACCAAATTGGCTAATATCGTGAGGCTAATATTTTTCCGCAGGCCAAAATGGAATACATACTTGACCCCCACTCGCTGATACCTGCTTATGATGCGCAAACGCACACTTTCACCAATAAATATGCGCAACGACATGGATTCGTTTTGCGCACAGACAAATCCAAGCCTCACAATTCTCGCCAATTTGGAACTGATAAGACTATAGTTAACTGCAAGCATGACCATAAATAATTGCACTTTATTGTTTAAAACTGAGAGTAATCAAACAATGTTAACAGGGGCCGGGCAGGGAGATTTTGAAGATTATGATTCCTTGTTAAAAAACATCCATAACATCCTTTTCAAAAAACATCACTTCAAGAGGAAAGGAGACTACCAGTCGCAAACCAGCCTACATGCGCTACAAGCATATGGTTAGTCTAAAAATTACGGGTAGATATGTGAATGTTGAAGACCTGTTTTAAATGATCTTTTCTTTAACAAAATTGAAGAAAAAATGATAAATTGAAGGAATGGTATACTATGAAAACCAACAATAACAAGATTTAGGAAGCGGCAAATCTCAATAGGTACATGTAGGTAGTCACAGAGATATTTCACAAAATCCTTTGATCCTTTTGGTATATCAACATGATCCTTTTGGTATATCAACATCCAGATCTATTTCATTCTAGGAAAATTCCTCATTAAGGCGAGGAAAATCCCCAACCCTGTTATACGAGCAAACGGACCTCTCAGGTAGGGTCAGTCGGTCAGGCAATTTTTTTTCTTCTCCCAAACAATTTGTATACATTTGGGTGAATTTTCATAATTTGTTGTTGTTGTTGAAAAACAAAAATAAAATAATAATGGTTCAGTAAAGGCCCGTAGAACAGAGGTTTATTTTTCTGTGACCTTATCCTTAAATCATCTCATTTTCTAATACCTGTTTATTGAATACTGTAGGCCATGATGCCGCCATAGTCAATACTAATAAATGGTTCTGTAGGGGTCCGTAGAACAGGGTTTTTTCCATGGCTTTATCCTTAAATCATCTCATTTTCTAGTACCTACCTGTTTATTGAATACTGTAGGCCATGATGCCGCCATAGTCAATACTAGTCCAGCATATCCCTGGTAGTTATGATGCACTACTTCATAAGCAAATACCCGCGCACATTGGATATTATCTGAAATCAAACAATTACAGGATTATTATATTAAAATGAATAACCACTATGAGGGTCATTCAAAAGGTTCGATCTCTCCTTGTGAGTACCAGTCACATAAAATGTCCTATGGTTGAATCAAAATCCAAGATGGCCACTAATTCAAAGCCTCATGAATATATATGTGTTACCTGTATTCCAATCAAATCCCATCTTTTTATGTTACGCAAGTAGGCGGCGCAGGTCACTAATGGAGAATTGAGTACCGTGTACACATTATTCACCAAGCATATTATGCATATAAAGTTGGATCAAGCAAACAAAGCTAGAGTAATACCACGGATGCATAGTTCATTTGCAGAACACGGTAGTAACACGGCATGAGCGTGTGAATCAGGATAATGACTTTGATCAGATGTTTTGTTGGCAACAGTGAAGAATCTAACAAATTTACTTTGGGACCTCGGAATTTCCTCGGGAGTGCGTGTCTTGCGCAATTCATTGGTTTCAATTTTGTAGGTTTTGAATTCTTCACAGTTACATTTAAATAACTGATTCATAGGCTCCCATCAATGGCTCCAAGTGAGCTGTATGAATACATATAAAATGTGTTGGTTTATACTATAATCATTATCAATTTTTGAATAAAGTAAAATGTCCACTCAAACATACCTTTTGGATTTCTTTCCCAGTTTGATTTACAGGCACATTATAAGGACACAATCTGAACTACTATTTAAGGGGCATTTAGGAGAAGCATAATTGAAAGTACTTGGTTCACATTGAAGTTTAACACTTTCAACGGGGCTGTTAGTTTTACCATAATACAAAACAGATTTTTCAGAAACCTTTCCCAAATTTCAAAGTCTTTCATGAACTAGTTAACAAATACTAGGCATGTGTGTACTTATATTAATGCATTTCTCATTGTGATTCCAGATATGGCAATGAAATTCTGACTTTTGTGAATCATTTTTTGCAAATTTGGAACTGTCGTCTGCAGACAAATGCCGTGTGGGAAGTGTTAAAGCAGTTTAACTTACTCATATGACTGCACAGTACAGTATGTACCCTGCAGTATGTACTGTACAGCGCAAAGCGTTTCTTCTTACAGCCTATCCTAGTCGTAGGTATGAACGACCATACAGAATCCATGGCTTGACGTATATGTAGCAACAGAAAGTCAACTAGGGTGGTCTGTAAAAGAGATGCAAGTTTAGATAAGTTTAGAAAGGGAAAATGTTGATCAGTCCACATTGCCTGAAAAGTGAGAAACCTTTATATAATATAATTACTAAGGCAACATCAAAAAACACCCTGAACTACGGGCCCAACCAAACCATCAAAAAAATGAGGAAAAAAAAGAAAGAAAAAGTTTGAAAATGTATGGAATTTCAAAAAAATGAACATGTTAAATTAGGAAATCTTGTTTGAACATGTTTGAAAATTCCCAAATTGTTGAAAAATCACCAAATTTGTGACCCCAACCAACAGAAAAAACTCCGCCTGACTGACCACCCCTGAGTGTGTGTCAGTTGCTACGACGGAAAACATCAAACAAGAAGTCAATCAGGTGGTCTGTAAAAGACATTTTATGTTGAGATGTTAAAACTAGTTTATACAGTGAACATGTTAATCAACCTCCAGTTACAATACCTTTATTTATTACTTCAATGAAAAATCAACTGTAGCTATGATTTTTAGAATTTAATCAACTTATTGAAAACAGATTATTTTGTATAAAATGACAAAAATTGAATGATTTTCAAAGAATGTCCTTTGAGTTATGTCTTTCTAGTAGTCAACCCTCTGAAGGCGTATTTCAAATTCAATAACATAAACAGGTCAAAAGAAATAAGTCCCCCCCTGGGAAATGTGAATTTTTCTGGAAAACAGTTAGGCCCCTTAACCTGTTACAAAAATGTAAAAGGTAGACTGAAATGTTACACATTTAATGTGCAAAATAAAATCACCCAGCAGTTAACCTTCGCCTTGAAATGCAGCCATTTATTAAATTTTTATGACCAATAAAAAATGACACTTTCTTGCATAGGGATTGGACAAATTGATGAAATGTATGGACCTGAAGTGTACTCCAAGGGATTATATACACTTTCAATTGATGTTATTCATTCAACCATGAACAGGTCCTTCACATTTTTATCCAAACAGGTGACAACCATGTGTTTCAATTGTTCATGGGTTTAAAATTTCATCAATTTGTCCAATCCCTATGCAAGAAAGTGTCATTTTGTATTGGTCATCAAATTTAATAAATGGCAGCATTTCAAGGCAAAGGTTAAACTGTTGGGTGAAACTTTATTGCACATTAAATGCGTAACCTTTCAGTCTACATTTTACATTTTTGTAACAGGTTGAGGAGCCTAACGGTTTTCCAGACAAATTTACATTTCATAGGGGGGACTTATTTCTTTTGACCTGTTTAGTACTTGACAGGTTTGTGCACAAATCACTCATTAGGCCATACAATATGTTTGTTTGTCCATTTCCGACCTACCTTAATTTGGATAACTGACAAAAAAGTGTTTACTGTACAAATGAATACCGACCCTAATTTTGCATTTTGTAAATTCCAGAAACATATTTTTCTCCAAATTTTTGCTTCCCGAAAATAAACTATTAAACTGCTTCTATTCCTAAAAAACTGTTTAAAACATGAATGAAGTGATTTAATAGTAAAATATTCCCATTCACATTTTATTGAGCAACTATTTTACATCTTTTGAATGTGATTATTAAAATAAATCTGACCTACCAACCCTACCCTTTGGAGGGGATCTATGGACAAACAAGCAAATCGAGGGCTCAGAAACACAAGGCCTTATCTCCATTTTGACCATTTTGAGAAAAAGACTATAGAAGATTTTTAAACACATTGGGGAGATGGAGATGAGGCTATAACTTTGAAAGGGGTTGTGTTATGGAGATAAGGCTGTGTGTACTGGAGGCTGTGTGTACTGGAAAGAGAATTTCTTTCTGAAAATGTTGATACCAAAATCTCATTTTTTGAAAAAATGGAGATGAGGCCTTGTGTGTTTATGAGCCCTCAAAATATTTGTTTGGCCTTAAAGGTAGATGACCCGATCACATTCCGATTTTCAACTTGAAGTTTTCTATTCTACATGAAAGGTCATCCTTAAAAAAGTCGTGTTCCAAAGTTTGAGTTGCATAGCTCTAATAGTTCTTATTTTACACGCACAAGATGCTGTGAACTGTACCCATTGAGTAGTACACAAACTATATCGGTGGTATACCACCATTCGCGGTAATTCGACGTTATTTCATTGATTTCTCCGTAATTATACCGATTTAGGCCGTCAAATTTCAGTATGATGATGAGAAAAATACGAGCTTTCATATGATATGAAAATCTCCGTATGTTTGAAATAATTCTGTGTTACGAAAATGTGATCGGGTCATCTACCTTTAACACTTTCCACGCAGCTAATACTTTTACCATACAAAACAGATTTTTCAGAAACCTTTCCCAACTTTTAAAGTCTATCTCAAGGATAACTGAACCCATACTAGACATGTTTGTACTTGTTTCAATGCATTTCTCATGGTGATTCCAAAGATGGCAATGAAATTAAATAATTTTGACATTTTTGAAACATGTTGTGACATTTCTGAATGTCGTCTGCAGCCGCCTGCCGCGTGGAAAGTGTTATATAAGACAGCAAATTATCAAACCCAACTTACACAATCATTTTCCTTTGTCCATTCCATAACAGCTGAGATCAAATTCTCTTCCTTAGGTTGAAGCACAGGTTGAGTACTTGTATTACCAACATCGCATCGAGCAAATACTACTGGTAGAAGATCTATGGCATTGAACTGGAGAGTCTGTGTACAATGGAATAACAGGTGGATTTAGATTAGCAGGATTCAAAGTTAACATTTTTTATCTCAATACACGACCAAAGTGGTGACATCAAAATCGGTTCATGGACAGTAAGTAAGTGTATCGGTCCTGTTGAGTGATGACTGCTTGTATTCACCATTCCTGATAATTTTTGAACTACTTGAAATATATAGAAATAATAGGCGTATACGTATACTTGAAATATGTATGCAAAAACGAACATTATTATCACATCTAATCCTAAGCTTGTTATTTGTCTGATCAACAGTAAAAGTGGCATTTTACCTGATAAAAATGCAGACTTTGCGGGAGTCTTATACTCAAATACTTTATATGTAGACTTTGCAGGAGTCTTCAGTGTTTTCACTCACCCTATACAAAGGGTGAAATACCCTTCACTTTTGACTTTCACCCTTCAACATTTTTCTCAAGAGTGAAAAATGTTGAACATTTCATTGCTTTTCTGCCCAAAAACACTGCGCGAGCACACGTTTTGGCCATCATTTTGGTTTTTCACCCTCAAGAAATAAACCCAGTGAATGCTGGTACTCTCTTATATTCAAATATTTTATAAAGATGTAGACTTTGCAGATGTCTTACAGTAAAATACTTTATAAAGATGTTGACTTTGCAGGAGTTTTACAGTCAAATTCTTTTTAAAGATGTAAACTTTGCAGGGGTCTTACATTCAAATTATTTTAAAAGAAAAAGAGATTGAAGTACTTCACACCAAATGTCAAAACATTTTGCTACTTCAAAGGTAATCAGAGATGATACAAATCAGTATGATATTTATTTTGGTTTCATTTTAGTGTATGCTTACATTTCATACTTACTTAAAGGGACATTAATTGGTGGTGATTTTTGAATTTTTAAAAATTTACTTCAGAATTCAAGATGAATATTAAAAATTGCCATTATTGTTGTTTCTATACTAACAAAAACACAGCAAAACTTGATTAAAACAATACCATCGCTATTTATTGAAAAATGCCCTCTATGCAAATATGGTTCACGTTATTTATCACGCGATCAGCATTTTTTGAATCCACATTTTATTGTACAAAGAGGGCTGAATCCTTATAGGTGTAAGTTCATACATGTAATACAATTGTATAAATATACTGATCCCAGTTTTTATCATAATTGAGGGCGCAGCCTCCAACACATCTCTTAGTGCCCCTTTAAAGATACTTAAAGTATCATACTTACAGAGATAATTCGATGCACGATATATAAGGCACTCGTCCCCATCCTATAAGCTTTAATCATATCCAGTGTATGCTGCTGATGACTTTCAGTGAATTCATCTTGAGGACTTGTGGAATTATTAAATTGCCGGTTTCTGGGACCTGATGCATGAGGCTGTGTGTTTTTGAGGTCAGCAGCGACGGACTGTGTGTTATTTGAGCCTGTAGCATTAGATGGTGTGTTTTGTGGCGGCATACTGGGGTTGTCCTGTAATGATACAAAATAGATGTTGAATATTACTATGGGTGACCAGTAGCATCAAAAAGATCATATTATCGGCAAACACAATTTTCTTGGAAAAAATCAAGAAAGTTGATGAAATATTAGTGGAAAATAGATCTGAACTAATATTTTATGAGTGGACAGTCCGATTACTTTCAACGAGGCATACTTTTTCACATAACTGGGTTTTTATTCGGGCCGGGAATTGATCCGGGACCCTCCGCACGTCGTCCCACCCACTCAACCACGACCGTCAGCTACTCGTTCGTGCAGTTTACTGCGCTCACCATGTACAGTAGGCACGGTTGATAACGTCATCGAAAACTGTCCGCACATGCGCTTGGAGATAGGCTTAGTATTTATAAGTACTGATATCTATACAGGGTGTATCAATAAAAACGCAACACTTTTTGCCGAGAGCTGTACGATTACAGCAAATCACATATCGTTCTTAAACTTAGATATTTTGTTAGGGCTATTACTCAGTACTCTTAGGTCATACATTGACCGATTTATCATAGTATTAAACAGTGCTGGCTAATTTAACGTTAATGAGTAAATAACCAGCCGCGCAAGGGAAAAACTGTTAAAATATTCAAACTTGGATGGAAGTGTTCCGTGACTACTCTTACGTAATCGCAGATATCTCCGTCATTATTTAACATAATTAAACGTGGTTTTCATCAATTGTAGAAAACTAATTTGGCCTCATTTTGCCGTTTGAATTGTAAAATTCAGATACTTAAGTAGGAAGTTATGATCGCCTAATGGTGCATTGTATTTTTTTTACGAGACACCCTGTAGAACACAAGGACATATACTTGACAAAACAAATGTAAAGTAAGCATTTTAGCTGTGTACTTATCTACAAACATGAGCGCTTTCAGTAAAACAGGAATAACTTCTCTTAGGAATGATCCATTTGTTTCATTGATTTTCTCTAATAAGCAGCAGAGTATGTTTGGTAAATAAATGCTTTACTGAACTTTTAAGTGTCATTTATTTGTTTTGAAAAACAGCACCAATCTCGGTCAATAGGGAAGTACGCAGCTAAAATGCATACTTTACATTTGTTTGGACACAGAAAATTACCCCAAAGATAAATACATGATTTTTCGTTTTCTATTGTATGATTAGGTATAATCGCCCGATTTAAATACTGAAAATAGAAAACAATGGATGATTTCTGAATATAATGCTATACTATCATGTATTAATCAGATTGTAGGTAATATTTACCTTTGTAGCTTGCAAATAGTATAATATCAACTCGAATGTATTGACACGCCTTAGTATACTGGAATACTGATATTCAGTCAAATGTTCGTTGTTACAAGTCAAGCCACAGTGATGCCTCGAATGTTAAATCTTAACATGATAGTAACTTTATCAGTTTCCCTTATATGCAACATTTAGAATAGTTCATCAGGTAGTCAGTGATAGAAAAATATATCTTTGAGAGACTTGAAATATATCCATTTAGTCCTCTATAATGAATATCTCTTAGTTCCTATGAAAAGCAAATATGAATTTTGCAGCGGTTATCTAGGGTAGGCTTAAAATTGATTGCTGTCCTGGTCTGGTTCTGGCTATTTAGAGGGCATTTTCTGTCAAGAAATCAGTCACTTGTATTGTTTAAGGTAATGGTCTACCATACAGTGGCTAAAAAGAGGCTATTAAGATATTATGCCTATCAGACGCAGTTAATATTTTACTTTTGATTACTTTTTATTTCATCAAAATCGGAGCAGTGGTTCCAAAGTTACGTCAAATCAAAGTCGAAAATCCAACGCATTTCTCGTAAATATTTTTTTTAATACCTTATGTATTTCCTTGTTTTTCAACCAGTGATATTTAACGTTATATTGCTTATAAATTCCATAACTTTAGAAATAAAGGAGATTTTGCCATGAAAATACCGCAAAAAAATTGTGATAATTCAAATAGTATTTTTAAATATGGTTTCAAAAATGTAAATGCTTTACCTAATTTGCATAATAATTAAAAACAGTGTTTCTAGACTTCAAACGCTGTTTTCTCGAAATGGACGTTTCGATCAATCCCGGGGTTATTTTTCAAAAACGGAAGCATGTATGAAGCTGAAATTTCGAATGGAACTAGAATAAATAGTTCAACAATGGATGACATAGCCTTTTTTGCATATTTATTCTTTTTTGAAAAATTATAGTCATTTTTATTTTCAAAAATGCTCATTTTTGGTTAAAAAAATGATTTTTTAATATTTTTCGTCAAGAAAATGGCAAATTTGAAAATTGGGACACAAATTTGAAAAAGGGCTATGTCATCCAAACATTTATGTGTATAAGCATATTTTTAGTTGAAAAAATCAACGACAAATGTTTGCGTATTCTCAGGAGTACCCCGGGATAAAATAGCCGATAAAATCCAAGATGGCCGCCATTATTATGCAAATGAGATGAATTTTGGAAAAAAATTCTCCGGCAATCATCTAGTATGGTCATAAGTATCAACATATCCAAAAATGAACTTTGTAGGACTTAAAATAACAAAAATAGTTTTTATGGTAGCTATATCGGCTACGGCGTCATGCTCAGATTTGCTTCAAAATTATACAGGATGTGTATAATGACAAAATAAACTCACATGCCAATTTTGAGTCGTTTAAAAAAAAGCCGTTTTTAAATGGCGCAATTTTTTGTCTTAAAAAAACCCATAGACTTACTGTGCGTTATGTTTTTGGCACGTTGCCAAATTCTCCAAAATTGCTTCTTTTCTCAAAACACACTCTATTTATAAATTATTTTTTAACCCTTTGTATCCTTAGGATGAACTTGTTTTTGATATTATGTTTTTGCCAAAATACCAATGCACAATATTTAATGTAATTATTTCCACATTTACAAAAATGGATTAAATGGAGTGGGAATGTTAGTACTTAACAAAAAAATGGTATTTTTTCTAGAAACACTAAATAGTCAAACTTTGTGAATATTTTTAAAGAGAAGTATAGCTCCTATTTCAACAAACAAGGTGTCATATGAAAGGTAATTCAATCTAGAAGATTCTAGAAGATTCTCTCGCCAGCTTTTTCCATTAAAGTGTTTCTAGTATTTTTTGTGTCAATTTGAACTTTTGCCTTTAAAAAATCCCTAAAAAATGAATTTTCTCAAAAGTAAACATTTTATTCACAAAAACTGGAGAGAGAATTTAGGTAATATGCTTATTAACCATCCCCCAAAGTGACAGACCCATAGCAGTTTCCTACTTGGCTGAAAATATTCAAATGTCCAAAAATTTAGGGAATTTTCAAAAAATAAAGAAAAGCATAAGAAATATCCAAATTACTCTGAAAGTTCTCAAATAGGTAGAGCAAAGACTTGTCTTTAATGTGGTCTCAAAATAAAAAAGTATAGATATTATTCATTTGGCACAATAGTTGTTTTTCTGCAGTGGTGTAATAGCCGATATAGCTACCTTAAAGTCTTTTTAAGAGATATTTGTAATAGAACGATTGTAATTGACCGATAGGTACATTTTGTCTCTTAGAATTGGCCAAATGAATAGCACTTAGTTACCCGTTTCCGTCGCACAAAATGGAAGTTTTGTTTTACTGCATATCCAGAAAAGTACAATGAGTGGTCAGACCAATTTAGTATGATTTTGTAGCAGAGCTTCAAAGCTTCAATTGTGGAATATTTCATACAACTGGCTTGAATAATAGCAAAGTTATGAGGTAGGAGGTAGAACTTATTGAATGACCCTTGTAATAAATAATAATTCATCTGTACTTTCTTTTGACATGTGCCCCGGGGTTCTCAGTGGTCATTACAAGAGGGGTATCATGCGTGTCCAAGAAATCACGTAATTAGGGAGTTTTTCAAGCTGGGGCAGTATCAAAACAAGCCAAATTAAGAAAAAGGGTATACTTTTTACATAATTGGCTTTCGTATTTAGGGTCGTTATTTGCTCCATGAGGATTATAAATAGCCATGATACATGGGCGAGATATATTTCTCAAATAGTATCCTTCGCAAGTGATCTGATAAATCAGCTCGGCATTTGTTTCATAACACTTTTAGCTTATTAGGGAAGAAAAAAAGGTAAGAAATGTGTCATACGCGGTAAAGAGGTTTAAACTATACAAATTACTTGCTTATGGTATCAAAATATTTTGAGTACTTATTTAAGGTGTCAAAATATTTTGAGTACTTGTTTAGGGTATTGAAAATACTGATATTACTTGCTTAGGGTATGTAAAATACTGTGCCATACTTGTTTAGAGGGTGCTTTTCACATATACACGATTACGTATTTAGGGTACTTTTTGAAAGTCCTTGGACGCGCATGATACCCCTTGTAATGACCACTGAGAACCCCTGGACATGTGCGTGATGTTTTATGTCCACATTATGATTAACGAACGTGCACGCATGACATATAGTACTTGTTATCGGTAATTCAAATCATACTATATTGGCTAGCTTTCGATTAATATGATCGTAAATGTAGGTGATACTAATGACCGTATTATTAATGTGCGGCATGAAAAAAGAGAGCGTGTTTTCTTTTTTATTTGTTGTTAACATTTCAAAAGCAGTAATACCTAATTTACTCTAATGCAATGGTCGTTAGATGGAGAGCCCACAAATTTCAAAGTTATTAATTGCATAATGTTAATTTAAGGGGAAAACAGAACTGTGATATGATATTATCTGTACACAAAATCGCCTCATTATTTCTATTATTTGATGGATTGGTCTCATATTTTCAGGATAACAAGAAAATTCTAAGATGTATTTCTTTGATGAAATCTTTTTTTCACTCTACTTAGGTATTCAGACAGAATAGGATAGCTGTATTGTGCTTTACACTCACGTTGACAGAGGCTATAGGGACACCTGCTACAATGTTTACCAGCTATGGTTTACTAAACATGATGTAATGAAATTTCCCATTTCTGCACCATTCTATTTGTGTACAGTTATCATTGTACTGATATGAACGGTATACAATACTCTAGGGGGGGGGGGGGGGGGGGGGAACCATACATGGCTCAGTTTACTTCGCCCTCTATGTACCCGAAAAACTGCCGAGCCGGGTGACACAAGCACACCGCATCATAGTAATTCGTAGTACTCAAGAGTGAGGGTTAAGGGGACGTAAGGAAGTTTTTTTTTAATTTTGTGAGTGCTGTAATTATTGTCCTATGACTCAAATGTATATTAAAGTATACATTTTTGGAAAGGAAATGGATCAGAGAATCCAAATATGGCTATAGGGACACCTGCTACAATGGGGGAGGGGGGGAACCATACATGGCACAGTTTACTTCGCCATCTATGTACCCGAACAAAAATGCCGAGCCGGGTGACACAAGCACATTGCATCGTAGTAATTCGTAGTACTCAAGAGTGAGGGTTAAGGGGACTTAAGGAAGTTTTTTTTTAATTTTGTGAGTGCTGTAATTATTGAACTATGACTCAAATGTATATAAAAGTATACATTTTTGGAAAAGGAAATGGATCAGAGAATCCAAATATGGCATCAATTTTGACCTTACTCAAGGACACAACATGCTGGCGGCAACGTGACTCGAACCCACAACCTTTGTATTGTGGAGCGGAAAAAAAACTTCCTCGCAGTCCCCCCTTAATGGGGGGTGTGGAACCACACAATATGAAATTTATCAAGTGCTGTAACTTTTGAACTATTAATATGATGTAAAGTGCTCAACAAAAGAAAGTCATACACTTTGTTTAGGTCCTTTAGAGTAACTTCCGATGACTTTTTGACCAAACAGACTAGATAGACATTTGGATGAATCTTTCCGGCACAATTTGATACCAAAGTTGTCACCTAACAACAAAGATAAACCATGATTAGCACCATTTGAAGAAAATTAGTCACTTTTCAAAACACTACGCGGGAAGAAAAGACCACATGTTACCTGTTCATAATCAAATAGCCCGCTCGCTCAGGCAGGACCCAACGCAGTTGCAATGTGTGATCAATATCCATTTCATTACCGGCCATTCAAGTGCCACGCACAGCATTTTCTCGCGGCTTGCGTGCGTTGAAAATGTGACTTTTGAAAAGTGACTAATTTTCTTTAAATGGTGCTAATCATGGTTTATCTTTGTTTTTAGGTAGCAACTTTGGTATCAAATTGTGCCGGAAAGATTCATCCAAATATCTATTTAGTCTATTTGGTCAAAACATAATCGGAAAGTACTTTAAAGGACCTAAACAAAGTGTATGACTTTCTTTTGTTGAGCACTTTATATAAAAGTAAAATCCAGAGTTTTATACATTCTTGGAAAGGAAATGAGTCGGCGAATCCATTTTTGGTATCAAATTTCACCAAAAATGCTGATTTTTAAATTTTGGACCAAAAATCCCTTTTTTGGCTCAACATTTGCGTCATTCGTAGCAGATTCAGTTTTTGGTGAATAGCACTGAAATTGAATCAAACTCATCTTAATGAAGTTTCCTAGGAAGCTTCTTTTTTGTTGTTGGGATATCTGATTTACTTTTTGAATTATTGACCAAAAAGTGCCAAAATGTTCATGATTTTGGAGGGGGGAAAAAAATCAATTTATTTTTGGCACTTTTTGGTCTATAATTCAAAAAATAAATAAGATATTAAAAAGGCTTCCTAGGGAATTTTATTAGGATTATAATAAAACTAGTATGACAAAATATATTTCTAGTTATCTTTTCCGAACCTAAAATGGGTAAAAAAACTGTGTTTTTTATAATTTTCTCCAAAATGGTCAATTTCATGATTCATTGAACCCATTTCTGCAAAAAAATGTATACTTTTATATAGATTAAATGAATAACGAAGAAGTTACAGCAGTTTTACAGAGGCTATACCCGAGGGTCCATTTCTGTATAATTCTATTTTTGTACTAGGCCTATTATAGGTATTCAGACAGAATTGTGCTTTGCACTGACGTCAGAGGCTATATGGTTATTTACACGATGTCTAACTTTACATATTTGTATTCAATATAAATCTGTTTCGTGATTCCACGTCCACACTCACAGTTGAATAATCCAATCAATGACAACCATTCTATTATTCAGCCTTTATTGCATTGAATATAAAAATATATAAATATTTAACGTTTTACTTTTCGTGTATGTGTATTATTGCTTCCACCCACGCTTGTGGATGAGCACTGAATCCAACACAAGATTTTACATGGTTTTTCAAGCATGATTTAATATACATTGTAATACTGACCTCAAGGCCAAGTTTATTTAAAGCATGACTTAATACACAGTTACTGCTATTTTTGTTAGTACAAATTCCCATTCTAATATTAACTTATTACTCATACTGTGCCATCAATGGTATTTATTTCACTACTAAAAAGGAGTGGTTTTATTGAACTATACCACAACGTCATTGCAGTTGCTTTCTATCAAATGTGTGTTGGGACAGATTCAATCAAATGAATTGTTTCTCTTTCAATAAGAGGAGTAATTTCATATCCAATATGTGTCTTCTTGCTTCAATCTGTGTACTAGTCATCCTTTGTACTATTCAACCTGTACTGTGTGCGTCCAATGGCAACTGGAATACTATTAAAGATAATCAGACTGATGACTTTCAACCTACACACAATGGAATTTTGCATGCAAATGACTCCAGATATATAGGATCTGTGCAAAATGGAACCAATAGAGCAGCTAACACTGACTTGCGATATTTGGACTCCATGCAAAATGGAACCAATACCAAAGCGGCTAATGTGACTCAATCGCGATATCCAGAATCGTCGCAAGATGGCACAGACACAAGATCAGCGAATGTGCCTGACTCGCCATATTCAGACTTAAACAACAAACCTACAGTGGCTGCGATTGACTCACTCAATGTGGATTCTTCAGAAAACGCGACCAATGCGACAGTGGATAAAGTATCCATCAACCCCCAACCTACGACCTTTTCCTACAAAGGAATCAACACTACAGTGGTGACTGACACTTTGAATAAAGAGTCTACATACAATCTAGCAGATAATGTGACAGACTCTCAACATTCAGATTTGGACACCGTCACACGCAATATGACTTACTCTTCTCAACAATCGTATTTAGACACTGGTGTCACACACAATGTAACCCTGGACAATGCCACTGAATGTCCCAACCAATATATAACTCTGAAGAGCAACCAATCAAATATCATGATACATACATCTTCAATGAAACAATGTGATATCTACATATCTGCCCCACTCGGCGCTGGTATTCATATTAAAGTTTCGGAAGTACAATCGCACTGGTCTGTTTTTAATTATTTCATACTACAGTCCAACTCAACTGATGCATGTCTCAACACCATTCTTGCTTTAACCAATCCAAATCAAGGTTCCTGTAGTATGACTTTCAGCAGCGGTACCCTGGCAATAACTACCAATGTAGTATCAACAATACAAATAGTGCCTGTCTTTATTTCTGATGATGTGATTAAATCTCAAATGGGGCATCAAACAAAATGTTTGGTAATTCAAAATAGTATCCATGAGTCTGGTCTGGAGCTCTGCACACACTTCAAAAGATTTACCAACCTTTACACTATCCCCATCACCTATATTGAAGACTATCGAGAGCTGACTATCCGTCACCCATATCTGAAACTAAGATTTCCTGTGTCAAGTCAAACCATGGAAGAAATACCAGAGTTTAGTCAGTCATATGGGGATATTATATATATTGCCGAGTTACCAATATGCCCTGCTCAATGTTCCTGTAGCCTGGAGTATAATCAATTTACTGTGCACTGCTTCGATGGCAAACACCAAGAAGAAACACTTCTCATCTACGAAACACTGGATTTCAACGTATCAGTGATTGATGGCAGTACAAGGCAGCTGGTCGGTATCACTCCAGGAAGTTTTGGAAATCGTACTGACATCAGCATTCTTCTATTGGATCACAACTCAATCGCCAGTCTTCATCATAGTACCTTTGAAGGATTAATGCGACTGCAGATACTAGATCTCTCTTATAATGAACTATTTAACATAAACTCTAGTGTATTTTGGGGGCTTAAAAATCTGAAACAGCTGTTCCTGAATGATAATAAGTTACAAAAGTTAACTGTTAATATATTTGTAGGGTTACAAGATGTAGAATTACTGTATTTATCAGGAAATGAGATTTTGACAGTGGAACCAAAAACATTCTCACATTTAAAGAAGATCCAGGCCTTATCATTATCAGATAACTTTATTGTCCAGCTAAGCCAAGCTTTATTTCATAGTTTGAATGAGCTACTCTATCTTGACCTCTCCAACAACCTTGTCACTAATATTAACATTGATACATTCATGAACCTCAAGAATATGACGCATTTATCATTACAAGGAAATGAAATATCTCTATTTCACAGTATACACAATTTGAGTGTGTTCAGGAATCTTGCTGAGTTGACACATCTTAACTTGGCTGAAAACAATATATCTTATCTTCATGAAGATATATTCAAAGGGCTATCCAATTTAATTAGTATATCACTGAATGGAAATATGTTGGTGACTATGGCACCAAATACATTTAGAAATCTTGTTTATTTACAAAGCCTGTATTTATACAACAACCAATTATCCAGTCTCCATGTAGATCATTTCGAGGGTTTGGTTAACCTATATGACTTATTTCTGCATGATAATTCACTGACAGCATTGCATTCAAGAGTATTTCAGGACTTGAGGAAACTAACACGTATAAGCTTGTATGGTAACCAGATATCCAATCTACATATAGACCTATTTCAAGGGTTGACTAATTTGTCTGAATTGTGGTTACAAAATAACACTCTGTCTATACTGGATCCAGGTGTATTCAGGAATCTAAGAGAAATAACAAAACTTTACTTGTATGGTAACCAGATATCCAATCTACATGTTGACCTATTTCAAGGGTTGAGTAATTTGTCTGATCTGCTGCTGCAATATAACACTCTGACTATACTGGATCCAGGTGTGTTCAGGGATCTAGGAGAAATAACAACACTTTACATGAATGATAACCTGTTTTCCAATCTACATGTAGACCTGTTTCAAGGATTGCATCATTTGTCTGAATTGTGGTTACAAAATAACACTCTGACTATACTGGATCCAGGTGTATTCAGGGATCTTAGAAAATTAAAAAAACTGTCATTGTATGATAACCAGTTATCCAATCTTCATGTAGACCTATTTCAAGGATTGCGTCATTTGTCTGAATTGTGGTTACAAAATAACACTCTGACTATACTGGATCCAGGTGTGTGCAGGGATCTAGAAGAAATAACAAAACTTTACATGAATGGTAACCAGTTATCCAATCTACATGTTGACCTATTTCAAGGGTTGAGTCATTTGTCTGATTTGTACCTGCAATATAACACTCTGACTATACTGGATCCAGGTGTGTTCAGGGATCTAGGTGAAATAACAAGACTTTACTTGCATGGTAACCAGTTATCCAATCTACATGTTGACCTATTTCAAGGGTTGAGTAATTTGTCTGATTTGCAACTGCAATATAACACTCTGACTATACTGGATCCAGGTGTATTCAGGGATCTAGGAGAAATAACAACACTTTACTTGCATGGTAACCAGATATCCAATCTACATGTAGATCTATTTCAAGGATTGACTAATTTGTCAAAATTGTGGTTACAAAATAACACTCTGACTATACTGGATCCAGGTGTGTTCAGGGATCTAGGAGAAATAACAATGCTTTCCTTGTATGGTAACCAGTTATCCAATCTTCATGTAGACCTATTTCAAGGATTGCGTCATTTGTCTGAATTGTGGTTACAAAATAACACTCTGACTATACTGGATCCAGGTGTGTTCAGGGATCTAGGAGAAATTACAAAACTGTACATGGATGGTAACCAGTTATCCAATCTACATGTAGACCTATTTCAAGGGTTGATTAATTTGTCTGATTTGCAGCTAGGGAATAACAAATTAACAACATTAAAACTAGGTTTATTCAGAGACCTAGTCAATTTGTCTATTCTTCTCTTACAAGTAAACAGATTGAAGTCCTCCGATCTAATTAACTTTAAGAATTGCTGTGCCAAGTTGCAACTTTTGACCTTGGGAAACAACAATCTATCCAATATTGATGCCCATGTCTTCTCCCGATTACACAATCTTGTTGCACTTGACCTTCCATTTAATCAAATAACAGTAATTCAGTCAAATGCCTTTGATAACCTAACCAATATGAAGTTTGCCAACCTACAGGGTAACCCTCTTTCAAGAATAACACCTAAATCTTTTGCAGGATTTCTTAATACCACTACTATACTTGTGGAGATCCCTGGAATATGCTGCCTTATAGAATCATTAGAAGGACCTAAATGTATATCAAATGAACCCAAATCAGAATATATGACCTGCAATAAGCTCCTACCAAATACAACAATCAAGTATTCCATGTGGATAGTTGGTGTATTTGCACTGCTTGCAAATGGTTATGTTTTTCTAACAGGTTGCCTAACATTAGTGAGAGGGAAAGATCAAACAGATTACACAAAGCAAGTGCTATTTATTACCAACCTTGCTGCTGCTGATTTCCTTATGGGAGTGTATATGCTAATTATTGTATCTGCTGATCAGTATTATGGGCAATATTTTCCTATAGAAGCTGAACATTGGAAGAATCATGCAGTATGCAAATTGTCAAGTTTTCTATCTGTCCTTTCTAGTGAAGCCTCACTCTTTCTCATTGTTTTAATAGGTTTTGACAGGCTTTGGGCATTTAGAAATACTGTTGTGAGTCGGAAGCTGTTTTTAAGAACCAGGTCTAAAATACTCGTAACAATTTTAGTATGGACACTTAGTCTTATTATAACTTCCTTGGGGATTGGGTTAGAAAAGGCTCCCTATTTGTTCCAATTTTCTGAGGTATGTATAGGGTTGCCATTAACCAGAAGATCAATAAACCGTGTAAAATATAACCCCGTATCGATTTCATATGACAAAATTGATAGAAATGATGACATTATAAGTTTGTTTACTTATGAAAAGGTGGGCAGCCAACTAAGCCCTGTGTATTCAATTGTCATTTTTCTCGGAGTGAATTGTGTGTGCTGTGTAACAGTTGCAGTGTGTTACATCAGTTTATTCATTCAAATCCAAAGATCCCATATGTCCCGATTGAAAACTGATCTGAGAATGGCTTTCAAGATGGCGCTTATCTCATTAACTGACTTGCTTTGCTGGTTGCCAATTGTAGTTATCGGGATTTTGGTACAGGCTGAGGTGGTGGAGGTATCTCCTAAAGTCTTTGCATGGATAATTAGTTTTGTACTTCCCATAAATTCTGCTATTAATCCATTTTTGTATACAATCATAGGTAATTCTTTGTTTGATTGCTTAGATCGTAAAGGGAGTGTCGGTGGGAACACCTACGTCATGATTGATGAAACAGCATTGTAGGGACAAACAGAGTTAAAGTGTACACTTTAAGTTCAATTTCATGTACATTATTTTTCTCTTCTCACTGATGAGTTGAACTGTTTACAAAATTATATTCAAATTGATTACACCAAACATGTATTCAAATTGATTTCACCAAGTTTTAATTCATATTGATTTCACCAAATGTTTATTCAAATTGACTTCACCTTTATGAAGCAAATAATGTTGTTGTCGACTTTGTTCTAGTAATTATTCCAGTGAACGCAGTAACATGTTTACATCAAATTTATGAGGACTGTGTAAATAGGATAGCTCAAGTATATCAACATTGAAATGCTCTCATACACACACATAAGTTGTTTTTGGTTGTCACATGGGTGTATTATTAATAATATTATTAATGTTGTAAGATTATCATAATTACCCATGTTATACATTTATTGCTATTATGTTTTGTGTTATTATTGGTGTTGTTGTAGTTGTTGATGTGGAAGCTATTTGTTGTTGTTGTTGTTATCTGTTATGACTGTTGCTGTTTTGATATTCATTATAATGAGTATATAATTTCATCTAACTCCACACATTAGAAATGAAACATTTTTACTGACCATCCAGGATTTGAAATAACAAAATTCGGTAATTTGTTCTAATATAGATTTTTGTAAATAAGACAAATTTGTCTAGGATCGTTTCTTTTTTCTTTCTTTTTCCAAAATTAAGGCAGTTTTCGAAATATTGCTAAAAACACCGGAAAAGTGAAAATGTAGGTTTTTTTTGCATAAATTTCGCTAAAAATGGATGCATATCTCGAGTTTGAAATCCATAATCGAAAAAATGAGAAAACCAATCCTAGCGATTCATGTCCTCTATGGTAGTAAAAGCTTACCTGACAGTTTGATATTTGTTTACTAATGTTGTCTGAAAAATCAAGGATTTTCCTCAAAGGGCGACTTGAGTAATGGCCGGTTTTGGAAAAAATATCAGAATTTTCCATCAATTAAAGCTAAATTTGCTGCGAATACATCGGGCGTGTGACTTAAAAGGAAAGTATACTATACAAACAAGTAATTAACATCAGGTCTAACTCAGGTATGCGAACGTTTCATGTTAGGGCAGCATATGCCTGGAACAACTTGCCATCAACAATCAGAACCGAACTTGAGAATATGTTAGTGCAACAATTTAGAACAAAGATCCATGGAATTTAAATTTTGTGTTCTAAAGAATATTACAATTCTGCATTTTCTTGCTGAATTTATCTGTTTCAACTGGTGAGTTTTCTTTATCATTAATTAACATACTGTGTATGTATATATTTATGTAAATAGTTGTTATATTCCATGTATTTTGTAAATAATTATGTATTATTCTCTGTGAAATGAGGGCCTGCTTGGAAAGCAGTGCTTGACACTGAAGCTGTTTACCCTCAATAAAGAACGATTCAACAACAACAACAACATCGAAATTAACTATCAGATTTAATTGATACTGTCAAAATGTGAAGAAATTGGAAGAAAACTGAAATCTAAATGATCGTAAGATTGGCCTTTGTTTACATTTTTAGACATTGTTTTGCGCTCTTTTGTTTCTCGCGTCTGCGTCGCGGTTAATAAGCGGCGCGTCTAGTATTACGCACAGGAAGATTCAGCGGGTGACGCAACATTTGGAAAGGGTGGAACTCCGCTTCATTTCTCACCAAATGACCATGCACCTTTTCCTGACTCAAACTTACCAACACATCAATTTTAAATCACCTTAAAGAACGGGAAATAATCATATCCGATAAGTAACTTATCATGGTAATGATAAGTTGCTAATCATCATCATCAATATGCTTTCTGTCCTAATTGGACATTGCATGCTTAATCTTAGCTAGCAATTAACGTCCATAAATGAACGCCCCCTTCCGCTACGATAGAGGCCCGGATTTAACCGTTTTCCTGAAAACAAGGAATAGTAATGATAGAATACATATAAAAGTATAAAATAATAGAGAAATGTGAAATTTGGTTTGGGTTGACACTGGCCTTAATGAAGGTACTCATGTGCATTCAACAAGCTACCTATACCTAATCGGGCAGTCATATGTATCCGTGTGAGATGGCGGCCCCTTACTGTGTGAAAAATTGGTGCCAACGGCGGCACACGGAGGGCCGTTTCCTGTCTGTTGAACACATTCAGGGGACTTTGCCGGCAGGAGTTTTGAGATGGTACAATAACAATCGACGTCCACCACCGCTCTGCGAACTGGCGTGAAACGGGTGCACCGTCTTTATAAGGTCCTCATACCTGGCTCTCACTGTTCGCCGCCACTTACTTCACCCGGCAGGAGTTTTGAGCATGCCCCTTGCTCAGATGGTCGACGTCCACCAACCTCCATCACCGCTCTGCGACCGGGTGTGGTAAGGGTGAGCCGTCCTTATAAGGTCCTCATACCAGGCTCTCACCGTTCGCCACCGCTTTTACTCACCCGGCAGGAGTTTTGAGTTCTGCCAAGCGCGTATGGCCAGCAAAGTCTACTTGAATCTACAACATGTTACAATAATGCCACCATTTTGAGAAGCCGTCAACAAGTCTCATCATAATTATTCAAGTAATGAAAATCATGATTTTTTAAATTTAGATTAATTTTTTTTGTTTTTTTGGCAAAAATCGGACCAAGATGAACACAAACAAATTGCATCTTGAGAAAATCTTATTCCATATATATCCATGTTGACCTATGTAGCAAAAATAAAGATTTTGTGAAATCTGTCAATTAAGATAATGGCATTATAGGTCCTCCACAAACCCCACCACTAATCAGGCTAAACAAACTGACTTGCTCTTTTCGACCAACCCAAAATCTGAAAATTTAGGGTTTCTTTTAAATATTTGAAGTTAGAGATGCATGTTAAGCATTCTTTTAAATCTGTGTTCTTATGTATCTGTTTGCCCCCCCCCCCCCCAACCCAACCTCGGTTAACCGGACATAATGACACCAAGCAATGACAGGATAAGTGAAAAATCTGGATAATAGAAGGGTACTGAATGAGGGGTAAATACAGTGACAATATATCATTTAAAAGACAGCCTTCAAATGCTTCAGAGTGTGGAAATAAGGTGATTAGGCAAAAAAACACCTGTATTTTCTTTTGGGATCATTCAGCCGGATAACAGGGTTATACGGATAAAAGAAGGTCGCGGCCAAGGTTGAACTGTGCAACAAAATCTCTTTCAAACACTATGCAAACAATGCACAAAACAGACATTGAAACTTACCGCTGATTTCTGTTCCCTGGCAATCAGCTGATCCACAACAGATGCTTTCTTCCTCCTCCTACTGATCTCCTGTTGTACCACACCTTTGGTTGTCATGGCACCCCACACAGACGCCACATTGCCCTTTTTCTGCAACTGTGCTGTTCCACTAGAGGTTCTCACCCCCTCTGACATCCACCTCTGCCCACTGTCAACGCCATGTGTCTGGTCTGTTTTAGCATTTGACCTGTGGTCCTTGCTGTCTATCAAAGCACCCTTCAACTCTGCTGCTTTCTGAAGTGTCTCTTTTTCCATTTTATTTTGCTCCTTAGCGATATTGCCCCACAAATTACCCATCTTACTTTTAGGTTTCCTTGTTAGAACTGCACTTGGACTTTGCAAAGGAGAGCTAATGATAGCACTTTTAGCCTCATGTACGTTTGGCATATTGCTGGTAGTCACACTGTGGGAGTTTGTTTGTACGGCACAATTGCCGCTATCAACTGATATCAGTAGGGTATCTTGTCTCTGAGTTGCAGCAGTCTGTTGTGCCCTAGATAGGATATTGGATGAAGCAGTTTGCGAGTCCTTTGCAGTAGTTTGGACATTGGATGAAGAAGTCTGCCAATTCTTAGCAGATGGAACTCCAACATTGCCTTCTCCACTAGTTGACAATTGAGACCCTTTAGCTACAGTAATATGACCAGCTACAGGTGTAGATACACTGCTGGGTGGTATACTTGATGTTGGAGTTGACAAGACCATATTACAAGAATCTCCCTCTGACATAAGCACTGCACTGGTTGAAGATGATCCGGGATCTATTGTTTTCGTAGCAACAGGACCTAATGATGTGGATGACTGGGTGCTAGATGAAGAGGATGCTAATGGAGGAACAACTGAAGTAGCGACAGATACAGATGGTTTGGATGAAGCTTCTTTGGCTGTAGATGCTTTGATAAATGCTACAGGAGTTGATACAGGATTTCCCATAGAAGGCATTGGCGTTGGAGGTGATACAGGACTTGCTATGGCTTGCGATGTCAGATTATCCTGGTCTGTTAGCCTTCTCTTCTGCAACGATGCAGATCTTTTGAAGCCGGTAACTTTTATTTCCGCAGCGGGGATCATGATGGCTGTTCTTCTCGATGATGCCATCAGATTGCTACATGGCTTTGTTGTGACTTTATGCTGTACAGTGGATTTTGAAGTAGATTCATCGTTTTTGACAACATTATCTTTTTCTACCTCCTCATTTACACTCATCTTTGATGGAATGCCTGGTTGTTTATGTTTCTTGAGTGATGCTGTTGCAGGAACACCTGATCTATCTGTCTCCTCAAGCGATGGACTAGCATGATTCTCATCAGAATTCCTAATCTTTGATGGAATGCCTGGTTGTTTATGTTTCTTAAGTAATGTTGTTGCAGGAACACCTGATCTATCTTTCTCCTCAAACGATGGACTAGCATGATGCTCATCAGGATTCCTAATCTTTGATGGAATCCCTGGTTGTTTATGTTTCTTGAGTGATGCTGTTACAGGAACACCTGGTCTAACTTTCTCCTCAAGCGATGGACTAGCATGATGCTCATCAGAATTCCTAATCTTTGATGGAATGCCTGGTTGTTTATGTTTCTTGAGTGATGCTGTTACAGGAACACCTGGTCTAACTTTCTCCTCAAGCGATGGACTAGCATGATGCTCATCAGAATTCCTAACACCATGTTTATTCCTTGACTCAGATATGTTGTTTTGGTTCCATACATTTTTGGCAACTCCTCTGTTTGGGACATGAGCCACCCTACGATTCACCTCACTTCTACCCAATTTGGTGTACACCGGTTCTGGATATTGTGTAGAAGCAAGTTTTCCTGTCAACTTCTCTAGTTTTGCTGCTGCACTTCTTGTTGATGGGCCTTGTTTTCTAATCACAGCCTTACCATCTTCAGATTGGACAATGTCATCTGTGTCAATTGTTGTTACTCCAAGAGTTCTAGTCACCATGGGACTTGACTCTTCATCTTCCTTCGCATCACAACTTGTATCCTTGCTACCATTCGGTTTCATGGCGATATTGTCGACGGGCATTTTCTTCTTCTTAGCTTGCCTCGCTGTCGACTTTGGTCTGCCGCCTTTTCTCTTTCCAGTGTCAACATCCATTGTTTTGTTTTCAAGTTGTGCAGAATCTTTCGCCTTATCGTTTTCTAAAACATCAGCATTGGAGCCATCGTCGCCAACAGGTAGCTTTTTCTTTTTAGCTTGCCTGGCTGTTGATTTTGGCCTCCCACGTTTCCTCTTACCAGTACCTGCATCGCTCGCAATCTCCTCGTTTTCATCTTTCTTTAATGGAGCAGTGCAGCTAACAACATCACTCTGTTTGAGATCAGCACCAGAGCCATTGTCATTTGGTGACTTTTTCTTCTTAGCTTGTCTAGCAGTTGATTTTGGTCTGCCTCTATTTCTCTTTCCTGAACTATTCATCAATGCATCTTTACCATCTGGTACGTTATTCTTAGGCTCTGTATTTTTGTTGATGTTGCAGACATGTTTCTGTGAATAGCTGTGAGTTACTTTACCGCCATCACCAACAGAGGATGATTCATCTACCCTCTCGCAGACACTATCTTTACTTTTTGATTCTTCCATCTCCACACCCATAGACCCTGCCGGATGATCATTCTGTTCATCACGACCTCCAGACTTTGCCTTTGTGACTTTCAACTCATGTAGACCCTCAGGCACTCCATTAGTACCATAGTTGGGTTCATTGGGGCCACAAGATTCTGCCAACATCTTTGTCTCATTCTGACCTGTACCCTTTCCACCATCACCCTTCCTGCTAACTGGTTTCTTAAAAGCATGTGCAGAGTTATTCCTGGTGTCTACATCTTGAGATACCCCGTTCTTAGTCATATCATCATGAGAATCTTTCTTATCAGAATTTGAGCCATCAGGATCACTGATGTCATGGTTCACATTCCCCCTACATGTAAAGTCATTGCTAGCATTGGAAGATGATATGCTATGGGGTGCAGTTCCACTGAAGTTCAGATTCTGAGCACCACTTGGACCTGGAACATCTCTCTCGTCATTGATAAAGTTCCCTGTTAAACAACGAGCCGCTTGAAATAAGTGACCCATCTTATGCGGCGGAACAGCAACTGCATGTCTAGGGGCTATGGCATGGAAGTTCCTTGGGGACGGTATGGGGTTTAATACACGAGGTGATTGTCTGGAATCGCGACCGCTCGAACCATTCTCCATGTTGTCACTCTCTGTGAGAGGAGATATTGCAGCCGGCATGGGTCGGTTTTGGAGAGGCGATATCGCACGCGGTATAGGTATAGCAGCCGGCATAGGTGGGTTTGGGAGAGGCGATATCGCACGTGGTACAGGTGGCGGCATGGACATTGCAGCTGGCATGGGTGGGTTTGGGAGAGGCGATATCGCACGTGGTACAGGTGGTGGTGTGATCAGAGGTGATATCGTACGTACATGGCCTTGTAACCTTGCCATCCTCATCATGCCAGGTCTAAGTGGACTAGGCGGGAGAGGCGTTATCAGTGGTGGCAGCGGTGGGATATCAGGAAGGCTCAGAGCTGACAGTGGTCGCTCCATCAGAGGCGGGGATTCAGACGGGGACATTGGCAGGGGAGAGATTGATCTCTCATTGTTAAAGCTTTGAAATGGTTCAAGTAATGGAGAGACAGGCGATAGCTGTCTAGGGGCATTTCGATCTTCAAAGAGTTCAACTAGCGGTGATAGCCTCGCGCTACAAGATGGAGAATAATTCTGGAAAGGTGGCAGGATAGGTGAGTTGGAGGGTCTTCTTATAGGTGCAAATGGTGCATTGTTATTTACTGGTGGTGAACTGCTTCCTGATACCTTTGAAGATGCAGCAGGATGGACTTCTTGATCACTTTCTTCCATCTCACGGCTGTCAACAAGAGGAGAATCATTGGATTGGTTAGCGGTACTAGGACCACTTTCTGATGCATGCATCTCTACCAGATTATCCCGACTCTGCTTTTGGACTTCTGCTGCATCACCATCAGGGTCATTGCTTGCCAAATTGTCATTGTTCTGATTTTTGACAACCTTGTTATCATCATCATCACCATCGCTTCCAATGTCTTTACGCAAGGTATCAGTTAGTTTACTTCTCTTGGTATCATCATCTTCCTCATCACTACCAAGATCTTTGATTTTCGGCTTTTCAACTGCTTCATTAACATCGTCATTGTTATCCCCATCATCATCAAGATTTTGACTAATTGAATCAGCTCGATCCTCCAAATCAACACTTCTCTGCTTTTTCACTCCTTCATCATCATCATCATCACCATCTGACTCGTTACTCTGCGATCTAGTTCTTGCTCTTTTCAGACCTGTATCTTTTCTTTTAACAGTTGGTTTTTCAGGACTGGAATGACTGTCTTTTATATGTGTGCCAGAACTCGCACTTTGCTCAGTCTTCTTGATAGTGGAGTCGTCTGAGTTTGCATTTACTGCTTTCAATCTGGCACCTCTCCTTGCAGGTGTTACTTTAGCTTCAGATTTCAATTTATCAGATGTTTTGACAAAGCCATCTCGCATCTTTGCTCTACCTTTACTCACTGGTTCCGAGCCATCTCGCATCTTTGCTCTACCCTTACTCCTTGGTTCAGACATAGATCTTGTCACTCGTACCAGCTCTTTCTCACATCTTGCCGTCACGGACCTGGTTCGCCTTCTTGGCAGCTCACTGCCATTTCTTTCACCGTCGTCTTGCAAGTCATTTTGATCTAAGATATCGGATTGATTAGATGTATCTGACGATGAAGAAGCAGTGGATGTTGATCTTCTCCTCCTGGCAAAAAAACGCTTTGGTCGGCATGGGAGATGCAAAATATACTTCTTCCTCTTTACCATCTGTCAATGTTCTCTTGTCAGAATCGGTTGATTTTGTTACATTACTCCGACCTGTATTTTCTTCACCAGTCTTTCCTATAGACTGTCCATTCTTCACTGATCTTGTATCTCTCTTAGGTGATGCTGATACTATTGTACCGGCATCGGGTATTGTTGATGCTATTGTACCAACATCAGGTATGGCTGAAGCTATTGTTCCGGCATCGGGTGTTGCTGACGCTATTGTTCCGGCATCGGGTGTTGCTGATGAATCTATTGTAGTGGCGTCAGGTGTTGCTGAAGCTATTGTACCGGCATCAGAAGCTGACGTTTCAAGTTGTTTTAGCAGTTTGTTACCCCCATCTTTTTCAATATCCACTTTGGTGTTATCTTTTGGTAAATTTGTCATTGCCAATATGGTTGCCCCTGTCAACTGCACTGTCATGCCCAGCATTCTTTTGATCAAGTCTACTATCATCATCACATTTCATTTCATCCTTTTTGTCATCACCAACCTTCTTTTCAGCCAGTTTATCATCGCCACCTTCCTTTTGATCTACTTTGTTATTACCAGATTTCTTTGTATTCAATTCATTCGCTTCTTGATCATCGCTATGGGATTGTGATCTAATTTTCACTGTAGGTATTGGTTTAACACTGCTGGCCTCCTCCACAGTCTGTGCTTGAGAAGTAGACTCATTGTGATCTTCAACAGATGATGCACCACTTGCAACAGTTCCATCTTGATCTTGACCCGAATCATCTGAAGAGGAGCTGCAACCTCTTTTTGCAAAGATAGCGGAAAGATTTTGAATGCTGTTTCTGGTAGGCCTTTCAGGAAAAAAAGGATTATCTCTGGTACTTGTGCCAGGACTCTTGCCTCTTATTCTCGGGGAACTTCTGACCGGTGATATCGGCTTTAAGAACTTCTTACCAAATACAGAGTCATCACTCTGCAACCTCAGATATTTGGCGTTGATTGCTAGTTTTGGGTTGGGTGCATTTCGAGATGTAGTGGCAATTGATTTTTGCTTAGTCTGCAATTGTTTGTCTCCCGTGGAAGATGCTGGGGATGATTGAGATCTAGCATGGATTTTACGAGTTGAATTTTGAACTTGTCTCTCCGTTTTGCGTGGCAATTCTTGTTTTGAGCTATCTGTGCTGATTTCCTTGGCAGGATTACTTCTATTACAATCTGCAAAATCAGTGACATGGTCTACACTTCCAGACTGCACTACATGATTCCCAACTCTAGAATTGTTTACAGAATTCCTGAATTCACGATTTCCAGTTTCAGAACCTGTTGGACGAATCTCAACTCCACAACCGGTGGCAACATTTCTACTTTCAGATTCAGTTTCATGTTTCCTCCTCTGAGAATCCATTTCAAGGTTTCCACCTCCAGAGGCCGTTGGACTATTTCCATTTCTAGAAGCCATTCCATGATTTACACTTCCAGACTCATTACTGACTTGGTTTTCCATTTCTAGATGACTCTCTGGAAGTGTAATTCTATTGCGCTCGACTCTAGGGGATGTAGCTTCTTCTCTGATACATTTCTGTCTCTCATCTCTTTCTTCCTTTGAAACACCGTGCTCTGAACTCACAAGATTTTCCTTCTGTTCTTCACAAGGTTTATTACTGACTTGGTTTTCCATTTGTAGATGACTCTCGGGAAGTACAATTCTACCACACTCAACTCTAGGGGATGTAGCTTCTTCTTGGATACCTATTATTTCTCTCATCTCTTTCTTCCTTTGAAACACCGTGCTCAGAACAAACAAGATTTTCCTTCTATTCTTCACAAGGTTCATTCTGTTCTTCATGAGGTTCATTACTGACTTGGTTTTCCATTTCTAGATGACTCTTTGGAAATATAATTCTATTGCGCTCGACCCTAGGGGATGTAGCTTCTTCTTGGATACTTTTCTTTCTCTCACCTCTTTCTTCCTTTGAAACACCGTGCTCAGAACTCACAAGATTTTCATTCTGTTCTTCACAAGGTTCATTCTGTTCTTCATGAGGTTCATTACTGACTTGGTTTTCCATTTCTAGATGGCTCTCTGGAAGTACAATTCTATCGCGGTCTACTCTAGGGGATGTAGCTTCTATTTCTTGGATAATATTCTTTCTCTCATCTCTTTCTTCCTTTGAAACACAAGGTTCCTCCTCTGATGAGTCTTGTAGTCGTCTGGCTTTTTTGTATCCTATCTTATCAGCAAAGTCTTCTGAATCAAGTATCCTCCCATGTTTCACATCGATGGGTTTATCACCATCGCTGTAAAACTTCCTCATCTCTGCATCATCATCATTGCCACCGCCTTCATCTTGATAACGTCGTGGTAATCGTCTTGACCGTCGTAGTGGATAACGCTTCAATTCATACTCGGTATCTGTATTTCTCCGTTGCCTTGTTGAGATGCTGGGCATTGTTAAGTTGATCTGATTTACAAGAGGGTCAACTTGATCGGATTTATCACTTGGATGTTTGCCAGGTTTCTCATCAGAGATCTCATTAGAATAAGCATTTATTTCTCCCTGAGTTGGATGCCAGTCGTCATCACCACTATCACTCAAAGAAACGCTCGCCTTTTTCTTGACCCCCGGGACTTTGTCTACCTTACTTTTCAATCTTTGGCTTTGATCTACCCGTGATCGGTTGCGTTGTCTTGGCAAATCATCACCAGAGCTGTCAGCCAAAGACACATCCTTTTTACGCCTCTTCTTGACTAGTACTTTGGATTTATTTGTTGGTGTTTTTTCTGCTCCACTTTGACCAGACCTGGAGTGACTTCTTGTTCGAGGTGGGCTACATCGTGAAGACTTTCCTTCTTCATCATCGGATGTATCAATGTCTGAACTCAATATCTCTTTTGATAATGGCTTTCTTGACTTTCTTTCTGACTGAGATTTCCTGCTCGAATGTATATTTACCAAATTGACATGTTTGGGGTGGTGGTTCTTGTCCGATTTAGACTGGTTTTGCCTGGCTTTGTCATTCTTTGTTTCGGTTCTAGCTGTAATTGGTTTTCTCTTTGGAGTCGCTTTCTCAGTAACATTCAGGCTTGATTGAGACTGTGTTCTTGTTCTTGTTCGTGAAGCAACCGATACATGTGTATCTGCATTGTGAGAAGATGAATCACTGTTTGATGAGGTGAGTCCATCTGATGGCTTCAGCACAGATGACAGAGTCTTTTCATCTCCTTCATATTTCAAATTCTGTTCACCTTCAACAGATTTTGAACTTGACTGAGACTGCAATCTTGTTCTTGTCCTAGAAGCAACTGATGCCGATGAATCTTCATCCTTGTAGAATGAATCGCTGTCTGAAGAGGTCAATGTGCCTGATGGATTTTGCAAAGGTGGTAGTTTCTTTTTATCTCTTAAAGATATCAACTTCTTTTCATCTTCTACAGATTGAAACTTCTTCTTATCTTCTTCAGATTTTGACTTCTTTTTATCCGCAATAGAATTCAACTTCCTTTTATCTTCAACAGATTTTGACTTTGTAACAGCTGCCACAGACTTTGACAACTGTCTTTGGTATCTGATACCTCTACCTTGCCCCTGCCTCTGCTTGTCAGATAAACCCCCACCCCTCCGCTCTGGACTCTTTATCTCTTGTATTGGCTGCATTGCCCACGACTCTTGGATCTTCTCTCTTGCACTCTTTGCCGCCACTGTAGCTGGTGAGGTCCACTCCTTTACATCACCTCCCACACTCGCACTTCTTTGTGATGTTTTTCTATCGTCAGCAGATTTCTCTTTTTGAGACAGTGTTCTCCCTTCAGCAGATATCTCTTGTCTAGGTTTTGGTGGTCTTCCAGGTGTTCTCAAAGATGCTTCATTGCTGTTTTGATTCCCTGATTCTATAAGTTTCTCTGGTCTAGGCTTTGATGGTCTTCTAGGTGTTTTCATAGATGCCTCCTTTCTGACTTCATTCCCTGATTCTATAAGATTCAACTGCGCATCTATTTCATCTGCAAATGTTGACATTATCTCCGACCCACTGATATTGTCATCACTGCTGCTTCCATCTTCATCCTAAAAATTAAAATTAAATTAAACAAATTAGGAAGTTTGCACACCATATGTGAGTGTGACATGATCAAGCGAAATGAGTCGCCTGTCAGTAGTTTTGAATTTTGATAGTTGTCCATCATTCAAAGGCAGGGGGAAAATGCTGCAGTATGGTCCAAACCCCACTAAAACAGAACTTCTAGTTTTCAAAGTTACAAACAATTTACCAACTGAGAAAACATAAGAATTTGTCACTTTTTTTAACCTATAACTCTACAATATTCCAGAGATCCGACTCATTCTGCTTGATTGAGTCACTTGATCAGCTGCTCATTTGTGTTGTTAGCAACCCATAATTTTGTATAATTATTTGCTCCTATTTATAGTTGAGCACTATCTCTAGTAATGGGTTATCATGTGTATACCATCAAATGGGTGAAGTTTGGTAAGCTCAGCTTTATCTTTCGTGATGAAGAGCTACCATTGGCACTAAAGCGACCAATTATCAACCAGTGTATCATCCCAGTGCTATCGTATGGCTCAGAAACATGGACAACAACTAAGAGATTGGAGAAGAAGCTAAAAGTCACTGAGAGGGCAATGGAAAGGATATTGATTGGCGTTACAGAAGGGACAGGGTGACCAACATAGATTTATGGAAGAAAACAGAAGTGAGGGACATCATACTGGAAATAAAATTTAAAAAAATGTAGATGGGCTGGCCATCTAGCCAGGAGGGAAGACAACAGATGGACTCATAAATTAAAAGACTGGATCCCCAGAGCATTCACCAGAGGAAGAGGCAGGCCAAAAATACGATGGATAGACGACATCAAAGAGTATGGCAATGTTAAAGGACAGCTCAGGACAGAGTGAAATGGAAAATTGATGAAGAGGCCTTCCTTCTGCAGTGGAGTGAAATAGGCTAGATAGATAGATATATAGATATATAGAGATACCATCAAATCTGAACAAATGATTTCTTACCTTTGGCTTCACCATATCTACTCCTTTGCCCGCTGAAGACGACACATTGGTTGTGTCTTGCCTTTCTAGGATGTCTTGTTTCTTTCTAGCACAGGGAGCAGTGTTTTTCTCATGGGATTCAACACGTCCAGACTTGTCATCAACAGATTCCATACTCACTGAAATATATAATACAAAATAATAAATGACTGGTTCCATGATGGATACATCTATAGTTTGATCAGTTCCACATGGGCGAAGCCTCCTTACAGCATCGAATGAATACAGAAGGTCGGGGGCGCATGCGAAGGCAACAAGCGCACTGTGCATCATATGTGTGACGCGTGCGTGCGAGTGCGACCCAAACAGCGTGTGTGTGGCCATAATCTCATGCGTACGCTTGGATTACTTTTGCACGCAGAGAGATTAAAACTGATTATTTTTCGCCCATTTAGAACTGATTAAACTATAGTGAAGTCCACTACGGTGTGATTCAAGAACAAGTTGACCATGATTGATCTTCTTTTTCCAAAAAGATCAAACAAATTGTACACACTAATGAAGCATGTATCAAAAGAGAATTATGTGACCCATCACATCAAAACCGACCAGTTGTCGGCAAGGCTCATCTGCAGTTACTAACAAAAAACATTTGAGAACAAATATAGAAAATAAAAAGAATTTTCAACCTTTTGAGTTGAATTAAACTTGTTTTTCATGTTCGATTCTGACAAATTAGGTATTATTAGTTCTTAAACATGAATTTCAAATCTCAATTTTCATAATGGAGACAACTGGTCTTTTTTCGATGTGATGGGTCATATATTCTTCCACTTATCTTAAACAAAGAATCACTGAAATTGATCCTTGCATAACATAACATAACATAACAATTAATATTTATATAGCGCTATTCCATCTAGATCATAGCGCATGTAACACATCAGTACACAAAATACATTTAGCATGGAAAAAGGTGAGTCTTTAGACTACGACGAAAATGAGAGATATTGTCAGTTTCTCTTATGGTACGAGGGAGATTGTTCCATGCCCGTGGACCAGCTACACTGAAAGATTTCTGACCCAAGACCTTATTTGTCCTAGGAACATTTAGGCGAGTAATGTCATTTGCAGAACGAAGAGCTCTTCGAGGAACATATGGTGACAGTAAATTGCATAAATATCCAGGTGCAGTATTGTTCATGCTTTTGAAGACAAAAAGACAGAGTTTGAATTGAATCCTTTCCCGTATGGGCAGCCAGTGGAGTTCTTAAGCGTGGGAGTAATATGGTCACGCATGGATATGGAACATATCAACCGAGCGGCATTGTTCTGCAATCTTTGAACTCTGTTCAATTCTTGCAATCAGGAATTATGCCTAATTTTATTTAAAAGAACCAATTTTGGCAGCTGGATAACAGGTACAAATGAACATCATCACTCCACAAATAAACCCTTACTATAGAGGCCTTAACATAATTTGCCCATTTGAAAGCTGTGTTAAGCACCTGATGTGTGTCGGTGCGCCAACCACACTTGTGCATGGCGATTGTATCCCGGATTCCTGGTGCGTAAATGGTGAGAATTGTGATAGTTACCGCCCACTTAAAATCCAGAACAGTTGGAAGTCCCCTTTTCTGATTGGCCAGTTTCTATTTTTGTACAGCTGATGTCAGCTACTTCCCTTATTGAACAGCCAATGAGCCTTTTTCATTAAACGGATGTACGCTTGTTCTCAGATTTCATACAAGAGCTGATGGTTCTTCCTTTATAGTTTCATAAATTGGAACAAACCCCACCATTGAAATTGGAGTAGTGGCATTGTTTGTTTTGTTTTGTAGAAAGCTTCATTTAGTGCTCTGTTCTATAGTTTGATCAGTTCCAAATTGGCAAAGCCTTCTTACAGCAGCGAATGAATACAGGACTTGTGCGCGTGAAGACAACAATCGCACTGTGCATCATATGCGTGACACGTACGTGCGACCAAAACCATATGCGTGTCACCATAATCACGCACGTACGCTTGGATTACTTCTGCTCGCAGAGAGATAAAAACCAAATATTTCTCGCCAATTGAAACTGATTAAAATATAATAATCACAAAAGATTAAGTTTTTTCATTGATGTGAAATATGGAAGGCTGTTCAGGTTTGCTTGATAAAACACTTACCATCTGAGTCATCATCATCACCTAGCAGGTTACCCATAATGCCTTCTGATAGCATATGCTTGACGATTCGAGGTATAGGTAGATGGTGCTGGCAAGGACACTACGCATCTTTAATATTGCACTCTGAAATAGGACAGAAGAATGTAAATCAATCAATTATCTTTTTAGAATTACCTGATGTTAAATATTGTCACAAACATTATTAATAAACGATTTTCTGAATAATTCTGGGCCCTTTGGGAAGCTTAAAATCAGAGAGGCTATTGATATAAGGACACAGAAACCGACCCTCAACAGAGACACCAGCTACGACCTACCTGCCATCTATGATAGCGGTCATGTGACAAGTGGAGGGCAGCAAACACTACGCTGCATGAAGGGATCGCGATGATCCTGAAAGCTACTCCGTACGGAGATTTAGAAATAATGGCTCAAAAAGGTACCTAAATTAACTACCTTTCACACTGTAATTGTCAAAAAGTGTGTGATAACAGCATCACAAAAGTTGCATAAACTGTAGACAAAATGAATGATAGGCACCATAAAGCGTGTTTCTATTGGAGTGCAAAAGGTGGTTATTAGTGGCGATTAGTGGTTAGTGATTGGTGGTGATTGCCTGATGAATAGAAACATGTGATCACCAACTTTTTCACCACGTCAATCACCACTACAATAACCCAGTATTTCTGGGTTATTGGTGGTGATTTTAGTGGTGATCTTGAATAGAAACAGACAGCAATTAATTTAGTGGTGATGACCTTCCATGCGCCGCGTTATGCTTTCACACCATGCATGAAAACATTTTTGCGTTGAGCAGGTTACAAATGTATGGTGGAGCACAGTGAGTGAAGCATTTAAAAACAAAAATCAAAATTTTGAATTCAATCAGTTCCATTTCAGAAAGCCAGTGTAATTTCGAACGACTGACAGATTTGTCTAGCTAAATGTGGCTATATTACTGAAGCGAGCTCATCCCAGATTGCTATGTTGCCATCTAATGAAGATAGCTCATATTATTATAATGCTGCTATCTACTGAAGAGAGCTCATATAAGATTGTTTTCTATTAGTGGTGATAACTCATAATTATTGTTATAATGTTGCTATCTTCCGTAAATAGCTGCTATCTACTGAAGATAGCTCATATCAGATTGTAATAATGCTGCTATCTTCTGTAAATAGCTGCCATCATATGGTTGTTAATAATAATTGTGCTATTGGAGAGAGCTCACATCACATTGTTATAATGTTGTTAAGATAGACCAACTGTTAGACCATGTCGGGTGGTTCATCGCCCCTCCCTGTACCCTTTGCTAATGTGTTCATTGTTTGTCTAGAGAAATTATATGTTCCGTTGATTAATCTGTTGCTATACGTAAGCAAGGGTAAGAAATACTGGGACTGTTTTGAGGACAATTTAGCACTACTGTTAATATTTATAGTACTTATAATACAGTCCTCAAAATAAGTATATTACCAGATGCTCTTTATTTCCCAAATTATAGCTCTACGTAAAATTATTAAATTACAAATGTCTAAAGAAGTCTATTTGAGATACTACATGAAGATCGACTGAATATTAACACAGTTATGTAACCAAAACCAAAACAAAGTTCGATTTTCATATTAGCATTTGCTATTTGATTATTGATTAATTGGAGGGACAACTCAATGGTCAACAGTAAGATGAGGATTGTGGATGCTTCAATTGATCAATGCAGTCCATACACATACCTATCACACTATCATGCGAGTTCAAAACCCAATTGCGAAAATGAAAACTGCAGTTTGGTTCATTTTTTTTGGTCTAGTGTTCTCAATTGTTGACCGATCTTCACGGACAATGTCTCTAATTAAAAAGAAGACATTTCCAAACAAATGTATGATTTAATTATTTTACAATAGGAGCTATATAGTTTTGGAGTTAGGAGCATAGTTATAACCTGGTAAGTCACTTATTTGAGGACTGTCTGAGTACTTCCAGTAACTCATTTTACCAATAAATTATATTATTGAATACTAACTATAGTTCAATCAGTTCCAAAATTGGCAAGCAATATTAGGTTTTTATCTCTCCGCGCGTACAAAAGTAATCCCAAGCCCACGCACGCGATTATGGTCATACACACGATTATGGTCATACACACGGTTAATTGGTTGCACACACATATAATGTACAGTGCCCTTGTTACATTCATGCGTGCCCGCATCCTTTTATTTGCTACTGTAAGGAGGCTTTTGCCAATTTGGAATTGATCAAACTATAGTGAAGTACATCCTGGTATAATATTTACAGGTCGATTCAATAAAACATTTACCTATTTTTGACAGCTATTTTCACCTCCTTCGAAATTATATTTATAGGCCTAAAACTTTTCCATTTTATTAAAGCAACGGTGAAGCGTTAGTACAGGTAGGTGAAAATTACTATCAACAAGTAAATGTAATGAACCACCCTGAAATGTAAACGGAGAAAAAAACACGGAAGGAAAAAACCCACAAAAAAATAACACCCAAAACAGTCACACTTGACACAATGCAAATATTTGAAAGTTCAATAAATGTCTTTTTTTTATTCCTTCTCCAACCATCTTTCTTCTCAACTAAATATTCTTTAAAAAAAATATAGCTCATAAAATGAGACTTTTGATAAATTGACACACATAAAATTTAAAGCTGTTTTCATAGATAAAATCATATTTTCATAATATTATGATATTCTTAATGCACATAATCAATAGAACTTGCATTTAACTTATAGACAAGTGTCCAATGAGAGACGGTTGTAGGCTACAGCTGCATTTAGTATGAGAATACGGCCCCTAATCTTAATTCAACATGATTTAATAGAGTGGAATAATCGTCTACGCTTTACATTTTTTTACACACAATTCAATGGAATACAGAATATTAACGCTTTCCAAGTGGCTACTAGTTTGGCTACCATATTCAAAATAGATTATTCAGAAACCTTTTCAAACTTTCAAAGTCTATCTCAATGATTACTGAACCAATACTATGCATGCTTGTACTAATTTTAATCCATTTCTCATGTTAATTCCAAATATGGTAATGAAATTCAATAATTTTGGAAAGTGTTAAAACTCTTTTTACTCAGAATGTCTTTTATTGAGTTGAGTCCTTTTTGTTGTCAACCCTTGGTGTATGTGTCTATCAACTCAATGTTCTGCCTACCATTATATAAATGATGACAATATCAGATCCAGAAATCAGAATCCCTATCAGGTCAGGCAATGTATAATAATATGAATAATATCGCGCCTCTGTCTAGGGATACAAAGTGCATACATGAAAAATACAACAACAAAGAGAAATGCCAAGACCAAAAAGGAAACCGATCAAGGAAAAAGAGCATCCTTGAGCCTGGACTTGAAAAATGTTTGATATTGGTTTAAATTAGTGTACTTTCAGAAAACTTAGAACAACTGCCAAACTAAATTGTAGTCAGTGTCTTGAAATGATGGGCTTGAAAATAATGCTGTTATACCGTCGCTGTTCTGTCAAAAATGTGTATGTTTTTCGAGCCCTTCAATGTGTACTGCCCAACAGTTATGCATAGGAAGTGTTGCTAGGGGCAAGAGCAAATAAATGGTTATAATAAATGTGTTACTTGGCCCTTGAACATGTTTAGAGCAGACTGCCCTAAGGTTACATATAGGAAGTATTACTTTATACATGCTGAAGGGCCAGATGGAGATACAAGGTTTTGACTTCACCATCAAGTTTTGATTGGGTTACGCTCTATAATGTAGTGTATGCACATAGAATAGACCATGCCATTTCATGCGCTTGTTGTTATTATACGCATTAACGCTAATGGTAAGCGAATTTGCTTCGGGACCTCAAAAACTAATCTGAGGAATCACTATTTTAAACACTTCAGAGGAAATAGTCAGTCGCAAACTATCTACCGCCTCCACTGACGAGGAAGTATGGTTATTTATTCAAAGATTTAGGACGGACAAGTGACAAGTGTTTTGGTAGGTTTTTTTGTAAAGAGCAAATGTGAACAATAACAAGGTTAATGAACTGAGTGATTAGAAATCAAACTGGTAACTCTCTACAAAGAGCTCTGAAAGGCCAATTGATTGGTTCACTGTGGTTCACTGCAACTCAGAAAATATGCGTAATATAAGAAACACAAATGAGCAGGGGTTAAAAATGCCAATGAAAGTGACATAAGAATAAGATAAAAGCCCAAACATAGAGAACAACATCAAAATATAAATAAAAGACAAAATAATATCTGGCGGTCATGGGCATCAAGAGAACCTACACAACAAACTTGGGAACTAAATCTACCAGGACTCCCCAACTAAGCGTTAACCTACACTTGAACCATTATCACCATGCTAATGTAACAGTCAGGTGTTGAAAGGACTTGAAGGGTGTCATGAAATAGTATGTAGGTTATGCCAAGTGAAGAGTTGTAGAGATGGTGTCTGTCTGTCTGTGCACGTGGCACTTGCATTGTTGATGCCTTGTTTATGATTATGAAGAAATAGTACCCAGTTTGTTAACACTTTCGCTCAATGGCGTCGGTATAGACATATCATTCCAAGCATTAGAACACCAATGTTGTAGAATTAGACACGAATACAATGATTTGGGAGAAAAATTGTATAAACAAACACATACAGGGTGAGTCAAAAAAAACCTGTACTCAACTTAAGGATTTTATTTCTAAAGATCTGTGCAAAAATATCTCAGATTATTCAATCTGGCGATTAGCTTTCAAAAGAATTTTAGGTGGTTAAATTTGTTGAAGAAAACATGTTTTATGCCCATTTATCTAATACGCTCTTCTTAATTTCACTATTGAATAACAGTGCACACTCTAATCGATCATCACAAAAGCCCAATTTTATATTTGCTCTGTTAAATTCACGTAATAATGACATTGTTTTGTCATTATTTTGCATTTAATAATATCTGAACAAGATTGATATGTCTTATTAATTAGCTATTGTGTCTCATACATTGTACATGTATTCACTTATACATAAATATCATGTGTCATCGAGTACAATACCCAATATTTTGTTCGGTTTCAAAAATGCAGTAACTTTACCAAAATAGTCATAACTGGATAACAGTACCATGAAATGTTGTGATTCTTTTTGCTAATAACAGTAAATATATGCAGCTATTGATTCAAGCATTGGTTGCCTTCATATTCTGGTAAGAAATATTTTGAATTTTTTTGAATTTTTTTGAGTACAGCAGTTTTTTTACTTTCCCTGTCAGCTCTTACTTTTCTAGCAATCTAGCATTCTTATTTTTGACAATCAGTAAGCTAAAGCTAAAACTTGTGTGTGCAGGACAAAATGTTTATTCCTGAGAAGCAAGCAAAATTACGAAGAAAGACAGCAAGATTTCCCTCCATTTAGTATGTATTTCTTAAATGGAAAAGCAAAATTTCCTTCCAAATAACAAAATTACCCAGGAAGGAGCTTCCTGAATTCCACATTTTGTCCAGGCCTGGTTATGCAAATGATGCCGGTATAAGCATACATTTCCTGCCAGTAGCACCAATTTGTAGAATCAGTTATTCATAATTGCAACAATTAGGTAGCAATTTGACGTAAAGATTGAAACATTACTATACTCTATTTGGCTTCCTCTGGACAGTGACATAACTTAACAGGCGCAGCTTTTACGCACACGTATGTATCTTCTGGGTTTTTTAACGCTTGTGTGTCTACGCCAGCGCCTCAAGTAGGCGTGCGTTGTGTGCTGCAATAAGAAGAATACGCAGTTACGTCACTGACTTGTTATGGCCAAATAGACTATAGTTACTCTCTGATTACCTAAGGTTCTTATTTGACACACAGTGAGCTATAAAAACATGTACCCCTTCTATAAGTGATGTTGGTATAGACAGGTTATTCCCAGCATAGCATTAGAGCACCAATCTTGTAGAATTGGGCAGGATTGTCTTATTTTACACTCGGTGAGCTTAAACTTGTACATAAACCCTTTATATACGATAGTTGATATAGACATTGTTCTAAGCATTATAGCACCAATGCTGTAAAATCTGGCATTATTGCAAAGTAAACACAGGTTTGAGTCCCGCACTGGTTCATATCCTTGCTTGTAAGTTAGGATATGGGTCGAGACTTGTTATGTTTGTTGGAGTTGTGGAACTTGCGGTAGTTGTGCTGCTTGCTGTTATTTATTTACATCGTTCAAGTTCCCTATTGAATCGCGATGCGATTCTCTATATCGTCAGCCTGCTTCGATAATTGCCTAACTCATTTTGTCTAGTTATTGGAAAAGAACAAAAATATGAAAAGTGAGTTAAGCAATTATCAAAGCAGGCTGACGATGAATAGTGCAGGTGGATTCCAACAGGAGCAGTAACTGTTGGATAAAATTAGGTTGGAGATATACCTTTAAGTAAAATTTGGCTTGCTATAGGCCTAATACAAGTTAATATGACTCATTATAAACATTTTACATCATTATTACAATCTGCCTAACTCACAAGGCTGACTTAGGCAGAATTGAAATTGGGCATTTATCAACACTTTCATTGGTCAATGACTTAGGAATTATTACAGCATGTGCATAATGTAATGAAGTCATGATTTATGCAAAAAGCTCAATTTCGCTGAAAAGTGAGTTAGGCAATTATCGAAGCAGTCTGACGATATGCTGGTATGTGATGCGTAACCCTTCTCATCTTAGGATGTGGCGTTTTGTATTGCAAAGGTTTGTCAGCAGAGTTGTATGACAATTACATTACCTTGTTACTCTCTGAGAGTCTAGAGTCCTTATTGGACACCCAGTTAGTTAAAACTTGTATCCTTTCTACAAATGATGTTGGTATATCTATATCTTTCCCAGCATTGGAGCACCAATGTTGTAGAATCAGTCATGACTGTGACAATTTTACAGTAGGTTTCTACACACCTCACTTGCTACTCGCTGATTGCCTAGGGTTCTTATTGGACACCCAGTTAGTTAACACTTGTATCCGTTCTACAAATGATGTTGGTATATCCATATCATTCCCAGCATTGGAGCACCAATGTTGTAGAATCAGTCATGATTGTGACAATTTGACAGTAGGTTTCTACACACCTCACTTGTTACTCGCTGATTGCCTAGGGTTCTTATTGGACACCCAGTTAGTTAACACTTGTATCCGTTCTACAAATGATGTTGGTATATCCATATCATTCCCACCATTGGTGCACCAATGTTGTAGAATTGGGCATGACTGTGATGGTTTGGAGGCTGATAACTGCAGGATGGCATCGGCTGTGAATAACTGCACACATCTGGGTACTACAAAAGATATACACAATGAATAAATATTATTAGTTTGCACCATACATATAGTTCAATCAGTTCCAAATCGGCGGGAAATATGTCTTTTTCATCTCTCCGCATGCAAAAGTAATTCAAGTAAACATGAACAGTTTTGGCCATACACATTATGAGTAACACATTTGATGCAGAGTGCTCTTGTAGTGTTCATGTACGACTACACCATTCTGTATTATTTCGCTGCTGTAAAGGAAACAATTTCCGAACATTATTGATGTGTTTATATTGGCCGATATCCTGTTTGTGTACATCAATATAGGTGAGGGGTGTGGGTAGGTCATCACCTGCCCTAACATTTATTTTGCTGCATACTTAACATGTTTCTGATGAATTTGTCTGACATTTTACATAGGTGTATACTTTTTCTAATTTTCAAATAGAAATAATTTGATTGCTTTATTAAACTTATCACCTTTTTGTCAACTTCAAAATCTTCTATTATATCATAATCAATAAAGATTTTTGAAGGAAAAAAAAGGGTTATCCCCACTAAAATGTTTGGACCCATTTGGGGGGACACACTGCAAGGCAAAAAGAAAAGAAAAGAAAAGAAAGAGGTCTGTCTCACATACATTTAGGACAATAGTTGTGCTAAATGTGGAAATTATTTTCGACTTTTTTCAGACAACTAAAAAAGCCCAAAATTGGGCTCATCTCATATGGTTATGCGGCAAAAGTGACTCTAAAAACGTATGCACGTGGTATTTGAGAAAGACCCTTTTTCTTGGCCTAAGCTATATAATAATTATGATGACTATTTACTTACTGGCATCTGAGGGTTGTTGTAGTACCGCTTGTAGCATCTTCATAACCTCTGATACAGACTGCTTGTTATTGTTTAAACCTTTAATGCCAACATGAGCTACAGAAAAAAAGACATGTTGAGACATTTTGAAATGTTTTATTTTAAAAATAGTGTACTAAAAATGACTGACTAATGATTGGCATTGTATCTTGTATCGCTGTCTTTACTATTTAAATATAAACTCCTTTTCCAAATTTATTATACGCGTCAGGTTGCGTTACAAATAGCAATTTTTGCTATAAACTTTGCTGAAATTCACTACGGCTCTCCATCCTCACAGCTGATCACTCTGCACAATGTAAACATCTTGATACAGGATTTAACAACAACAACAAAACGACCTACCGATCGAACCATTTATTTTTTGGGGCCTTAACCAAATCCAATTCTGTATGAATAGGCAGCAACACACATTGTACATTTGAAGTGTACAGTGAACTTCCTTCTTCTCTTTCACATCTTCTCTGGTTGGCCTAACAATTTCCACGCGGCTATAATAGTTTTACCATATTCAAAACACAAATTTTTCAGAAACCTTTCCCAACTTTTAAAGTCTATCTCAAGAATTACTGAACTAATACTAGGCATGTTTGTACTTATTTCAATGCATTTCTCATGGTGATTCTTAAAATGGTGATGTAATTCAATAATGTTGACATTTTTGAAACATTTTGTTCAATTTTGGAACTGTCGTCTGCAGACACCTGTCGCATGGAAAGCGTTAACATGTTTTTTGTCAACATTCCAGTATCCAATGCACTGATACAGGTTCTCTTGCAATTACCCTGCAAACTGGTTTTCATTTCTCCTCTTTCTATTTTTCGATTAATCAGGCAGATCCCCATGCATTGTTTTGATAGTACCATGCTATAGAGGTCATCAGCCGATGTCACAACAGTCATCTGTACAGCCTCAATAAACTCCATTCCAAATGTTCAGGATATGAACTACAACTGAAATCACCAGCAATCCTTAGTTTGGTCCCATCGGTATGCTTATGTCAAATATAGCTTAAAGGTGAATGCAGGTTATTTCGGTTTGAATCATGTTACAAACACTTTTGTTATGATTTACGCATGAGAAAGCCCAACCAACGACTTCTATTAGTACTTCAGTCAGCTTACCTATAATTTTCATGACGACACACGCTGATGCATTTTTGATGCCATTTTGACTCTTTAAACCGATACTCCATTTCTTTAGTACCGGCCAGAGGTGTTCCCTTATCAGTGTATCATTAATCCATACCCAGCCCATACAGAAACCAAATATCTCCATTGCTTTGATCAACTCAAATGCTGTCTCTCCCAATGTAGGATTAGGATCACCTGTGTCAAATAAAAGATATGAAATGAACAAAGATGAAGGGGCGTATAGACTGAGATCAAATGTGTCACAATGTCACTAAATCATGGACTATTCCCATCCCATATAGAAAGCTAATATCTCCATTGCTTTGATCAACTCAAATGCTGTCTCTCCCAATGTAGGATTAGAATCACCTGTGTCAAATAAAAGATATGAAATGAACAAAGATGAAGGGGCGTATAGACTGAGATAAAATATGTCACAATGTCACTAAGTATATCATGGACTATTCCTATCCCTTATAGAAAGCTAATATCTCCATTGCTTTGATCAACTCAAATGCTGTCTCTCCCAATGTAGGATTAGGATCACCTGTGTCAAATAAAAGATATGAAATGAACAAAGATGAAGGGGCGTATAGACTGAGATCAAATGTGTCACAATGTCACTAAATCATGGACTATTCCCATCCCATATAGAAAGCTAATATCTCCATTGCTTTGATCAACTCAAATGCTGTCTCTCCCAATGTAGGATTAGAATCACCTGTGTCAAATAAAAGATATGAAATGAACAAAGATGAAGGGGCGTATAGACTGAGATCAAATATGTCACAATGTCACTAAGTATATCATGGACTATTCCCATCCCATATAGAAAGCTAATATCTCCATTGCTTTGATCAACTCAAATACTGTCTCTCCCAATGTAGGATTAATTAGGATCACCTGTATACAAATGATGATATGCAATGAATGTAGCCGAAGGAGCATATACAGTCCTCCAAAAAAGTAACTTACGAGGTTATAAATATGCTCTTAACTCCAAACTATAGTTTCTATTTGTAAAAATACTAAATTATAAATTTAAAAAGACATTTCTTCTCTTTAATAAATTTCTATATTTCATGTGATGATTGACTGAATATTAGCACAGCTATGTGTCTAAAACCAAAACAAAGTCCATTTTCATCTCATATTGTTTTGCACCACACAGCCTCAGCAGTAAGGTAAATGATTGATTAAATGGTAGCAACAACTTACCGGTCGATAGTAAGATGAGGAAATGGGATGTTTCAATTTATAAATGCAGCCCATACATGTACATATGAAGAGCTTTGTTGAAAAAGGGCCACCAGACCACCCCGATATGTTACCCATTTTGCATTAGTGAATTTGTATTGACAAGTCCATGGAATTAATCAAATTATTGTATGGCTGTGTTCGTTACTGTTTCTATGACTTGGATTAGTGCATCCATGCATGCCAATTGAGGCACCAACAATACAAGCCACATTCCACATAATGAATAGCCATCCATTTAATAATGCAAAATGAGTAAAAAGGCAGTGGATGTAAGCCCTTTTGCAAAACAGCTCTTCATATTACCTGTCATACTATCCAGCATATTCAAAAAAACAAGTAAAAGTGCAAAAATGAAAACTGCACTTTCATTCACTCTTTTTGGTGTAGCATTCTTAATTGTTAATCGATCTTCACGAACAATGTCTCTAATTGAATAGGACAAGTTATTCCATTATTTTGGAATTTAAAATATTCTGTAGTTGATGGATAATTGTTAAAATCACCCGCCAAATGTACAGAGTGTAACAAAAAAAGTTATACAATTGCAATTCCTATTTTATGCAATTTTAAAATCATGCAATTTAAAAATCGTTTACACTCTGTAATGAGTGATGTGTTGACTACCAGAAGAATTTTATTTGGTCTTTTTAACTGGTTTAAATATGACCATTCTACTAAGTTGTCTAGAAATCGGGTTGGGCCACTTTCAGCATAGAATACAATAATGTTTGTTGAAATTAAATGGTATCATGCAGGGATCATTAAGAGAACTACATAATTGTTTTTCAACTAGTTTTATTTCAATTAATAAATGCATACAATTTAATTAATAAATAAATATCTTGACCAATTTCTTTGAGTCCATAATTGAAATTACTCATTATTCCTTCTGACATGGTACCCATCCTGAAACCACCATAGATAAGATATGGAGCCAATCTGGTTCAACAGGTATTTTCCATGTGCTAACAACTCAGGTTTTGTTAAACAGATCAAAGGTAGCGTTTTTAAGCATTCATGTTCCCATCTATAAAGATATGTCCAATCAAAGTTCCATCCCCAAAGATTCTTGCCCGAACAAGCAGTTTCTGTCTGATTTTGGGCTCACAAGAGCGCTCTATTCCTGTATTCATGGTTTGATTCCATTCATACTGTTCTTCCCAGTGATTTAGCCAAAGTGGCCGAGGTGATTTTGCAACTACTTCAGACAATTGATCACTGCTCCGCTTCCTGACCACCGATTTTCATAAAACAAAGCTTATTAAGAAGCTGAGAAAATTTCCTTTGCATGATTTTAAAATTGAAACAGAAATTACTCTTAATATTTTTTTTCAAAATTGTATAACTTTTTTTTGTTACAGCTTGTATAGGTAATTCTTTAAACAGTAACACTGGTATTGAAGGTCATGCATTGAACTGATCTAAACAAAAAATACTACATGAACAAGAATCTTTTGTTACGGGCATGCATGCGTGAAGTTGATTCTCTCTATTATCATTAGGCAATATAGGGAAGGACATTGACTTTTCATTCAGTCAATTATAGACAAACAATAAAACGTGAAACCAAACACATCAGTTTTATTCATACACTCTTAGTAGTTTCGAACCAATCAGAAACTAAAATACGCGGTGTGCATTGACAATACCTGTTTGTTTTCACTTACTTTCATTGATGAATTGCACAATCTTCTCATCTTGTATCATATCCATGATTTGTTTTGTAATCTTAATTATGTTATCTGTTTGATGAGGCTGCCAACCACATATTTTATGTAATGCTGATGCAGTCCGTTTCTGTAACTATACAATATTAAATAACAACACATAACAACAATGCATTTTTTATCAAATAAAGCAGTTCATGCCTTAGTTTTGTCATATACCGTATTATCCCTATTAAGCGCCCAGGACCTTATAAGCGCCCACCCCTGTATTTCTCAATGACTACCAACAAACAATCCCTTATAAGCGCCCACCTTTTCAAATGGTCAGCATCCTCAAATGACCATCAAATGGTCAGCATCCTCAAATGACCATCAAATGGTCAGCATCTTCAAATGACCACTTGTACTTTTTATTTAGTACGATAAATGAGTTTAAAAAAGGTAACATAAAAAGCGCCCACCCAAAATGACTTTTGACTTTGCTAACCGCCCTGGGCTTAATAGGGATAATACGGTACTAGGAGTGGGAAGACCGGGGGGGGGGGGGGGGGGGGGGGGGGGATACGATACTAGGAGTGGGAAGACCGACATATGACATACATATAGGTACACGTGTACTGCCAGTGGGTTAAACATGGATAGATGTCAATAACAAATTGTAAAAAGAGTATGGCCATTTAGATAGTTGGCTTGAACATATTGATCCATTCCCATAGTTGGCTCAAAATTATTGACCCAATTGTATAGTTTTCTTATCAAAAGAATGTCAAATAGACCCATTGTCATAGAACGTAAGAAGCCTAGTGTTACATAGTAAACAAAGAAAAGAAACGCCCCATTTATGAAGTAAATGTGGCCAAAATTGACCCCCTTAAGAATAGCATAAAAACACCAACCCACTGTCATACATGTAGTGCGAGGGTGAAAATGTGACCCAAATCAGTGGCACATATGTACCTATACCCTATTCTACAGAGTACCCCCACCCCACCCTCCAACCCTGGGGCAGACCCCTGGGAGGAACATTTCAAAATGAAAGAAATTCTTAAAAATGTTCAAATCTATATTGAATTTATAACCCTCTGATAGACCCAGGCCCTCATGGGTTTATGAGTGTGAACTTATCAACGCAACAACATAATTAACCACAGAAAGGCCACACTTATTTTTGATAGGTTATGACTTTGCCTCTGCTCATCTTATGAGAGTATGATAATATAAACCATTGAAGACATTTGCTAGCTTCATTTTGATACCTTATTTGCTAACTTCATTTTGATACCTTATTTTGCTAGCTTCATTTTGCTACCTTATTTTCTACCAAAGATTTGTTCATACCTTCTCTTCGTCAAGATTGTTCCTGGAATCTTTAGTCAGTCTCCGCATCACAACAGCCTCTAATACAGAACCTACTGGAGATGCTTCCACACTGTCCTGTACGAGAAAACAATGGAATAGTCAGCTGACAATATCAAAACAGTCTATCGTTTAATCAGTTCCAAACCAAATTGGCGAATATCTTGAGGCTAATATTTTTCCGCAGGCCAAAATGGAATACATACTTGACCCCCACTCGCTGATATCTGCTTATGATGCACAAACGCACACTTTCACCAATAAATATGCGCAACGACATGGATTCTTTTTGCACACAGACAAATTCTCCCAGAACTTATTGTTCTAGGGACTCCCCTGTCGAAGCCTGCTTACCGTTGTTCGATGTTTTGATCTGACTCATTTGCATCTTTCCCGGAGATGCGGGCATTCCAAACTGAACTATTTCCAATATTTCAAACTAGAAACACGGGTCGCACCGACGTGACGTCACCCCATGTCACGCGCCAGCCCGTCACCCAAATTTCGCTTGGACTACCTCGAAATAATCCAAACTACTTCTGCTTTTTGTCGCAGGGGGCTTAGGGCGGCCGGGCGATCAAAACATCGAACAACGGTAAGCAGGCTTCGACAGGGGAGTCCCTAGAACAATAAGTTCTGGGAGAGACTCCCCTGTCGAACTGCTTTCCGGTTCGATGTTTTGATCTGACTCATTTGCATCAACCCAGTTTAGCACAGAACCTGGAGGAGGTGCGATAAAAAGCCAAACACCGCGTATATTATTTATTAATTTAAAGGATCAGATCTTGAAAGGCCCACATCATAATTACTGATGTCAGAACCAGAAAATCGAACCACGGTAAGCTTAGCTTCAGTCTAGCGTTTTTACTCAAAACCCGAGAAGCCTAGCTCAACCTATAAATAAATAACTGATAGACCAACTAACCTAATTTCTTGGATTTCTGCCCGCAACTGGTCCGGCTAGAACCTTGCGGGCGAATTGGCCCCTGAGCGAGTTTCCGTTAATGCTCCTGTAGTAGGCAGCGGAAAACGTAGAGGTGGCCTTCCATGAAACGGCCTCACATATCTCTCTCACGGACAACCCCCGGTGGTAGGCCCATGAGGTAGCAATACTTCGTGTTGAGTGTGCCGTAACACGCTCGTCATTAATAATTGCGTTAGAGTCTTTGACTACCTGAACCAGCCAGCGAGCAATAGTACTTTTCGCCGCAGGCTTATGTGGCTCGGAGTGCGTCAAAAAAAGTTGATCATTGTTTTTACCTCGCACTCCGGACGTCCTATCTGAGTAATACCTTAGACAGCGAACGGGGCACCATAACCTATCATCGTGCACAGATGATCCGGCACTGAGGGAAGGAAGGTAAAGGGTGGAGTACGAGTGCGAACTAGTCTCGTTCTTGGCTACAAAGCCAGGAACAAAAGACATTGTCACACCCGCGCGAGAAAGAGACATTGAAGAAAATGACAATGCATGAAGTTCAGAAGACCTTTGCGCAGAAGCAAGGGCCACGAGAATAACAGTCTTAAGAGTAATATTTTTGAGGGTCGCTTTCGCCATAGGCTCAAAAGGCGGACCCTTAATGTACTCGAGAACAGTGTTAAGTTCCCAGGCAGGTACGATCTTCCTGACTGGTGGCCTCTCGTTGAACATCCCCTTCAGTAGAAGACCGATCTCACCGCCATCATTGACAGTGGATCCGTCCTCAAAACCTACGTGGACTGACATGATCGCGGACTTATAATTCCGGACAGTAGCTGCCTGGAGTCCTGAATCAAACCTCTCAGTTAAAAATAGCGAAATGCTATTTACATCTGCTCGAGTGGGAGAGATACCTCTCTCATTACACCACTCGTAGTAGGGAGCCAAACGCTTAGAATATGTCTTGAGCGTGGATTGGCGTCGACCCGAGGCGACCAAGCCTGCAGACCTTTGAGAAAAGCCTTTCTCCTGGCATCGTTGCCGGATAATGGCCAAACAGTCAACTGTAGGTGCTCGTTTGGAAGGAATTCGCCGTGAACTCCCTGCCTGAGCAGGTCCTGAAGTGGAGGTAGCAACATGGGGCGACCCACAAGAAGATCTACCATTGGACGAAACCACACGTGTTTCGGCCAGAAAGGGGCTATGAGCAGGACGTAACAGTCGTCTCTTGCCACCTTTTCTACCACTTTTGGAAGCAGCGATATTGGGGGGAAGGCGTAAGCCGTCAGTCCCGTCCAATCCACTGATAGAGCGTCTGCGGCGTACGCCCTCGGATCGCGAGTCCGAGAGCAATACACCGGTAGCTGTTTGTTCTGGTATGACGCAAACAGGTCGATCGCTGGGTGACAAAATCGTACAAAGATTGTCTGTGCTATCTGAGGTGCTAACGATATCTCCGTGGGGTCGGACGTTCGTCCCCTGGAAAGATCGTCTGCAAGGATGTTTGTGACACCCGCGATGTGAATCGCCCGCAGAGTGATCTGGTGATCTCGACACCATGTTATGAGTCTCATGGTGTGGCAACAGAGGGTGGGAGATCTCGTCCCGCCCTCCCTGTTCAGGTAAGCTACCACCGTCGAGTTGTCCGTCTGGACAAGGACACTGTGTCCCTGTAGATCGGATTCGAACCATTGGAGAGTCTTCTCCACTGCCCAAAGTTCGAGCAGGTTGATGTGTACCTGAGCCTCTATGCTTGACCACCGGCCGAAGGCGCGGTTGTCTAGCCAATGGCCTCCCCAACCCAACATTGACGCGTCTGTCGTGATGACACGACTCGTCGGCGGAGATGGGAAAACCATCCCCGATGTCAGGTTGGCAGGTTGGTACCACCAGTGGAGTTCCTCTTTGATCAGGTCTGAGATAGGAACCATTCTGGACACTGAGTGAACACTTGGCTTGTAGTGCGCCAGCAGGTGAATCTGAATTATCCTCATATGGAACCGACAAAGCGGGATCAGATCTACCATGCTGGCCATGAGGCCCAATACTTTGAGCCATGCTACCGCCGGCGCCACACTCGCTTCCGCTAGGATTCGAGCGCAGGCAGCCATGTTGTGTACTCGTGCCAGGGAAGGCATAACCTGACCCTTCGACAGGTCTAGTCGTGCCCCGAGGTATATCGGAGACTGTGTCGGAACGAGATTGGATTTCTTGTAGTTCACTACAAAACCCAGTCGCGTAATCACCTGGATGACTAGCTGTATGTGGTGCGCTGTCTCTTCTCGAGACTTCGCATACACCAGCCAATCGTCCAGATACTGACAAATGTTGACGCCCCGGCGTCTCAAGTATGCTCCCACCTCTCTCACTACCCGGGTAAACACCCTGGGCGCTGTGGAGAGGCCGAAGGGCAGACATGTGAACATGTACGCCTGGTCTTGTACTTGGAAACGCAACCATTTCTGGTCCTTGGGAGCAATCGGAACGTGAAGGTAAGCATCCTTGAGGTCCAAGGACGCTGCCCAACAGCCTTTGATCGGGCAGCGGAGGACGGAGGCCAATGTTTCCATCCTGAAGCGCTGAGGTTTGATAAACCTGTTCAGCGGCTTCAAGTTGAGAATTGGTCTCCAGTCGCCTGTCTTCTTTGGTGCTAGGAAAAACGTAGACCAAAAACCCCCGTGAAACGGGGGGAAGACAGGAACTATGGCCCTCTTGTCCACAAGGGACGCTACCTCGTTCAACAGGAGTGATCGAAGTACTCTGTCGGCTGGCAAATGTGTTTGCCTGCGACGCGAGTGCGGTGGCGGGGTGAGAGTAAACTCGATCTTGTAACCCCGCTCTACCGTCTCCAGAAGCCAGTTGGACGGCGAAATGGTGATCCATTCCGCGCTGAACTGAAGCAAGCGCCCGCCCACCGGTGGATATGAGTCCACCGGTGACACCACCGTCTGCAGAGGAGCTAAGAGCTCCCCGGACGAGTGGATGGCAGGCGCCGCGCCCTCAGGGAGTTGACTTCTTACCAGAGGTCTTAGGGCGCTTACTGCCCTTAGACGCTGCTGGACCAGAAGTCTTCCCCCGTCCACCACGACGTCTCTTCCCACCGGAAGGAGTCGAAGCGGCAGCGGGCAAGGCTACTGAAGGTACCGCACCAGAAGAACCCGAAGTGGAAGGTTTCGTCGAAGATCTCCGTTTACCAGATTTCTTCGATTTCTTCCTCCTCTTCTGGCTCTTCAACGCCGCCTCCGTATCTACCAGTAACTTCTCATCGAGAACCTCTCTAGCTCGCTGTTCTACCAGCTCGCAGAAACGGTTTCCGAAAAGAAATCCCTGAGTAGAGAGCTCGACCTTATTGAGCGAGTCAGCGAACTGCTGCCCATAGGTCGCGCTCAGGAGGGAGAGAGCGTTCGATTGGCGTAGAGATGTAAGCCTGTGAGCCGCGGACATCGAAGACTGCAAGGATTTGTGAGAGAGATCTGACAACAGATACGCCTCACGAGCAATCTCCGACGCCGAGCCTGATCCTGAAGCAGTCAACCTGGTAAGGTGTTCCGCAACGGTAGAACTGAATGCAGAAAGTCTGATAGACGCCCGCAAGCGACTGTCAACCGACTTTAGACACTCCTCCCAATACGGGGAGTACGTTCCGTGATCATGAGCTTTTCCCTCAACTGGTAGGCGTTTTTGTATTTCTGGGTCCATGGTAGGCACCTTGAGATACGTATTGAAATCATCGTCGGTCACTAGACAGCCCTTCTTGTAGGCCTTCTTAGACGGAGGAGATTTCGCCGCCTCCCAGACAGACGCCAAGTCTGCAGGAAGAGTCAGCGCTGGCTCAACTGATTCTGAGAGTAATGGACACGTAGCGCTAAACACACTAGGTGTGACCGCTGGACGACGCGACTCGTAGGCTATGCCTAGGTCCCGCGCAACGCGGGACAGGATCGAGTGCGTGTCTAACGGAAAGCCATTAGCTCTCTCCTCAGCTGGTAGCGGGGGTAGAGGTACCGATTCGTCGGAATCCGACTCATCATCCTCTCCCGATCCCTTTCCCTCGGCCGAAGAGTCAGACGAATCCGACCCGGATTCATCCTCACTCTCTGGACGGGCATCATCCGAACACAAATCCATATCCACCACGCCGGCAACCGGCACAGGGACTTGGATTGGTACTGATGAAGAGGGGATACTCCCGCCGAGATCCGGGCGAACAGGGTTCACCGTAGGATTCCCAGCACTAACTACCGACGGAACTTGAGGAGGCGGTGCATACTGCGCCTGAGAGGCGAGTTGCATACCGGCTGGCTGTCCAGACTGCCACGGGTAAACCATACCCGGCGGCTGTCCGTACTGCCAAGCTCCTACACCGTACGGATAAGCGGGAGGGCTAGCAGCCTGCGTAAGCAAAGGGTTGTACGACCCTTGCCATGCTGGTGCTTGCGCCCAAGGCTGATATGCTTGGTACTGGGCCCAGGGCCCTGCACTCTGCATACCGCCTGCCGCTGTTGCGTAACCACTCACACCCCCCCCTTGCTGCAACATAGCATGTTGCTGCATAGGAGCGTTAGAATAGAACGCATGAGTATTATCCGTGACCACCGAAGCAGTTGGAATGGTACTCATCATGGGATAAGCTTGTCCTAATCCTCGGTCACCATGACCGGGAGGATAATGACTGGCAAATCCACTAGACATAATACCACCATTCGGCGTGGACGAGTGAGCACTCAGTCCTGCCTGAATAGGGCGATTATGACTAATCCCTCCCTGGTTATCAACCGTGGCTAATCGTAAGCCGACAGGAAAACCGGGGGGCGGGGGTAGATCTCGGAGAGTTCTACTAGCGGAACAAACAACGGCAGGCTCAGGGCCGCCCGCCATCGTTGTTACCACCGACTGGCTGGTAGGTGTACCCATACTACCAGAGGTAGCTAGGGCAACTCCCACCGCCAGCGAACCAGCTACTAGTGCGGGGGCGAACCCCACACTCTCACTGGCAGAAAGCGCCGTAGCTGCGGGCACCGATTCTCTCGGACCGCTGCTACTGGCACCCGGCGTGAAAGGTACTAACTCAGGGGTCGACATAACCCCCGAGCTTTCGCCTAGCTCGCCTGACGGAGTAGCGTACTTAACGGGGACCAGTCCCGTCTTTCCACCACTCACGCCGACCGTTTCTACATGCCGATCAGACCGAGCCTGATCGTTAGCTGAAACAGCCACGGAAGCTCCTGTTACAGAGCTCCCCTCCCCCGTGAGAAGGAGGCCGTCGGGCGTACCAACGGACTTTCTACCTACAACATTAACAATACTGATACTGCGAGTGCGTAAACCCTTAGTAAAACCCTTCTCCAAGGCATCAAAGTGACCAGGAGTAAGACCCTTACAAAAGGAATCACACTGATCTGCTCGAGAGCACGATCGGTGGGCAAGACATAATACATGTAAATCCCAATCGGGGATAAGAACAGGGCACTCGGAACATTGGTGCGACATGATTGGATTATGTAAACACAGAACACTGTATAAGTAGAACGTAGATAGGTAATAAACCAAGCGCTAAGCGGCGAAAAGTACTAAGCTGCTGGGCTGATTCAGTAATGTAGTAAGACGAATTATAATCAATCTATTGATGTAGTGAATAAAGATACAAATTCAGTCAAACGCGTATATATAACACGGAATTATCTACCACTGGGGGGATTATCCGTGACTCAACTATAATATGTCACAGAGGGCTTACGTAAAGCTGTAAGGATACATAAAATAGGTATACACGTTAATAACTACATTACACAGACTACATCGATTTATATAAAGATACATCACCAAGATCCATAAACGATATCGTCCATCACAAATAATAATCCCAGCGATCCAGTACGAGTTCAATAAAGATCCAAAGCGTATCCGGACTTGCGGAAAAATATTATTACTAAAAACAAAGAGCCGCCATATTGTATACGTCACAAGTAAAATGGCGGACTCCTCGGAAAATTAGAATTTTACGTTCAGTTTTTAAATGAATTTTGGTACTTAAAAGGTCCGAAATGAAACTAAAACGAGCCGATTTTAAGCGTATAAAATCCAGGAAACTTATCACCCACACGAATTAGGCACGCCACGTGACAAACTCTCAACTCAAGATCCTAAAATCCAGTTATACGGGAGCTCCGACAGAAACACGTCTTTCGAGGTGTCCAAGCGAAATTTAGGTGACGGGCTGGCGCGTGACATGGGGTGACGTCACGTCGGTGCGACCCGTGTTTCTAGTTTGAAATATTGGAAATAGTTCAGTTTGGAATGCCCGCATCTCCGGGAAAGATGCAAATGAGTCAGATCAAAACATCGAACCGGAAAGCAGTTCGACAGGGGAGTCACAAGCCTCAACATTCTCACCAATTTGGAACTGATTAGACTATAGTTAACTGATGTAAGCATGACCATGAATTATTGCACTTTATTGTTTAAAATTGAGAGTAATCAAACAATGTTAACAGGGGCCGGGCAGGGAGATTTTGAAGATTATGATTCCTTGTTAAAAAACATCTATAAGATCCTTTTCAAAAAACATCACTACAAGAGGAAAGGATATGGTTAGTCTAAAAATTACGAATAGATATGTGAATGTTGAAGACCTGTTTTAAATGATCTTTTCTTTAACACAAATTAAGAAAAAATGATAAATTGAAGGAATGGTATACTATGAAAACCAACAATAACAAGATTCAGGAAGCGGCAAATCTCAATAGATACATGTAGGTAGTCACAGAGATATTTCACAAAATCCTTTAATCCTTTCGTTATATCAACATCCAGATCTATTTCATTCTAGGAAAATTCCAGGTAGGGTCAGCCGGTCAGGCCATTTTTTCTCCCAAACAATTTGTATACATTTTGGTGAATTTTCATAATTTGTTGTTGTTGTTGTTGTTGAAAAATAAAAAAGGAAATAAAAATGGTTCAGTAGGGCCTGTAGAACAGGTTTTTTCCATGGCCTTATCCTTAAATCATCTCATTTTCTAGTACCTACCTGTTTATTGAATACTGTAGGCCATGATGCCGCCATAGTCAATACTAGTCCAGCATATCCCTGTACCTACCTGTTTATTGAATACTGTAGGCCATGATGCCGCCATAGTCAATACTAGTCCAGCATATCCCTGTACCTACCTGTTTATTGAATACTGTAGGCCATGATGCCGCCATAGTCAATACTAGTCCAGCATATCCCTGTACCTACCTGTTTATTGAATACTGTAGGCCATGATGCCGCCATAGTCAATACTAGTCCAGCATATCCCTGTACCTACCTGTTTATTGAATACTGTAGGCCATGATGCCGCCATAGTCAATACTAGTCCAGCATATCCCTGTACCTACCTGTTTATTGAATACTGCAGGCCATGATGCCGCCATAGTCAATACTAGTCCTGCATATCCCTGGTAGTTATGATGCACTACTTCATAAGCAAACACTCGTGCACATTGGATATTGTCTGAAATCAAACAATTACAGGATTATTATAAATGACTAACAACTATGAGGGTCATTCAAAAAGTTCGATCTTCATCCTCGTAAGTACCAGTCACATAAAATGTTATGGTTGAATCGAAATCCAAGATGGCCGCTAATTCAAAGCCTCAAGAATATATATATATGTGTTACCTGTATTCCAATGAAATCCCCATCTTTTTATGTTACGCACAAGTAGGCGCAGGTTACTAACGGAGAATTGAGTACTGTGTACACATTTTTCACCAAGCATAATCTGCGTATCAAGCTGGAGCAAGAAAACAAAGCTTGAGTAATACCAGGGACGCACAGTGCATGCACAACACGGCATGAGCGTGGTTTATCTGCAAGATTGTTCGACTAGACTGATTGATTTGTGATGGGGGAAGCATTGGTAAAATGTGACTTTTCTATGACATCATTAAATTACAATTTGAAATTACTGCTATGAATCAGGATAATGACTTTGATCAGTTGTTTTGTCGGCAACAACTGTGAAGAATCTAAATATAACATTTTACTTTGGGACCTCAGAATTTCCTCGGGAGTGTGTGTCTTGTGCAATTCCTTGGTTCCAATTTTGTTGTTTTTGAATTCTTCACAGTTACATTTAAATAACTTATTCATAGGCTTCCATCAATGGCTCTAAGTGAGCTGTATGAATACATATAAAATGAGTTGGTTTATACTATAATCATTATTCATTTTTGAATAAAGTAAAATGTCCACTCAAACATAAAATTAAACAAGTTTGATTTACAGGCACATTATAAGGACACAATCTGAACTACTATTTAAGCTAGGAGCATTTAGGAATAGCATAATTGAAAGTACTTGGTTCACAATGAAGTTTAACACTTTCCACATAACAGGGCTGTTGGTTTTACAATATACAAACAAATATTATTCAGAAACCTTTCCCAATTTATTAAAGTCCTATTTCATGAATTACTGAACCGATACTAGGCATGTTTGTACTTATTTAAATGTATTTCTCATTGTTATTCCAAATATGGCGATGAAATCCAATAATTCAGACATTTTTGAATTATTTTTTCAAATTTGGAACTGTCGTCTGCAGACAACCGCCACATGGAAAATGTTAAAGCAGTTTTAACTTACTCATATGACTGCACAGTACAGTATGTACCCTGCAGTATGTACTATACAGTGCAAAGCGTTTCTTCTTACAGCCTATTCTAGTCGTAGGTATGAACGACCATACAGAATCCATGGCTTGACGTATATGTAGCAACAGAAAGTCAACCAAGGTGGTCTGCAAAAGATGCAAGTTTAGATAAGTTTAGAAAGGGAAAATGTTGATCAGTCTTCATACATATACTAAGAGAACAGATCATATAACACCTGTATTAGCGGACCTACACTGGCTTCCAGTTGAACAGATACTAAAATACAAGATATGCCTTATTATTTTCAAGATCTTGCATGATAAAGCTCCCTCTTATTTAACCGAACTTGTTCAACCATACGTTCCAGAACATCGCAGGCTACGCTCTTCAAAACAAGGGGTTCTTCAGGAAACATCTGCAAAACATCACTGGGGACAGCGAAGTTTTCAGGTCGCAGCACCAAAACTATGAAATAGCTTGCCTGAATAAACTGTCAAACTCTGTACATATTTTTAAGAAAAACTTGAAGACATATTTGTACTCTGAAGCATTTGGTTGATGTGACTCTCCTCATCATTGTTCTTATGCATGTTTATGTTATTTTGGTTGTTATGCAGAGAAGCGCCATGAGCGTCGCTTGCGGCGGATACCGGTGCTTTATAAATAACCATTCTATTATTAAAAGTCAGAGCCCTTTATATAATTACTAATGGCGACGAAAAAACCCACCCTGTACTACGGGCCCACCCGACCTATTAAAAAAACAGAGAAAAAATAAATAAAAGTTTGAAAATGTATGGAAAAAAAATATATATATATAACATGATCAATTAGAAAATCTTCTACTTTTGAAATGTTTGAAAATTTCCAAATTGTTGAAAAATCTTGACCCCAAAAAACCTAGCCACCCCTAGCTGAGTGTGTATCAGTTGTTAGGATTGAGAACTACAAACATGAAGTCAACCAGGGTGGTCTGTAAAAGACATTTTAAGTTGAGGAATATTAAAACTAGTTTATACAGTGAACATGTTAATCGATCTCCCGTTACAATACCTTTTTTATAACTTCAATGAAAAATCAACTATAGTTATGATTTTTAGAATTTCATCACCTTATTGAAAACAGATTATTTTGTTTCCTATGACCAAAATTGAATGAAATTCAAAGAATGTCCTTTTTTGAGTTAGGTCTTTCTGGTTGTCAAGCCTCAATCTCAAACGATAACAAGACACCTGACAGGTTTGTGCTCAAAGCACTCATAAGGCCAACAAAATTGTCTGTTTGTCCATTTCCGTACTTCCCTAATTTTAAAAACTGAACAAAAAGTTTGTTTGTCTATACTCATCTAAACTGTTTTAAAACATCAATGAAGTGATTTAAAGGTAGATGTTCCGATTTTCAACTTGAAGTTTTCTATTCGACATGAAAGGCCATCCTCAAAAAAGTCGTATTCCAAAGTTTGAGTTGCATAACTCTAATGGTTCTTATTTTAGACGCACAAGATGCCGTGAAATGTGCCCATTGAGTTGTACACAAACTATGTTGGTGGTAACCACTTTTCGCGGTAATTTCGAAGTTATTTCACCGATTTCTTCGTAATCCTACTGATTTGGACCGTCAAATTTCAGTATGTTAATCAGAAAAATATGATCTTTCATATGATATAAAAATCTCCATATGTTGAGAAAAATCTGTGTTATGAAAATGTGATCGGGTCATCTACCTTTAATAGTCAAATATTCCCTTTCACATTTTATTTATGAACTATTACACATCTTTTGAATGTGATTATTAAAATAAACCTGACCTACTGACCCTACCCTTTGGAGGGGATCTATGGACAAACAAACAAATCCAGGGCTCAGAAACACAAGGCCTTATCTCCATTTTGACCATTTTGAGAAAAAGACTATGGTCACGCGTTATGAACTCGCCTCCCAATAGGGTGGTGCCGTTACATTTTTTAGTTTCATGCTGTAATTTTCCTCAAATATTTTTAAAACCACAAAAGCTATCTCAACAAATTTGGTATCATTTTAAAGCCCTAATAACAAGCTATCTGCCTGCAAAATGGCATTGGTATAGCTAATACAGAATGGGAGATACAGCTGTTTGATGTTTGGGGACCAGGGGTGGTGCTGGAAGGGGTGTTTCTGGAAGGGGTGCCGCCTGTACAAACTCAATGGGGATAATCCCATGTTTTGTTCTTTTTACAATAACTAGTCATCTCCTAATGTTACAAACACCATTCTGGTCCCATTTTAAAGGATAATTAGTAGTCTTTAAGTATGTGGTTCAACAGACTTGTCAACTATTTGTAACAACTAATTAATTATGGATAAGACAATGAACATCAGCTTTCTTCCTATTCGCTACACAGTAAACATGAATAATCAGCCTCAATTTACCGGATTTATAAAAATGACAATAACAGAAAAAGTTTTCAACCTATGATAGCAAAAGTATACATTTTTGGAAAGCTTGTAACTAGAGGAATTCAGAAATGCAGTTTATATCAGGGAAGGGTTCATCCTTAAACAAATATTTCTGAAAATTCTAAAAATATATAAAATAAAAACTGGAGATATTCACTAGCCGGTATAATTACCATACCGACGTAGTAACTTTAACAATTATATATCATCTAATGGGTAATTTCATGAGGAATTCAAATATGTAAAGTAAATAATGATAGGGGTAGGTATAAAAAATATATGGATCTCGAATTAAAAATTAAAAAATCTGATATTTTTCCGAACATTTCCGATCATACCATTTTAGTTTTTAGTCGTACTATAATTTTAATGGCATATTTGGTTTCCTCATGAAATTTCCCTTCAGAAAATATATACTTTTACTACCTCAGGGGGGTATACAAGCAAATATAAATGTGTAAAGGTAAAATCATGTCGTGAAAGCCAAAATCCGTGTGTAACACGAAAGGAGGCGAGCTTAAAACACATGACCCTATAGAAGATTTTTAAACACATTGGGGAGATGGAGATGGGGCTGCCTTGTGATACTGGCTATAACTTTGAAAGGGGTTGTGTTATGGAGATAAGGATGTGTGTACTGGAAAGAGAATTTCTTTCTGAAAATGTTGATACCAAAATCTCATTTTTGAAAAAATGGAGATGAGGCCTTGTGTTTATGAGCCCTCAAATATTTGTTTGGCCTTAACACTTTCCACGCAGCTAATACTTTTACCATACAAAACAGATTTTTCAGAAACCTTTCCCAACTTTCAAAGTCTATCTCAAGGATTACTGAACCCATACTAGACATGCTTGTACTTATTTCAATGCATTTCTCATGGTGATTCCAAATATGGTAATGAAATTCAATCATTTTGAAATTTTTGAAACATGTTGTGAAATTTCTGAATGTCGTCTGCAGCCGCCTGCCGCGTGGAAAGTGTTAAGACAGCAAATTATCAAACCCAACTTACACAATCATTTTCCTTTGTCCATTCCATAACAGCTGAGATCAAATTCTCTTCCTTAGGTTGAAGCACAGGTTGAGTGCTGGTATTACCAACATCGCATCGAGCAAATACTACTGGTAGAAGATCTATGGCATTGAACTGGAGAGTCTGTGTAGAATAGGATAACAGGTGGATTTAGATTAGTAGGATTCAAAGTTAACATTTTTGATCAGAACACACGGCAAAAGTGGTGACATCAGAATTGGTTCATGGACAGTAAGTAAATTGTATCGGCCCCCATCTTTATTGAGTGGTGGCTGCTTGTACTCACCATTCCTGATAATTGTTGAACTACTTGAAATATGTATATTATACTAAACACATGTCTTATCCTAATATTGTTATTTGTCTGATCAACAGTAAAAGTGGTATTTTACCTGATAAAAATGCAGACTTTGCAGGAGTCTTATATACTCAAATACTGGGTTAGCTTTAGAATACCCTACCATTTGTCATCATCACTGTGTAAGTGTATGGGTCGTTCTTCAAAAGCCCCCATTGAAGACATGCAGTGGTATACAAAGGATGTAGACTTTGCAGGAGTCTTATATTCAAACACTTTAAAAAGATGTAGACTTTGCAGGAGTCGAACAGTAAAATATTTTATAAGATGAAGACTTTGCAGGAGTATTGCATTCAAATTCTTTATAAAGATGTAAACTTTGCAGGAGTCTTAGGCCCCCTATATTCAAATTTAAAAAAAAAAAATAGGGACAGCGGTCCCAAATAGGTCGTCCGTTTATATGGGTAGTTTGGTTGCAATTGTACTTCATCTGTTTAAATGTAATCAATTTTACATATGCAGCCAATTTTACATCTTGACCTCAGATGACCTTTGACCTTGGTATGTGACCTTTGACCTCATTAACATATGAAGGTTTCCATATTGCATCTATGACCCAAGTTTGGTTGCAATTGGTCATTGTATGGAAAAGAAATGGACAAGACAAAAAGTGTGTACTTAATTTCACATCTTAACCTCAGATGACCTTTGACCTTGGTATGTGACCTTTGACCTCATTAACATATAAAGGTTTTCATGTTGCATCTATGACCAAGGTTTGGTTGCAATTGGTCATTGTATGGAAAAGAAATGGACAATACAAAAAGTGTGTACTAAATTTTACATCTTGACCTCAGATGACCTTTGACCTTGGTATGTGAACTTTGACCTCATTAACATATGAAGGTTTCCATGTTGCATCTATGATCGAAGTTTGGTTGCAATTGGTCATTGTAGGGAAAAGAAATGGACAATACAAAAAGTGTATACCAAATTGTTGACACACACACACAGACTGACAGACACCACACACGAAGGATGCTGCCATAAGGTCTCTTCCTACGGACGACCTAAAAAGAGGTTGAAGTACTTCACACCAAATGTCAAAACATTTTGCTACTTCAAAGGTAATCAAAGATGGTACAAATCAGTATGATATTTATTTTGGATTCATTTTAGTGTCATGCTTACAAAAGTACCATACTTACAGAGATAATCCGATGGACGATGTATAAGGCACTGGTCCCCATCCTATAAGCTTTAATCATATCCAGTGTATGCTGCTGATGACTTTCAGTGAATTCATCTTGAGGACTTGTATAATTATTACATTGCCGGTTTCTGGGACCTGAAGCATGAGGCCGTGTGTTGTTGAGGTCAGCAGCGACGGACTGTGTGTTATTTGAGCCTGTAGCATTAGATGGTGTGTTTTGTGGCGGCATACTGGGGTTGTCCTGTAACGATACAAAATAGATGTGTTGAATATTACTATGGGTGACCATAGCATCAAAAAGATCATATTATCGGCTAATACAATTTTCTTGGAGAAAAACAAAAAAGTTGATGAAATATGAGGGCGAAATAGATGTGAAATAATATTTTCAGGAGGATTTGAATGATTTTAACAAATGGTCAGATGCCAATTGTCTGAATCTAAACCCTGCCAAATGTCAAGCATTACAAGTTAAGTTTGGTAAAGACACACCGCGTCATTTAGATTTGAGAATTGGTAATGAGGTACTGCCGTATGTTGAAAAGGCCAAAGTTCTTGGTGTACTTATCCAACATGATCTCAAGTGGAACAACGCTCAAATAGATGACATGCTTTCCAAAGCCAACAAGCGCCTGTTCATGTTACGATCTCTAAAAAGTTTGCCTTTGATCAAGATGAGCTTACTGTCGTGTACAAAAGTTACCTCAGACCAGTCCTCGAATATGGTGACATTGTATGGCATCCTAGTATTACCAAGAAACAATCTAAGACTATAGAAAGAATCTTAGGCCGCAAGTATTATTCTTATTCTGATGCCTTAAGCATGTGTGATCTTGATAGTCTGGAGGAAAGAAGAGAACATCACTCTCTCAAGTTTGCCAAAGGTTCAGATCATAATGTCAGGACTGAACATCTTTCACCACCCAGAAGAAATGAATGTCACAGTTTTAACCTACGTAATTCAAGTGCAATTTCCCAGCCTCGTTTCAGGACAAAGAGATTTTTTAACAGCCCGGTACCATATTATGTCAGACTTTTAAACAATGAAAAATGTTAGCAATTTTTTGTGCAATCAATGGTTTTCTTTTAACGGTTGATATATATGTGATTTTTATGGGTAATCTAAATAAATGTATCTTATTAATGTCAATTTATGAAAGTGTGTGGGAGAGGTCTGGTGTGTGTGTGTGGGGGGGGGGGGGGGGGGAGGGTGTGGGGGTAAGGCTGTTTGAGGGTATGTGTATGTTCATCTCGTGAGTATTTTTGGTATCACATGTTTTATATAAATGTGTCTTTGTAATTTATATTTAAATTGTAATGTATCTCTTTGAATGTAATTAAATATTTTTATAATATTATACGTGTAATGCAATTTGGCTTGTAAGCCACGATTTTGTATTTTTCAATTTATAAACCAATCTATAAAATCTATAGTTTGTAAAGGATTTGATTGTTACAAACTTCACAAAACGGCCATCTCATATTTGTAGGGATATAAGATACAAGAAAAGACGCAAGATGTGTTTTTTTATATTATTTTGTATATGATCTATTATAGACCCATTCTCTTGGTAATAGAACAACTTATAAATGTGTAGAAGGTTTCATACAATAAACACAATTATATGTGTCCAAAGCAATGAAATAACATTGAATTTTGAATATAAAACATGTATTATCTCGAAATTTTAAAACATTTTCATAGATGAATTTTTGCTTACAATTTCTGTTTTCATGTCAAAATAATAATTAATTATTTATCTGTACTTTCTTTTGATATGTGTGTGATGTTTTATGTCCACATTATGATTAATGAACGCGCACGCATGACATAGTACTTGTTATCGGTAATTCAAATCATACTATATTGGCTAGCTTTTAATATGATAGTAAATGTAGGTGATACTAATGACCTTATTGATCATGAAAAGGGAGAGCGCATTTTCTTTTTTATTTATTGTTAACATTTCATTGGCAGTAATACCTAATTCACTTCAATGCAATGGTCGTTAGATGGAGAGCCCACAAATTTTGAAGTTATTAGTTGCATAATGTTAATTTAATGGGAAAACGGAACCGTGATATGACATTATCTGTACACAAAATTGCCTCATTAGTCAGTCCTATTATTTGATGGATTGCTCTCATATTTTCAGGATAACAAGAACAAACTAAGATGTATTTCTATAATATGATATATCCTTTTTTCACATAGAGTGACTTAGGTACTTAGACAGAATAGGATAGGTGCATTATGCTTTACACTGACATTGACAGAGGCTATATGGTTATGTACACGATGACCAACTTTACATTTATATTCAAGTGATTCCACGTCCACACTCACAGTTGAATAATCCAATAAATGACAACCATTCTATTATTCAGCCTTTTTTGCATTGAATATAAAAATATATAAATATTTAAAGTTTTACTTTTCGTGTATGTATGTATATTGCTCCCACCCACGCATGTGGTTGAGCACTGAATCCAACCCTGGATTTTAAATGATTTTTCAAGCCTGATTTAATATACATTGTGATACTAACCTCAAGGCCAAGTTTATTTAAAGCATGACTTAATACACTGCTATTGTTAGTCAAAATTCCCATTCTAATATTAACTTATTACTCATACTGTGCCATCAATGGTATTTATTTCACTACTAAAAAGGAGTGGTTTTATTGAACTATACCACAATGTCAATGCAGTTGCTATCTATCAAATGTGTGTTGGGACAGATTCAATCAAATGAATTGTTGCTCTCTCAATAGGAATAGTAACTTCATATCCAATATGTGTCTTCTTGCATCAATCTGTGTACTAGTCACCGTCTGTACTATTCAACCTGTATTGTGTGTGTCCGATGGCAACTGGAATATTGCGGATAATCAGACTGATGACTTTCAACCTACACACAATGGAATTTTGCATGCAAATGACTCCAGATATATAGGATCTGTGCAAAATGGAACCAATACTACTAGAGCAGCTAGCAATGACTTGCGATATTTGGACTCCATGCAAAATGGAACCAATACCGAAGCTGCTAATGTTGCTGACTCACGATTTACAGAATTGTCACAAGATGGAACCGACACAAGATCAGCGAATGTGCCTGACTCGCCATATTCGGGCTTAAACACCAAACCTACAGTGGCTGCGATTGACTCACTCTATGTGGATTCTTCAGAAAACGCGACCAATGTTACAGTGGCTAAAGTATCCATCAACCCCCAATCTACGACCTCTTCCTACAATGGAATCAACACTACAGTGGTGACTTTGAATAAAGAGTCTACATACAATCTAGCAGATAATGTGACCATCTCTCAACATTCAGATTTGGACACCGTCACACGCAATATGACTTACTCTTCTCAACAATCGTATTTAGACACTGGTGTCACACACAATGTAACCCTGGACAATGCCACTGAATGTCCCAACCAATATATAACTCTGGAGAGCAACCAATCAAATATCATGATACATACATCTTCAATGAAACAATGTGATATCTACATATCTGCCCCACTCGGCGCTGGTATTCATATTAAAGTTTCGGAAGTACAATCGCACTGGTCTGTTTTTAATTATTTCATACTACAGTCCAACTCAACTGATGCATGCCTCAACACCATTCTTGCTTTAACCGATCCAAATCAAGGTTCCTGTAGTATGACTTCCAGCAGCGGTACCCTGGCAATAACTACCAATGTAGTATCAACAATACAAATAGTGCCTGTCTTTATTCCTGATGATGTGATTAAATCTCAAATGGGGCATCAAACAAAATGTTTGGTAATTCAAAATAGTATCCATGAGTCTGGTCTGGAGCTCTGCACACACTTCAAAAGATTTACCAACCTTTACACTATCCCCATCACATATATTGAAGACTATCGAGAGCTGACTATCCGTCACCCATCTCTGAAACTAATATTTCCTGTGTCAAGTCAAACCATGGAAGAAATACCAGAGTTTAGTCAGTCATATGGGGATATTATATATGTTACCGAGTTACCAATATGCCCTGCTCAATGTTCCTGTAGCCTGGAGTATAATCAATTTACTACGCAGTGCTTCGATGGCAGACACCAAGAAGAAACACTTCTCATCTACGAAACACTGGATTTCAACATATCAGCCATTGATGGCAGTACAAGACAGCTGGTCAGTATCACTCCAGGAAGTTTTGGAAATCTTAGCAACATGAGCATTCTTCTATTGGATCACAACACAATCACCAGTCTTCATCATGGTACCTTTGAAGGATTAATGCGACTGCAGATACTAGATCTCTCCTATAATGAACTGTTTAACATAAACCCTAGTGTATTTTTGGGGCTTAGTAATCTAAAACAACTGTTCCTGAATGATAATAAGTTACAAAAGTTAACTATTAATATGTTTGTAGGGTTACATGATGTTAAAGTACTGTATTTATCAGGGAATGAGATTTCGACTGTAGAACCAAAAACATTCTCACATTTAAAGAGGATCCAGGCCTTATCATTATCAGATAACTTTATTGTTCAGCTAAGCCAAACTTTATTTCATAGTTTGAATGAGCTACTCTATCTTGACCTCTCCGACAACCATCTCACTAATATTAACGTTGATACATTCACGAACCTCAAGAATATGACGCATTTATCATTACAAAGAAATGAAATATCCCTATTTCACAGTATAACCAATTTGAGTGTGTTCAGGAATCTTGCTGAGTTGACAAATCTTAACTTGGCTGAAAACAATATATCTCATCTTCATGAAGATATATTCAAAGGGCTATCCAATTTAATTAGTATATCACTGAATGGAAATATGTTGGTGACAATGGCATCAAATACATTTAGAAATCTTGTTTATTTGCAAAACCTGTATTTATTCAACAACCAATTATCCAGTCTCCATGTAGATAATTTCGAGGGTTTGGTTAACCTATCTGACTTATTGCTGCATGATAATACATTGACAGTATTGGATCCAAGAGTACTTCGGGATATGAAGAAACTAATAAGAATAAGCTTGTATGGTAACCAGTTATCCAATCTACATGTAGACCTATTTCAAGGATTGAATAATTTGTCCGATTTGCTGCTGCATGATAATACACTGACAGTATTGGATCCAAGAGTATTTTGGGATTTGAGGAAACTAACAGAAATAACCTTGTATGGTAACCAGTTATACAATCTACATGTAGATCTATTTCAAGGATTGAGTAACTTGTCTAAATTGTGGTTGCATGATAATACACTGACAGTATTGGATCCAAGAGTATTTTGGGATTTGAGGAAACTAACACAAATAACCTTGTATGGTAACCAGTTATCCAATCTACATGTAGACCTATTTCAAGGATTGAGGAATTTGTCTGATTTGTGGCTGCAACATAACAACCTGACTATACTGAATCCAGGTGTATTCAGGGATCTAGGAGAATTAAGAACACTTTCCTTGTTTAGTAATCAGTTATCCACTCTACATGTAGACCTATTTCAAGGATTGAGTAATTTGTCTGATTTGCGGCTGCATGATAACAATCTGACTATACTGGATCCAGGTGTATTCAGGGATCTAAGAGAAATAACAAAACTTTTCTTGTATCGTAACCAGTTATCCAATCTACATGTAGACCTATTTCAAGGGATGACTAATTTGTATGAATTGTGGCTGCAACATAACAACCTGACTATACTGGATCCAGGTGTATTCAGGGATCTAAGAGAATTAAGAACACTTTCCTTGTTTGGTAATCAGTTATCCAATCTACATGTAGATCTATTTCAAGGATTGATTAATTTGTCCGATTTGCTGCTGCATGATAACACTCTGACTATACTGGATCCAAGTGTATTCAGGGATCTAGGAGAAATAACAAAGCTTTACTTGTATGCTAACCAGTTATCCAATCTACATGTAGATCTATTTCAAGGATTGATTTATTTGTCTGATTTGCGGCCTAATGATAACACTCTGACTACACTGGATCCAGGTGTATTCAGGGATCTAGGAGAAATAACAACACTTACCTTGAATGGTAACCAGTTATCCAATCTACATGTAGACCTATTTCAAGGATTGATTCATTTGTCCGATTTGCTGCTGCATGATAACACTCTGACTACACTGGATCCAGGTGTATTCAGGGATTTAGGTGAAATAACAATACTTTCCTTGAATGGTAACCAGTTATCCAATCTACATGTAGATCTATTTCAAGGATTGATTAATTTGTCCGATTTGGTGCTCTATGATAACACTATGACTATACTGGATCCAGGTGTATTCAGGGATCTAGGAGAATTAACCACACTTTTATTGTATGGAAACCAGTTGTCCAATCTTCATGTAGACCTTTTTCAAGGATTGAGCAATTTGTCTGTGTTGCAGCTAAATGATAACAAATTAACAACATTAAAACTAGGTTTATTCAGAGACCTAGTCAATTTGTCTGTTCTTTTCTTACAAACAAACAGATTGAAGTCCTCTGATCTAATTATCTTTAAGAATTGCTGTGCCAAGTTACAACTTTTGATTTTGCAAAACAACAATCTATCCAATGTTGATGCCCATGTCTTCTCCCGATTACACAATCTTGTTGCACTTGACCTTTCATTTAATCAAATAACAGTAATTCAGACAAATGCATTTAATAACCTAACCAATACGAAGTTTGCAAACCTACAGGGTAACCCTCTTTCGAGAATAACACCTAAATCTTTTGCAGGACTTCTTAATACCACTTCTATAGCTGTGGATACCCCTGGAATATGCTGCCTTATAGAATCATTAGAAGGACCTAAATGCATACCAAATGAACCCCAATCAGAATATATGACCTGCGATAAGCTCCTACCAAATACAACAATCAAGTATTCCATGTGGATTGTTGGTGTTTTTGCACTGCTTGCAAATGGTTATGTTTTTCTAACAGGTTGCCTTACATTAGTGAGAGGGAAAGATCGAACAGATTACACAAAGCAGGTGCTATTTATTACAAACCTTGCTGCTGCTGATTTCCTTATGGGAGTGTATATGCTAATTATTGTATCTGCCGATCAGTATTATGGGCAATATTTTCCTATAGAAGCTGAACATTGGAAGAATCATGCAGTATGCAAATTGTCAAGTTTTCTATCTGTCCTTTCTAGTGAAGCCTCACTCTTTCTCATTGTTTTAATAGGTATTGACAGGCTTTGGGCATTTAGAAATACTGTTGTGAGTCGGAAGCTGTTTTTAAGAACCAGGTCTAAAATACTCGTAACAATTTTAGTATGGACACTTGGTCTTATTATAACTTCCTTGGGGGTTGGGTTAGAAAAGGATCCCCATTTGTTCCAATTTTCTGAGGTATGTATAGGGTTGCCATTAACCAGAAGATCAATAAACAGTGTAAATAATGAAACCTTATCAATTTCATATGACAAAATTGATAGAAATGATGACATTCTAAGTTTGATTACTTATGAAAAGGTGGGCAGCCAACTAAGCCCTGTGTATTCAATTGTCATTTTTCTTGGAGTAAATTTTGTGTGCTGTGTAACCGTTGCAGTGTGTTACATCAGTTTATTCATTCAAATCCAAAGATCCCATATGTCCCGATTGAAAACTGATCTGAGAATGGCTTTCAAGATGGCGCTTATCACATTAACTGACTTGCTTTGCTGGTTGCCAATTGTAGTTATCGGGATTTCGGTACAAGCTGAGGTGGTGGAGGTATCTCCTAAAGTCTTTGCATGGATAGTTGGTTTTGTACTTCCCATAAATGCTGCTATTAATCCATTTTTGTATACAATCATAGGTAATTCTTTGTTTAATTGCTTAGATCGTAAAGGGAGTGTCAGTGGGAACACCTACGTCATGATTGATGAAACAGCATTATAGGGACAAGCAGAGTTGAAGTGTACACTTTAAGTTCAATTTCATGTACATTATTTTTCTCTTTTCACTGATGAGTTGAACTGTTTGAATACATAATTCTTAAACAGCTAAGAAAGTGTAAGCAATCTCATTGGTTCTCAGAGAAATCGGCGACATTTAGATGAGACAACTTAACACGGGGAGGTGGGGCTTACGTTTTAACAGTGCGTCCGTCCTTCACAATGCGTGGTTTGCTCTATAACGCGCACTTCTGCAGTGCGTCTTTGCGCCTTTCCTGCGTTTATGCCGGCGCCGCGACGATTACGCATGGTGTACTCATCGCATGGGATTAGATGGAATGTTTGTGGGTTATTCGATCCTAGAAGGGGTAAAAGTTGTCAAATGTGGACAACAAATTGCACTTATTTCTTTGATAAATGTCTTTAGTATGACTGTTTAAGAATGAGAATAAAGGTATTGTTTTTAGATCGTACCCGTGTTATATTGTCTGACATAAATGCGTTCGGTAGTATTATTTTTTGCGTCGTTGTTCTACTTAAAATAATACTATCGTCACTCTACCAGCTGAGCTAATGAGTCAGATGGGGAAGAATGGGGATAACATTCTTTATATAGGCTTCAGTTCAATCCTAGCCTCTAAGAAATACAAATTGTTGCATAATAACACATTTTCATGTGAATTACAGTATTTCTTATCAATATCATCAGACATTTATTAAAATCCAAGTAATGTGGTTCAAGCTCCCAATTAACGCAGTTAATAAGGGAAGTGTCAACCCTTTTATGTTGATGATCAATGTTTGCTTCTAAGTTTGAGAATATTGAATAAAAGTACATAAAAGCATACATTTATATCAATGTGATACCAAATAAGCTACATTTTAAGAAATAAGCCAAAAAGCGATTTTTCTAATCAAAATTTTTCGGACAGCATAACTAAATAACAGAATTCGGTAATTTGTTCTAATATAGATTTTTGTAAACAAGACAAATTTGTCTAGGATCGGGTTTTTTCTTTCTTTTTCCAAAATTAAGGCAGTTTTCGAAATATTGCTAAAAACATCGGAAAAGTATAAATTTAGGGGTTTTTTACATAAATTTCGCTAAAAATGGATGCATATCTCGAGTTTGAAATCCATAATAGAAAAAAGCTTACCTGACAGTTTGATATTTGTTTACTAATGTTGTCTGAAAAATCAAGGATTTTCCTCAAAGGGCGACTCGAGTAATCGCCGGTTTTGGAAAAAATATCAGCATTTTCCATCAATTAAAGCCAAATTTGCTGCGAATACATCGGGCGTGTGACTTAAAAGGCGAGTATACTATACGAACAAGTAATTAACATCAGGTCTAACTCAGGTATGCGAACGTTTCATGTTAGGGCAGCATATGCCTGGAACAACTTGCCATCAACAATCAGAACCGAACTTGAGAATATGTTAGTGCAACAATTTAGAACAAAGATCCATGGAATTTAAATTTTGTGTTCTAAAGAATATTACAATTCTGCATTTTCTTGCTGAATTTATCTGATGGTTTTGTATATATATTTATGTAAAACTTTGTTATATTCCATGTATTTTGTAAATAATTATGTATTATTCTCTGTGAAATGAGGGCCTGCTTGGAAAGCAGTGCTTGACACTGAAGCTGTTTACCCTCAATAAAGAAAGATTAAACAACAACAACAACAACATCGAAATTAACTATCAGATTCAATTGATACTGTCAACATGTGAAGAAATTGGAAGAAAACTGAAATTTTAAAGATCGTAAGATTGGCCTTTGTTTACATTTTTAGACATTGTTTTGCACTCTTTTGTTTCTCGCGCCTGCGTCGCGGATAATAAGTGGCGCGTCTAGTATTACGCACGGAAAGATTCAGCGAGTGACGCAACATTTGAAAAGAGTGGAACTCCGCTTCATTTCTCACCAAATGACCATGCGCCTTTTCCTGACTCAAACTTACCAAACCATCAATTTTAAATCACCTAAAAGAACGGGAAATAATCATTTCCGATTAGTAACTTATCATGGTAATGATAAGTTACTAATCATCATCATCAATATGCTTTCTGTCCTAATTGGACATTGCATGCTTAATCTTAGCTAGCAATTAACGTCCATAAATGAACGCCCCCTTCCGCTACGATAGAGGCCAGGATTTAACCGTTTTCCTGAAACCTAGGAATAGTAATGATAGAATACATATAAAAGTATAAAATAATAGAGAAATGTGAAATTTAGTGCCGGGTTGACACTGCCTTTAATGAAGGTACTCATGTTCGTCATCTCTAGTTGTTCAATCTTTGATTGACAATAGAACGTTCCATAGTAATAATAACTATTTCAGTTGGAGCTCTGGCATTGGAAATATTTGTAAACTTGTTAGTGACATGGAAATTTGGCACAAACCTAATATTCTTAGGAAAAATTCAATCATGTCCATGGTTAGCACAACAATTCAGTCTGTGTATGTTAATGAATGGTCACAGCGTATCTCCAATGCCCAGCCAAAACTTCGTACTTATTGTAAATTCAAATCAACTTTCCAATGTGAAAATTATCTTCATATTCTAAATAGATCCCAAAGATCATTATTCTGTAAATTACGTATCAGTGCCCATAATCTTCGAATTGAAACTGGGCGTCACTCAATTCCAAGAATACCTCCTGAAAATAGAATTTGTCAGTTGTGTACCCAAAATAAGGTTGAGGACGAGTTTCACTTTGTTATGAAGTGTACGGCATATAATCGTCCTCGCAGTACACTGTTATCATCTCTTCAGGGATGTTTAAATATTGATATTAATTCGGATGAATATGATACTTTTATCAATATTATGTGTGCTTCTGATTTTGATATTGTTAAAATAATTGCTAAATATGTTAATGCCACGTTTGATATTCGTTCTATGGTGCAGCAACATTAATTTGTCTCATGCATGATATGTAAATTGTATTCATGAACTGAAGCGCATATGCGCATTGTACTCTCTGTTATGTATGTTTTCTACATTGTATGTGTGCTATTTGACTATACCTGTATGTTGGGTTTTGTATGTCAATAAAATTGAATTGTGCATTCAACAAGCTACCTATACCTAATCAGGCAGTCACATGTATCCGTGTGAGATGGGCGGCCCCTTATTGTGTGAAAAATTGGTAGGAGTTTTGAGATGGTACAATAACAATCGACATCCACCACCGCTCTGCGAACTGGCGTGAAACGAGTGCGCCGTCTTTACAAGGTCCTCATACCTGGCTCTCACTGTTCGCCGCCACTTACTCACCCGGCAGGAGTTTTGAGCATGCCCCTTGCTCAGATGGTCGACGTCCACCAACCTCCATCACCGCTTTGCGACCGGGTGTGGTAATTATAAGGGTGAGCCGTCCTTATAAGGTCCTCATACCAGGCTCTCACCGTTCGCCACCGCTTTTACTCACCCGGCAGGAGTTTTGAGTTCTGCCAAGCGCGTATGGCCGGCAAAGTCTACTTGAATCTACAACATGTTACAATAATGCCACCATTTTGAGAAGCCGTCGACAAGTCTCATCATATTCAAGTAATGAAAATCATGATTTTTTAAATTTAGACTAAAAAAATGTCTTTTGGCAAATATCGGACCAAGATGAACACAAACAAATTGCATCTTGAGAAAATCTTATTCCATATAAAGGGTTCAACAAAAGAAAGTATACCACTTTGTTTATGTCATTTTGAGTAACTTTCAATTTGCTTTTTGTCCAAACAGGCTAGATAGGCATTTAGATGAATCTTTTAGGCATAATTTGATACCAAATTTGCCCCCCAACAACAAAGATAAACCATGATTAGCACCATTTAAAGGAAAATATCCCATTTTCAAAAGTCGCATTTCCAATACACAGCACGAGAAGAAAGGGCCAATTGTTAACACACACAAAATCTTCTCGTGCTGTGTATTGGAAATGCGACTTTTGAAAATGGGATATTTTCCTTTAAATGGTGCTAATCATGGTTTATCTTTGTTGTTAGGGGGCAAATTTGGTATCAAATTACGCCTAAAAGATTCATCTAAATGTCTATCTAGCCTGTTTGGTCAACAACAAATTAAAAATTACTCAAAATGACTTAAACAAAGTGGTATACTTTCTTTTGTTGAACCCTTTATATCCATGTTGACCTATGTAGCAAATATAAAGATTTTGTGAAATCTGTAAAGATAATGGCATAACAGGTCCTCCACAAACCCCACCACTAATCAGGCTAAACAAACTGACTTGCCCTTTTCGACCAACCCCAAAATCTGAAAATTTAGGGTTGCTTTTTTAATAAAATCGTTAATTAGTCACTTGTTTGTTAAATATTTAAAGTAAGAGTTAAGAAGAAAGATGCATGTTAAGCATTCTTTTAAATGTGTGTTCTTATGTAGTATCTGTTTGCCCCCCCCCCCCCCCCCCCCCCACCCCCACCCAAACCTCGGTTAACCGGACATGATGTGACCAAGCATTGACCGGATAAGTGAAAAATCTGGATAATCAAATTATGTGTAATTCTGCATTGAATGTCCTGAAGTGCTCAAAGTCAAATAGGGATAATATATTAAAGCGTACTGAATAAGGGGTAATTACAGCAACAATGTATTATTTAAGCACTAAACAGCAATACCATCATCAAAAGACGGCCTTCAAATGCTTCAGAGTGTGGAAATAAGGTGATTAGGCTGTACAAAAACTTATTTTGGGATCATTCAGCCGGATAACAAAATTATACAGATAAAAGAGGGTCGCTACCAAGGTTGGACTGTGCAATAAAATCTCTTTCAAACAATATGCAAACAATGCACATAAAGACATTTCAACTTACCGCTGATTTCTGTTCCCTAGCAATCAACTGATCCACAACGGATGCTTTCTTCCTCCTCCTACTAATCTCCTGTTGTACCACACCTTTGGTTGTCATGGCACCCCATGCAGACGCCACATTGCCCTTCTTCTGTACATGTAACGGCGCTGTTCCACTAGAGGTTCTCACCCCCTCTGACATCCACCTCTGCCCACTGTCAACTCCATGTATCTGGTCTGTTTTAGCATTTGACCTGTGGTCCTTGCTGTCTATCAAAGCTCCCTTCAACTCTGCCGCTTTCTGAAGTACCTCTTTTTCCATTTTATTTTGCTCCTTAGCGATATTGCCCCACAAATTGCCCATCTTACTTTTAGGTTTCTTTGTTGGAACTGCACTTGGACTTTGCAAAGGAGAGCTAATGATAGCACTTTCAGCCTCAGGTATTTTTGGTATATTGCTGGTAGTCACACTGTGAGAGTTTGTTTGTACGGCACAATTACCGTAATCAACTGATATCAGTGGGGTATCTTGTCTCTGAGTTGCAGCAGTCTGTTGTGCCCTAGATAGGATATTGGATGAAGCAGTTTGCGAGTCCTTGGCAGCAGTTTGGACATTGGATGAAGAAGTCTGCAAATTCTTAGCAGATGAAACTCCAACATTGCCTTCTCCACTAGTTGACAATTGAGACCCTTTAGTAATATGACCAGCTACAGGTGTAGTTACACTACTGGGTGGTATACTTGATGCTGGGGTTGACAAGACCATATTACAAGAATCTCCCTCTGACATAAGCACTGCAGTGGTTGAAGATGATCCGGGATCTATTGTTTTCGTAGCAACAGGACCCAATGATGTGGATGACTGGGTGCTAGATGAAGAGGATGCTAATGGGGGAACAACTGAAGTAGCGACAGATAAAGATGGTTTGGGCGAAGCTTCTTTGGCTGCAGATGCTTTGATAAATGCTACAGGAGTTGATACAGGAGTTCCTATAGGAGGCACTATCGTTAGAGGTGATACAGGACTTGCTATGGCTTGCGATGTCAGATTATCCTGGTCTGTTAGCCTTCTCTTCTGCAATGATCCGGATCTTTTGAAGCCGGTAACTTTTATTTCCGCAGCGGGGATCATGATGGCTGTTCTTCTTGATGATGCCATCAGATTGCTACATGGCTTTGTAGTGACCTTATGCTGTACAGTAGATTTTGAAGTAGATTCATCGGTTTTTTCAACATGATCTTTTTCTACCTCTTCATTTACACTGATCTTTGATGGAATGCCTGGTTGTTTATGTTTCTTGAGTGATGTTGTTGTAGGAACACCTGGTCTAACTTTTTCCTCAAATGATGGAATAGCATCATTCCCATCAGAATTCCTAATCTTTGATGGAATGCCTGGTTGTTTATGTTTCTTGAGTGATGTTGATGCAGGAACACCTGGTCTAACTTTCTCCTCAAGCGATGGACTAGCATGATGCTCATCAGAATTCCTAATCTTTGATGGAACGCCTGGTTGTTTATGTTTCTTGAGTGATGTTGATGCAGGAACACCTGGTCTAACTTTCTCCTCAAGCGATGGACTAGCATGATGCTCATCAGAATTCCTAATCTTTGATGGAACGCCTGGTTGTTTATGTTTCTTGAGTGATGCTGTTGCAGGTACACCTGATCTATCTTTCTCCTCATTAGCATCAGAATTCCTAAAACCATGTTTATTCCTTGACTCAGATATGTTGTTTTGGTTCCATACACTTTTGGCAACTCCTCTGTTTGGGACATGAGCCACCCTACGATTCACCTCACTTCTACCCAATTTGGTGTACACCGGTTCTGGATATTGTGTAGAAGCAAGTTTTCCTGTCAACTTCTCTAGTTTTGCTGCTGCACTTCTTGTTGATGGGCCTTGTTTTCTAATCACAGCCTTACCATCTTCAGATTGGACAATGTCATCTGTGTCAATTGTTGTTACTCCACGAGTTCTAGTCACCATGGGACTTGACTCTTCATCTTCCTTCGCAACACAACTTGTTTCCTTGCTACCATTCGGTTTCATGGCGATATTGTCGACGGGCATTTTCTTCTTCTTAGCTTGCCTCGCTGTCGACTTTGGCCTGCCGCCTTTTCTCTTCCCAGTGTCAACATCCATTGTTTTGTTTTCAAGCTGTGCAGAATTTTTCGCCTTATAATTTTCTAAAACATCAGCATTGGAGCCATCGTCGTCAACAGGTAGCTTTTTCTTTTTAGCTTGCCTGGCCGTTGATTTTGGCCTCCCACGTTTCCTCTTACCAGTGCCTGGGTCGCCCGCAATCTCCTCGTTTTCATCTTTCTTTAACGGAGCAGTGCAGCTAACAACATCACTCTGTTTGAGATCAGCACCAGAGCCATTGTTATTTGGTGAACTTTTCTTCTTAGTTTGTCTAGCAGTTGATTTTGGTCTACCACTTTTTCTCTTTCCTGAACTATTCGTCAATGCATCTTTACCATCTGGTACGTTATTCTTAGGCTCTGTATTTTTGTTGATGTTGCAGACATCTTTCTGTGAATAGCTGTGAGTTACTTTACCGCCATCACCAGCAGAGGAAGATTCATCTTCCCTCTCGCAGACACTATCTTTACTTTTTGATTCTTCCATCTCCACACCCATAGACCCTGCCTGAGAATCATTCTGTTCTGCAAGACCTCCAGACTTTGCCTTTGTGACTTTCAACTCATGTAGACCCTCAGGCACTCCATTAGTACTATAGTTGGGTTCATTCGGGCCACGAGATTCTGCCAACATCTTTGTCTCATTCTGACCTGTACCCTTTCCACCATTACCCTTCCTGCTAACTGGTTTCTTAAAAGCATGTGCAGAGTTACTCCTGGTGTCTGCATCTTGAGATACCCCGTTCTTAGTCATATCATCATGAGAATCTTTCTTATCAGAATTTGAGCCATCAGGATCACTGATGTCATGATTCACATTCCCCCTACATGTAAAGTCATTGTTAGCATTGGAAGATGCTATGCTATGGGGTGAAGATCCACTGAAGTTCAGATTCTGTGCACCACTTGGACCTGGAACATCTCTCTCGTCATTGATAAAGTTCCCTGTTAAACAACGAGCCGCTTGAAATAAGTGACCCATTTTATGCGGTGGAACGGCAACTGCATGTCTAGGGGCTATGGCATGGAAGTTCCTTGGGGACGGTATGGGGTTTAATACACGAGGTGATTGTCTGGAATCGCGACCACTTGGACCATTGTCCATGTTGTCACTCTCTGTGAGAGGAGATATTGCAGCCGGCATGGGTCGGTTTTGGAGAGGCGATATCGCACGCGGTATAGGTATAGCAGCTGGCATAGGTGGGTTTGGGAGAGGCGATATCGCACGCGGTACAGGTGGCGGCATGGATATTGCAGCGGGCATGGGTGGGTTTGGGAGAGGCGATATCGCTCGTGGTACAGGTGGCGGCATGGACATTGCAGCGGGCATGGGTGGGTTTGGGAGAGGCGATATAGCACGTGGTACAGGTGGTGGTGTGATCAGAGGTGATATCGTCCGTACATGGCCTTGTAACCTTGCCATCCTCATCATGCCAGGTCTAAGTGGACTAGGCGGGAGAGGTGTTATCAGTGGTGGCAGCGGTGGGATATCAGGAAGGCTCAGAGCTGACAGTGGTCGCTCCATCAGAGGCGGGGATTCAGACGGGGACATTGGCAGGGGAGAGATTGATCTCTCATTGTTAAAGCTTTGAAATGGTTCAAGTAATGGAGAGACAGGCGATAGCTGTCTTGGGGCATTTCGATCTTCAAAGAGTTCAACTAGCGGTGATAGCCTCGCGCTACAAGATGGAGAATAATTCTGGAAAGGTGGCAGGATAGGTGAGTTGGAGGGTCTTCTTATAGGTGCAAATGGTGCATTGTTATTTACTGGTGGAGAACTGCTTCCTGATACCTTTGAAGATGCAGCAAGATGAACTACTTGATCACTTTCTTCCATCTCACGACTGTCAACAAGAGGAGAATCATTGGACTGGTTAGCGGTACTAGGACCACTTTCTGATGCATGCATCTCTACAGGATCATCCCGTCTCTGCTTTTGGACTTCTGCTTCTTCACCATCAGGGTCATTGCTTGCCAAATTGTCATTGTTCTGATTTTTGACAACCTTGTTATTATCATCATCACCATCGCTTCCAATGTCTTTACGCAAGGTATCAGTTTTTTTACTTCTCTTGGTATTATCATCTTGCTCATCACTACCAAGATCTTCATTTTTCGGCTTTTCAATTGCTTCATGAACATCGTCATTGTTATCTCCATCATCATCAATATCTTGACTAACTGAATCAGCTACATCCTCCAAATCAACACTTCTCTGCTTTTTCACTCTTTCACGATCACCATCACCATCGGACTCGTTACTCTGAGATCTAGTTCTTGCTCTTTTCAGACCTGTATCTTTTCTTTTAACAGTTAGTTTTTCAGGACTTGAATGACTGTCTTTTATATGCGAGCCAGAACTTGCATCTCGCTCAGTCTTCTTGATAGTGGAGTCGTCTGAGTTTGCATTTACTGCTTTCAATCTGGCACCTCTCCTTGCAGGTGTTACTTGAGCTTCAGATTTCAACTTATCAGACGTTTTGACAAAGCCATCTCGCATCTTTGCTCTACCTTTACTCCTTGGTTCAGACATAGATCTTGTCACTCGTACCAGCTCTTTCTCACGTTTTGCCGTCACGGACCTGGTTCGCCTTCTTGGCAGCTCACTGCCATTTCTTTCACTGTCGTCTTGCAAGTCACTTTGATCTAAGATATCGGATTGATTAGATGTATCTGACGATGAAGAAGCAGTGGATGTTGATCTTCTCCTCCTGGCAAAAAACGCTTTCGTCGGCATGGGAGATGCAAAATATACTTCTTCCTCTTTACCATCTGTCAATGTTCTCTTGTCAGAATCGGTTGATTTTGTTACATTACTCCGGCCCGTATTTTCTTCACCAGTCTTTCCTATAGACTGTCCATTCTTCACTGATCTTGTATCTCTCTTAGGTGATGATGATGATGCTATTGTACCGGCATTGGGTGTTGCTGATGCTATTGTACTGGCGTCAGGGGTTGCTGACGCTATTGTACCGGTATCGGGTATTGTTGATGCTATTGTACCGGCATTAGGTGTTGCTGATGCTATTGTACTGGCATCGGGTGTTGCTGACGCTATTGTACCGGCATCGGGTGTTGCTGACGCTATTGTACCGGCGTCGGGTGTTGCTGATGCTATTGTACCGGCATCGGGTGTTTCTGATGATGCTTTTGTACCGGCGTCAGGTGTTGCTGATGCTATTGTACCGGCATGAGAAGCTGACGTCTTTTTATCAAGTTTACTATCATCATCACCTTTCATTTCATCCTTTTTGTCATCACCAACCTTCTTTTCAGCCAGATTATCATCGCCACCTTCTTTTGGCTCTACCTTGTCGTTACCAGATTTCTTTGTATTCACTTCATTCGTTTCTTGATCAACGTTATGGGATTGTGATCTAATTTTCACTGTAGGTATTGGTTTAACACTGCTGGCCTCCTCCACAGTCTGTGCTTTAGAAGTAGACTCATTGTGATTTTCAACAGACGATGCACCACTTGCATCAGTTCCATCTTGATCTTGACCCGAATCATCTGAAGAGGAGCTGCAACCTCTTTTTGCAAAGATAGCTGAAAGATTTTGAATGCTGTTTCTGGTAGGTCTTTCAGGAAAGAAAGGATTATCTCTGGTACTTGTGCCAGGACTTTTGCCTCTTATTCTCGGGGAGCTTCTGACCGGTGATATCGGCTTCAAGAACTTCTTACCAAATACAGAGTCATCACTCTGCAGCCTCAGATATTTGGCGTTGATTGCTAGTTTTGGGTTGGGTGCATTTCCAGATGTAGTGGCAATTGATTCTTGCTTAGTCTGCAATTGTTTGTCTCCCGTGGAAGATGCTGGGGATGATTGAGATCTAGCATGGATTTTATGAGCTGAATTTTGAACTTGTCTCTCCGTTCTGCGTGGCAATTCTTGTTCTGAGCTATCTGTGCTGATTTCCTTAGCAGGATTACTTCTATCACAATCTGCAAAATCAGTGATATGGTCTACACTTCCAGACTGCACTACAAGATTCCCAACTCTAGAATTGTTTACAGAATTCCTGATTTCAGGATCTAATTCACGATTTCCAGTTTCAGAACCTGTTGGACGAATCTCAACTCCACAATCTGTGGCACAATTTCTACTTTCAGATTCAGTTTTATGTTTCCTAATATGAGAATCCAGTTCAAGGTTTCCACCTCCAGATGCTGTTGCACTATTTCCATTTCTAGAAGCCATTCCATGATTTCCACTTCCAGACTCATTACTGACTTGGTTTTCTATTTGTAGATGTCTCTCTGGAAGGGTAATTCTATCGCTCTCGACTCTAGAGGATGTAGCTTCTTTTTGGAAACCTTTCTTTCTCTCATCTCTTTTTTCCATTGAAACACCGCGCTCAGAACTCACAAGATTTTTATTTTGTTCTTCACACAGTTCATTACTGACTTGGTTTTCCATTTGTAGATGTCTCTCTGGAAGGGTAATTCGATCGCTAACGACTCTAGAGGATGTAGCTTCTTTTTGGAAACCTTTCTTTCTCTCATCTCTTTTTTCCATTGAAACACCGCGCTCAGAACTCTCAAGATTTTCATTTTGTTCTTCACAAGGTTCATTACTGACTTGGTTTTCCATCTCTAGATGACTCTCTGGAAGTGTAATTCTATCACGCTCTACTCTAGGGGATGTAGCTTCTTCTCTGATACATTTCTGTCTCTCATCTCTTTCTTCCATTGACACACCGTGCTCAGAACTCACAAGATTTTCATTCTGTTCTTCACAAGGTTCATTACTGACTTGGATTTCCATTTCTAGATGACTCTCTGGAAGTGTAATTCTATCGCGCTCGACTCTAGAGGGAGTAGCTTCTTCTCTGATACATTTCTGTCTCTCATCTCTTTCTTCCATTGACACACCGTGCTCAGAACTCACAAGATTTTCATTCTGTTCTTCACAAGGTTCATTACTAACTTGGATTTCCATTTCTAGATGACTCTCTGGAAGTGTAATTCTATCGCGCTCGACTCTAGAGGGAGTAGCTTCTTCTCTGATACATTTCTGTCTCTCATCTCTTTCTTCCTTTGAAGCACCGTTCTCAGAACTCACAAGATTTTCATTCTGTTCTTCACAAGGTTCATTACTGACTTGGATTTCCATTTCTAGATGACTCTCTGGAAGTGTAATTCTATCACGCTCTACTCTAGGGGATGTAGCTTCTTCTTGGAAACCTTTCTGTCCCTCATCTCTTTCTTCCTTTGAAGCACCGTGCTCAGAACTCACAAGATTTTTATTCTGTTCTTCACAAGGTTCATTACTGACTTGGTTTTCCATTTCTAGATGACTCTCTGGAAGTGTAATTCTATCTCTCTCGACTCTAGAGGGAGTAGCTTCTTCTCTGGTACCTTTCTTTCTCTCACCTCTTTCTTTTGAAACACCGTGCTCAGAACTCACAAGATTTTTATTCTGTTCTTCATGAGGTTCATTACTGACTTGGTTTTCCATTTGTAGATGTCTCTCGGGAAGTACAATTCTATCGCGCTCTACTCTAGGGGATGCAGCTTCTACTTCTTGGATAATATTCTTTCTCTCATCTCTTTCTTCCTTTGAAATACAAGGTTCCTCCTCTGATGAGTCTTGTAGTCTTCTGGCTTTTTTGTATCCTATCTTATCAGCAAAGTCTTCTGAATCAAATATTCTCCCATGTTTCACATCGATGGGTTTATCACCATCGCTGTAAAACTTCCTCATCTCTGCATCATCATCGTTGCCACCACCTTCATCTTGATAACGTCGTGGTAATCGTCTTGACCGTCGTAGTGGATAACGCTTCAATTCATACTCGGTATCTGTATTTCTCCGTTGCCTTGTTGAGATGCTGGGCCTTGTTAAGTTGATCTGATTTACAAGAGGGTCAACTTGATCGGATTTATCACTTGGATGTTTGCCAGGTTTCTCATCAGAGATCTCATTAGAATAAGCATTTATTTCTCCCTGAGTTGGATGCCAGTCGTCATCACCACTATCACTCAAAGAAACGCTTGCCTTTTTCTTGACCTCCGGGACTTTGTCTACCTTACTTTTCAATCTTTGGCTTTGATCTACCCGTGATCGGTTGCGTTGTCTTGGCAAATCATCACCAGAGCTGTCAGCCAAAAACACATCATTTTTACGCCTCTTCTTGACAAGTACTTTGGATTTATTTGTTGGTGTTTTCTCTGCTCCACTTTGACCAGACCTGGAGTGACTTCTTGTTCGAGGTGGGCTACATCGTGACGACTTTCCTTCTTCATCATAGGATGTATCAATGTCTGAACTCAATATCTCTTTTGATAATGGCTTTCTTGACTTTCTTTCTGACTGAGATTTCCTTCTCGTATGTATATTTACCAAATTGACATGTTTGGGGTGGTGGTTCTTGTCTGATTTAGACTGGTTTTGCCTGGCTTTGTCATTCTTTGTTTCGGTTCTAGCTGTAATTGGTTTTCTCTTTGGAGTCGCTTTCTCAGTAACATTCAGGCTTGATTGAGACTGTGTTCTTGTTCGTGAAGCAACCGATACATGTGTATCTGCATTGTGAGAAGATGAATCACCGTCTGACGAGGTGGGTCTATCTGATGGCTTCAGCACAGATGACAGAGTCTTCTTTTCATCTCCTTCATATTTCAAATTCTGTTCACCTTCAACAGATTTTGAACTTGACTGAGACTGCAATCTTGTTCTTGTCCTAAAAGCAACTGATGCCGATGAATCTTCATCCTTGTAGAATGAATCGCTGTCTGAAGAGGTCAATGTGCCTGATGGATTTTGCAAAGGTGGTAGTTTCTTTTTATCTCCTAAAGATATCAACTTCTTTTCATCTTCTACAGATTGAAACTTCTTCTTATCTTCTTCAGATTTTGACTTCTTTCTATCCGCAATAGAATTCAACTTCCTTTTATCTTCAACAGATTTTGACTTTGTAACAGCTGCCACAGACTTTGACAACTGTCTTTGGTATCTTATACCTCTACCTTGCCCCTGTCTCTGCTTGTCAGATAAACCCCCACCCCTCCGCTCTGGACTCTTTATCTCTTGTATTGGCTGCATTGCCCATGACTCTTGGATCTTCTCTCTTGCACTCTTTGCCGCCACTGTAGCTGGTGAGGTCCACTCCTTTACATCACCTCTTACACTCGCACTTTTTTGTGATGATTTTCTATCGTCAGCAGATTTCTCTTTTTGAGACAGTGTTCTCCCTTCAGCAGATATCTTTGGTCTAGGTTTTGATGGTCTTCCAGGTGTTCTCAAAGATGCTTCCTTCCTGTTTTCATTCCTTGATTCTATGAGTTGCTTTGGTCTAGGCTTTGATAGTCTTCCAGGTATTTTCGTAGATGCCTCCTTGCTGACTTCATTCCCTGATTCTATAAGATTCAACTGCGCATCTATTTCATCGGCAAATGTTGACATTATCTCCGACCCACTGATGTTGTCATCACTGCTGCTTCCATCTTCATCCTGAAAATAAAAATTAAATTCAAAAAATGAGGTAGTTTAAACACCATATGTGAGTGTGACATGATCAAGCAAAATGAGTCGCCTTTGTCCATCATTCAAAGGCAAGTGAAAAATGCTACAGTATGGTCCAAACCCCACTGAAACAGAACTTCTAGTTTTTAAAGTTACAAACAATTTACCAACTGAAAAAACATAAGAATTTATCACTTCAGTTGACTTCTAACTCTACAATATTCCAGAGATCCGACTCATTCTGCTTGATCTAGTCACTTGTTCAGGGCCTTTGCCCTGGTAAATAGACTCTTCTTTCATGATCTCTCATAAAAATCAACGCATTCGCTGCATATCCCCTTAGAACTTTACATGCCAAAGGACCCCAACTCCATAACACATAAGCAGGTGGCTTCAAAATATGGCCCTAATTGCCAATAAGGCGATGAAAAGAAGAAACCCTGTTCTACAGGCAAACCGACCTCTCAGGATGGGTCGGTCTGTCTGTTGGGTGTTTACTTTTTACGTTTAAAAAAAATTCTCCTTAAAAATGACCCTAAAAATCAAACAAATCTGTAAAAATCTTGCAGTATTTTGATAAGCCCCAAAAATATTTGGTTCGGTATTCATTTGCATGTGATTTTTTTTCACTGATTTCTAAAAGAAGTGAGTCGGTGAGGCCCCGTAGAACAGTGTTTCTTTCTTTCTTTCGTCGCTTTTAAATGGATTATTCTTTCCTTTATGACTAATATTGACTCGTGCCGGTTGAGATTGGCACTGTCAGTTCATTTGACAAAGGGGAATCGAGGAATTATGACCGCAAGATAGCAACATTTTTGTGCACTATAAGCCCATGTGGTCCCCAAAATTAATGTTTTGGATAGAAGCTCTTTAAACACTGAAAATAGTGTTGATTTGATTTTGGCACTTTCAGATTGCGACCTCCCCATGTTCTCAAGCATGTGGCTGAGCACTGGAAAAAGGGATTGCTTCAAATTGGATATCATTGTAAAGATGAACACATCAGCTTTTAAATGATATATTACACTAAATGAACATATCCCAAGATATTTGAACAAATTGTGATTGAAAAAATATCCCAAACTTTTTTGAGCAGTTTAGTTGAGCACTATCTAAGGCCAAAAAAAAATAATTGTTTGGTTGTCCTCCACACAGCTGAGAGTTGAGGTGCGGGCGGGCGGATTTTTATTTTATTTTAATTTTAATTTTAATTTTTAAATTAAATGGGAACTCAGTCCCAGGTATTGTAGTGTTGTAGTGAAGCTCTGCATAGTTCCCCACGTTCTCAATGTCGTTTATGTAAACCTCCACTATTGTTGAATGACTCATTCAAGTAACATTTTTAAAACGAGCGTCGCGATGGGTAGACACAGCGTAGGTCGCCATTACAATTCTTGTCTTGTTTTGCCTAAAAGAACGTTGAGTTGATGTGCAAGCTTTAGCAATTTACGCATGAAAATATTAATAAAACCTATATTTTTCGTACTAAATGCAGAACAAAAATGTTTTATACGGTGTTGAAATTAATAATAAAGCTGTTTTGCGAAATTTTCTTGTACAAATATACCCCAAAAAACATTTTTTTATATTTTCTCATAACACGATTTTTAAAATAAATTCATTAATTGCACGTTCAGCGAATTTTTGTATTTATAGTCCTTTTAATAGTCCCGACGCCCGTGCGATGTTATACAATGAACATCGTGTAACCACTGGTTACATGGAATTGCGTACTGAGATGATGTTGCAGTGTTTAGATTGCCGATGAAACGGAGTTGGTCTGTTCGAATACTTAGGTTGTATATTAAAACGATACATTTGGGCTGTCAAATTGTTCAAAAAAATGAAATGAAAACTTTTTAAAAATAAAAAACATATTCGTGCGGCCCTGAAATTACGTGCGGGCGGTCGAGGACAACCAAACAATTAATTTTTTTTGGCCTAAGTGATGGTTTCGTCTAGATCAAGCGTGTGCAACCTGCGGCCCGCAGGCCTCTAATCTGCGGCCCGCAAAGCAATCCCAAAATTCCCATTGATGCGGCCCATTTTAACCAGAACTCCAGGTTACACAAATGGCGGATTGATTTAGTGGTGTGCTCCCTTATAATTAGTAGGGTGACACACTGCATTTAGTAAATATATCTCGAGGCATGATTGCGTGTTAAAATCCCTGGTTAAAATGGCGCTTGCAGCAGCAACAGCGAGTAAAAGAGAAAATTACACAAAGAGAAGCGGGTATTAAATGAGCAATAGCTGAGTTTTATTTCTTCATTGAACAAAACAGTGCATCTATATGCCTCATTTGTATGGTATGGTGTCTACTTCCTGCTTCAAAGAGTACAATTTGATGCGGCATTACGATTCCTAAGCTTCCCCTTCCCCTATACCCCTCCACGGACGTGTTTTGGAATGTTTAACATCACTGCGGCCCGTGAATGGATCTCAAAATCGCAATGAGGCCCGGGGGGTAGAAAAGGTTGAACATGCTTGGTCTAGATTTATATTGTGTATACCATCAAATCTGTAGCTTCCAAAGACTGATGAACAAATGATTTCTGGTAGACGATGTTTTCTATCCGACGGGACGACGTTGTATGGGCGGCCATTGGGGTTAATATAAGATATAGTTAATATAAATTAATATTCATATTGCTAATTAATTAATTAATTATTCATATTGCTAATGAATATTCATATTGCTAATTAATATTCATTACATAACTATAATTTATTAAAGGTAGATGTTCTGATTGCTGGCCCGATTTTCAACTTGATGTTTTCTATTTTACATGAAAGGTCATCCTTAAAATTGTTATATTCTAAAGTTTGAGTTGCTTAACTCCAATGGTTCTAATTTTAGAAACACAAGGTCACAAGAATTTTGCCCATTGAGAAGTACACAAACTGGCTGGTGGTTAACCACCTTTGGTAGTAATTCACCACATTTTAGCCTATGATTTCCAAATAAAACATTTCTGGCCCCTAAGATTTTACAGACATAATGAGAAAAATATGGGGGATATACTGATATCAAAATATCATGATGTGAAAGAAAAAATCATAAAAAGTGATCGGAACTTACACCTTTAATATCTCTTTACCCCGATTTTAGACTATATTCAATATTAACCCATACAACGTTGTTCTTCCGGGTGGAAAACATTGTGATTTCTTACCTTTGGTTTCCGTATATCTCCTCCTTTACCCATTGAAGACGACACATTGGTTGTGTCTTTCCTTTCCAGGATGTCCTGTTGCTTTCTAGCACAGGGAGCAGTGTTTTTCTCATGGGATTCAACACGTCCAGACTTGTCATCAACAGATTCCATACTCACTGAAATATATAATACAAAATAATACATGACTGGTTTCATGATTCATGATGGATACATCTAGTGAAGCCCACTACTGTGTGATTCAAGAACAAGTTGACCATGATTGATCTTCTTTTTTCCAAAAAGATTGAATCTCGTTTCCAAAAAGATCAAATCTCGTTTCCAGCAGCCTGGTGCTAAGCATAAATGAAAGGAACCGACAAATCGGAACCCGGTAGTATATTTTAACGGAATAAATCGTATTGGAAACTGGAAACCAATGGTTAGCACCAGGCTGCCGGAAACAGGATTCAAAAAGATCAACCAAATTGTCCACACTAATGAAGCATGTATCAAAAGAGCATATCGAGGGTTTAGTGCAACAAAGGGCTATCTGCATTTCGGCTATTTTGAGAAAAAGTGAATTAAAGATTTGTGTACCCATTATTGTCACCTTGTGGTTTTGACAAGTTAAAAGAAATGCTATTCAAACCTGGAACGTTGTGCATTATAAATCATTAGGAAAATTAGGTTCCTGATCTTGTGCGGATCATTTTGATACTGAAATCTCATTTTGGCCAAAAATATAGATAGCCCTTTGTTGCACTAAACCCTCGATATGTGACCTATCACATCAAAACCGACCAGTTGTCGGCAAGGCTCATCTGCAGTTAATAACAAAATAAGTTGAGAAAAAATATAGAAAATAAAAAGAATTTTCAACCTTCTGAGTTGAATTAAACTTGTGTTTCATGTTCGATTTTGGTAAATTAGGTATTATTCTAAGCTAACAAATAGTTCCTAAACATGAATTTCAAATCTCCTAATTTTCATACATAGAGACAATTGGTCTTTTTCGATGTGATGGGTCACATATTATCCCACTTATCTTAAAAAAAGAATCACTAAAATTGATCCTTGCAATCAGGAATTAAGCCTAATTTAATTAAAAGAACCAATTTTGGCAGCTGGATAACAAGTAAAAATGAACATCAACACTCCACACATAAACTCTTACTATAGAGGCCTTAAAATAATTTGCACATTTGAAAGCTGTGTTAAGCGCCTGCTGCGTGTCAGTGCGCCAATCACACTTTTGCATGGCGACTGTATCCAGGATTCCAGGTGCGTAAATGGTGAGAATTGTGATAGTTACCGCCCATTTACTATGCATAAAAACATGCGCACGGTTCACACCTGGCCTGGCCTACAATTTTGAAGGTGGCATTACCGAGTAATGGTTAAAATCCAGAACAGTTGAAGTCCCCTTTGTCAATTTTGAAAATACTACTTCCCTTATTGAACAGCCAAAGAGCTTTTTCATACCAAAGGCATTACATGGATGTATGCTTGTTCCCAGATTTCATACAAGAGCTGATGGTTTTTCCTTTATAGTTTCATAAATTGGAACAAGCTTCACCATTGAAATTGTAGTAGTGGCATTGGTATGGTTTCAAATGCATTTTTAATAGTTATGCATCCCCAATCAATTGTTGCTGTTTCTTTCCATGTTTCATTACACTTGTGTTTGTATTTTGTACTATTTATTTGGGCCTTAGGACCCTGGATAGCCCAAGAAAGCCTTGATTGAAGCTTATTTCCATTAGGGTCCTTTAGGTATGTGAACAGATACAGACCGGAATGATCCCCTACTCTTTACGAAAGAGTCTGTAACCTTTAACGTTGCTCGGGTATTGCTCTTCCGAAGCACAGGACCACCATTTCTATGTGACTTCCGAACCACGAGGCAATTGAGAGTGAGACTAAGTACCTTGCCCGAGGATACAAACATGTTGGCCGTAGCGGGGCTAGAACTCACAACCTTTGTATTGTGAGTCCTGCGTGCTATCCACTAGACCACACATGTTCTTTACTATTTAGTGTATGTTTGTTTGTTTGTTTGTTTGTTTTGTAGAGTGCCTCATTAGTGCTCTGTTCTACAGGGTGAGTCAAAAAAAAGGTGTACCCTAATTGAAAAAATCAACAAACAAAAAATGTTGACCACAAAATCAAGGCAAACAAAACTTTAAATGATTGCGCCATTTCTTTGCTACCATCTGGAAAAAAAATCACGCTATTTGATGATACCGTTAAGTAAATTTGACTATTTCTGTACAGGAGCTGTTTTTTTACCTAAAACATGGTTTTTAATTTCAAGCTTAACGAGCTTAATAATGATTACTAGGATTATGATGTAAAGCATTACACATCTTGTTTATTAAAAGAATTAAGTAGACAATACACTTGTTCAAAATTGTCTCCTAATAGATTAAAACAATAGACAGCTTTAAGGCCTATTTATGACACAATTACCACATTTTAATCATTTCATAACAAAGGAATTGATCCTTTCGCTGTCGGTATTGTAATTTTTTATTGGTCGTATCTTATGAAATATAATGGTCAAGATCTGGAAAGCGTGTTCGGACGTTAAATTGGTCACTTTTATTCAAAACAGCGTAAAATAAGTTTCCCTCAACCAATCTAAACCAGATAAAATTCATATTAAAGCTAATTGATTTGTCTTTATACCGTAGTATATTGTTTTATATTGTAACAAACGAATACTTTTTCTAAAAAAAAATCGCTGAAGTTGAGTACACTTTTTTTGACTCACCCTGTATAGTTTGATCAGTTCCAAATTGGTGAAGCCTCCTTACAGCAGCGAATGAATATAGGACTCGTGCGCGTGAAGACAACAATCGCACAGTGCATCATATGCGTGACACGTACGTGCGACCAAAACCATGTTTGTATCACCATAATCGCGCACATACGCTTGGATTACTTCTGCTCGCGGAGAGATAAAAAACGAATATTTCTCGCCAATTGAAACTGATTAAACTATAATTATCACAAAAGATTAAGTTTTTTCAGTGATGTGAAATATGGAAGGCTGTTCAGGTTTTCTTGATAAAACACTTACCATCTGAGTCATCCTCATCACCTAGCAGGTTACCCATAATGCCTTCTGATAGCAGGTGCTTGACGATTCGAGGTATCGGCAGATGGTGCTGGACAAGGACACTTCTCATCTTTAATATTGCACTCTTAAATAAGACAGAAGAATGTAAATCAATCAATTAACTTTTTAAAATTACCTGATGTTAAATATTGTCACAACATTATTAATAAACAATTTTCTGAATAATTCTGTAACACCTTTCACACTTTGGGAAGCGTAAAATCAGATCATCCTTAAAATTAATACACACCTTTGCTTTCTCAAGGCTGGTTGTTGCACTTTTATTCTCCTGTTTTAACGTTGCCATCTGGGCTCTGTGGTCTTCAACATTGACTGTGGTAGGAAAACAAATCAATGTTTATACTGTAAGTGAGATTTACACTATTAGCGTTTTACAATAGGAGCAACAAAATAAAATATCACATGTCGAGATCTGTAAAGCCTTCTATGTGAGTCAATTCTATGCCCTGCCAGCAAATAGAAAGATGTAAGTCATAGGATTGTGTAAACACTTTCCACGCGGCAGTCGTCTTGTTCCAAAATTTCACAAAATGATTCAAAAATGTCAAAATTATTGAATTACAGCACCATATATTTGGAATCAACATGAGAAATGCATTGAAATAAGTACAGACATGACTAGCATTGGTTTTAGTAATTCATGAGAAAAGAAAGTTGGGAAAGGTTTCTGAAAAATCTGTTTTGTATAATCGTAAAAACTAATAGCAGCGTGGAAATGGATTCTCGCAGCATGTGACGATTTTCTAACCCTGATCATACCAACTATCGAGCCAACTCAGCCATGTCACTTGTAGTTAGGCCAAACAAAGAAGAAAGTCTGTCTCAGAAACATTGTGCAAAAAAGCTAAGTGCTGTGCGATTTTTTAATTTATTTATAGAAAAAGTGTCAAGGGCCGTGTGATCAGCTTACTTACGACATCACAATGACCCTATATGCGCAGATTTCATTTCTCACTCATCGTATCAGAATTTGGAAGTTTTGCACTCTCGAAGTCAGCACTATTATTGGATATCACAAAATTAATCTGTAATATTTAATTTGAACCGATAGGCCTAATTTGAATAAAATGTCCAACACCAACGGGACCGCATCGAAGAGGACAAAGAAAATGAATTGTACGCAAGAGGACACAAAAAATACCATTTGGGAAGAAATCCAAACACTGCTACATAACCCTCAGCTTCCCATAGCATTTCTTAACGGCAATTGGCATGGCTGAGTTGTCTAAATAGTTGGTATGGTAAGCCAACTGGTTGACCATTAATTAAGTCCTGTGTAGAGGCATATCAATGTTAAAGCGAAAAAATGCTTTCCTCATATATCATTTTACTTTCGAAAGTAACGTACCGTGTAAACCTACTTACATTTTTTCTTGACCAATGCAGCATGAATATTTTTTGCCCTGAAAAACAAAAGAAAATAGATAACAAATAATCAAACAAAAACACATTATGCATTTTTGTAATATGATTTGCTACAATTCATACATGCTTATTTATATAAATAAGAGAAGCGAGATTGTTTCCAAGTGCCGACATGGGAGAAAAAAATAATGTTAAACATGCTAAACGCAGTTTTCTCTACCTGTTCAGCGAAGTCAGTGCGTTGTGTTTTTATGCGCTAGCAGTGTTACGCGAATTGAATACGCAGCATGCATTGCGCGCGCGTACTGCGAATATTTTTCTCACTGACTTCGCTGTATGGAAGGAAAACATTTAGTTAACCTGACGATCGCGTAAGCGAGAAACCTAAGGTAGCAAACTTCCAAATAAAAAGTGTTTTTATATGATTTGCTTATTTATATACATACACTGTCGCGCAAAAGTATTTGCCTCCCTGGAAGCTCGCAAGTTATCACTGTGTTGTCAACAAAGTATTAAGCCATCAGATCCAATTACCATTTCATTGTGTTCATTGTACATTTTATACCAATAAATTCATGTTTCCTATTAAGATTCGTAAGCGAGTCAAAATCCCTATATAAAATCGCCGTAGTAAATCACCTCATGAATATCAATTAGCTCATTATCAGCAGTGTATCGCTATGGGAATTTTCAACTGAGATCAACTTGTGTTGGGAAACCCCATGTGCAGAAATGTATAAATGATTACTGGCATGCGCAGTTTATTGGAATACCTTCAGAAGGAACCATTCCAGCTTAAAAAATTATATTTGTGACGTCGGATTATGTTTTTGGCAGATATTCATACGCGACGCGTGAAACGAACGGGAAAATGAATGTGTCAGTCACGTGTAGTAAATTATTATTTGTTGTTGTTTGGCAACTACACCAATGTACTCCACAATGCATGGTATACAATAGCTACATACAGTCCTCAAAATAAGTAACTGACCAGGTAATAAATATACTCTTAACTCCAAAACTATAGCTCCTACATAAAAATATTAAACAATAAAGTTGTAAAGAAATTTCTCTTCTTTAAGTTGATACATTATTCATTGAGATCGGTTAATAATTAAGAATGCGACATTGAAAAGGATCAAACAAAGTGCAGTTTACATTTTAACACTTGGGATTTGAACACGCGGGACAGTGTGACAGGGGTGTGTATGGGTTGAATTGATCAATTGATGCATCCCCAATCCCCGTGTTACTATCGACCAGTGAGTTGTTGCTACAAGTTAATCAATAATCTGCCTGTTACTAGTCCTAGGCTGCGTGTAGACGAACGAAATGTTAAAATGAAAAACGGACTTTGTTTTGGTTTAGGGCACATAACTGAGTTAATATTCATTCAATCTTCACGTGTAATATCTCAAATTAAAGACAAGAAATTTCCTTACAATTTTATTGTCTAATATTTTTACGTAGGAGTTATAGTTTTGGAGTTGAGAGCATATTTATTACCTGGTCAGTTACTTATTTTGAGGACTGTAGTACAATGATATGCGGTTGAATTTTAAAATGCATCCTTAATATGAAGGACAGTTCTACAAAACCATTATTTTGCCTTACTTTGTTTTTGATTCTGCTAGTTCCTTCTTAAGTAGTGACATTGATCTCTCTGTCTCATTCATCTGAATCTTGTACTGTTCACTGCTAACCTGTAAAAAAATAAAAAAATATTGTAAAATGTGATGAGATCTGTGAAAACTCGCCACATGGTGGGATTTTTCACATTGGAGATATTTATATTCATAAGAAAGCTGAAACTGTGCTGATTACAGAACTGTTTCGATCATTTTTCTATGATCACTACAAAAAATAAATTGTGATGTCATAAAAAGCTACAAAACAAGAAATCATGAAAACAGGCTAAAAAAGTAGTTCAATAGAATAACATTATAAGGTTAATATGAAAAGTGACTTCAGTAAGTTTTTGAAGGTGAAATTTCATAAAAGATGATGACACAAAGTATTGGACATTAATTTTCTAAAAAAATCTTTAAAAAAAACCCACTTTTTTTAAAACATTTTACCCATAATCCTTAGTTCACATTTTGCGACATCCGACGGGTTTTCACAGATCGCATCACAAATGAGGAATTCTTCATGGTACCGTAGAATGGGGATACTTTGACCCTTGATGGTTGACTTTGGCCACACCAAAAAAGAAGAAGTTTATTTGTTAAATTTTGGGAAAAGTTTTATAGTGACAATTTTTAATTTGATGGTATTACAACAACATAATGCCCTTGAAAAACATTCCAATGAACCTTAACAAACCTTAATTATACAAAAAGTTTTGAAATACCTCATCCAAGTTTGTTTGAACAGGTTTTACGCACTTGGTCAAAGTTTCACACATGTGGGGTAACTTTGGCCCTCTCAAAGATTGGGGGAAAACTATCTAGAAATACTAAAATGTTCAAAACAAAAAAATCATGTGAGAGGTAATTGTTATATACTATCAACTAGTCTAGTTTACAAACATAAGGTATCTTCCATGAAATTAATAAAAATAAAAATGTAAGCAAGTGGGTCCAAGTATCCCCATTCTACAGTACATATGAAGTTTCAAATTTGCTGCCAAAACATATTAAGGCGAAGAAATGTCCATTTTTGACAACTAACAAAGTTTTTACTGTACAAATGAATACCGACCATAATTTTGAAAATTCCAGAAAAATAGTCTTTTTTTCTTCCAGAATTTTGCTTTCTGGAAATTCACTAGAATATTTGTAAACTGTTTCTGTAACTCTCCTAACTGTTTTAAAACATGAATAAAATGATTTAATGGTAATATATAGGTTGGGGCGGACCTACGTCATGCCGGTGAAAACAATCAAATGCCGGTGAAAACAAAAACAACTTGAGCAGATCAATCAATTACGGCAACCGCACATTGCGCCTACTGTGAATCAAGTGCGTAACTCTCAGCGTTGAGTGCGTGCATGGAATGTTTTGCTTTTGAAACACTGGTTGCCAAGCAAATTTGCTAAAAATAACTCAAGGTCCCGTTTGTCCGCGCCATCCTATTCCCATTCATAACTTATTTAGCAATTGTAATAAATATAAGAGGACCTGACGTTTCGATTCTAACAGAATCTTTATCGAAGGTAAAATGACAGAATACAACATACACTAACATATATATAGACATGGGAACAAAGGGCAGGAAGTCACATGGGATAATGTAACACAGTGGGGGTCAAAGTGACAGATGGATGAATAGGGGAAGGTATAACAAACTTGACAGCTGATTGATGAAGTGGATAATGTAACAAAAGGATGACATAGACAAAGGGGAGATTAAAAAGTGAAAGGCAAATGGGATATAAGAAATGGAGTAGTAAAATCTATAATTGATTGATGACTACAAATGAATAATAAAAATAGATGAAAATGTAAATGGTACCAAATAATGGAAATGCACTGGAACGAGTAATGAAAATTACTGTGCATAGGAGACAATGTCGAAAATGAAAACATAGTGTCACACATAACAAGAAGTAAAAAATAGGAAAATAAAAAATGAAGTGAAGAAAAAGTGGAAAAAAACAAATGGGTAAAAAATACAAGTGATGGGTTGCACAGATACAAATGGAGGAGGTAGGGGGGGGGGGGGAAGGGGGGGGGGGGGTTTGGAGTCTAATCGTTCCCTTCCTGGATGTTTAGGCCATGGGGCTGAATGGTGAGAAGCCGCTTCATCCATAGTTTCTCTCTACTGAGACGTACCACTTCTGAACGGCTACCTAAAGATTCAATGCCCTGTAAGATCATATCAGCCATAGTGTGGTTGGGAAGGTTAAAGTGGTGTCCGACAGGTGGCTTGTTGGTGTTGACCGTCGATCTGTGTCCATAGAAGCGCTTCTTCAGTGAGTTTTTGGTCTCACCAACATACTGGACTCCACACACTCTACATGATAAGAGGTAAATGACATTGGATGTGGTACAAGTGATGTGACCCTTCGTCTTGTAGGTGGCATGGGTGGTGTGACTGGTGAAGGAATCGCCTTCCTTGATGTGTTCCCGGCAAACGACGCACCTGCTGGTCGACTCGCGCTTAGAAGTGCCATGCTGCGTGGGGAGAGAATCATCAGTTAATGGGGGAATAGTAGCACGTACTAACATATCTCGTAGGTTGCGAGGGCGTCTGTAGGCCAGGATGGGTATGTCAGGAACTGCACGACGAAGACGGTCTGATGTGTGGAGAATGTGATGGTTAGTGTTGGTGATGTGACGTAGAGGAGGAAGGTTAGGATGAAATGTGGTGACAAGGGGAATCTTAGGGGTGGGGTTTTGGTTTCTAGACTTCTCCTGAAGGACTGTGGCTCTCGGGAGAGAGTGGACTTTCCTGATGGCTTGCTGGACTTTGGTAGAGCTGTGACCCCTGGTAACCAGATGCTTCTTCAAATTCTGTGCATGATATAAGAATTTGGATTCGTTAGAGCAAATACGTCGGAGACGGAGAGCCTGACTATATGCTATGCCAGTCTTACAATGGCGAGGGTGGCAGCTTGAAGCATGGAGATACTGATGCGTATCTGTGGGCTTGGTGAAGAGATCTGTAGATAGTATACCATTCTCAGCTTTCTGTATGGTTACATCAAGAAAGTGTGCCTGTTGGTGGGAGTAATCAGAAGTGAACTTAATGGTCCTGTGAAATGAGTTCATGTGATCAATGAATGTGAGGAGGCTGCTCTCATCATTGGTCCAGATAAAGAATATGTCGTCGATGTACCGCAACCAAATCCAAGGTCGACAAGGCGCTTCAGCTAGCATTTGTTCCTCCAGCCTAGACATGAAAAGACAGGCCCATGAAGGAGCCATCCTAGTACCCATAGCTGTGCCATGTACCTGCAAGTAGGTCCTGTCCATGAAAGTGAAATTGTTCTTGGTTAGAACATGGTTCATGAGGCATTCAATGTCAGATATGGGAGGACTGGAATGACCAACCTTGGCCAAAGCTGCACGGCTTGCTTCGATGCCTTCCTGATGGGGAATGTTGGTATAGAGGGACTTGACATCAAATGTGCCAATAATTGCGGTGCTTGGAACTTGGTTCTTGATGGCTTCGAGTTTCCTGAGAAAGTCCGGGGTGTCATGGATATAGGAGGGAACCTGTGGAACAAGAGGCTTGATGAAGTTATCGACAAAGAGGGATATATGCTCAGTTGGGGAGCCGTTGCCAGAGATGATGGGTCTGCCTGGGTTGCCCGGCTTATGGATCTTGGGAAGGAGGTAGAAGCGGGCAGCACTGCAATCTTTGGGAGATAGAAACTCAAAGGCCTTGTCAGAGAGCTCATGACGCTGATGCATGTCATCCAGGGTATGCTGAATCTGTTGAGAAAATGTATTAGTGGGATTGGAGTCAAGAACAGCATAATGAATGCGGTTGTCAAGATGACGCATGGCTTCATCAATGTACTTCTGTCGGTCCATGACAACTACTGCTGACCCTTTGTCTGCTGGCTTGATGATGATGTCTGTCCGTAACCTGATGGAATTCAGTGCCTGGCGTTCCTCCCTAGGGATATTGTCATGAGATCTGCGGGAAACTTGCTCAGAAGTGTTAACCTGGGTGCTAACGACTTGGACATAAGTCTCAAGGGCAGGGACTCTGTTCTTGGGAGGAACCCAAGTACTCTTCTTGTAGAACGGCTCAGGTACAGATGGTGGGGCATCAAGAAAAAATTCTTTGAGACGTATCCTCCGATAATACTGAGTAAGGTCCTCGCTAAGCTCAACTTGATTGACATCAGGAGGAGTGGGACAGAATTTAAGGCCCCTCGAGAGAAGTTTGTGTTCAGCATCAGATAAGGTGGAAGATGAAAGGTTAATGACAGTGGATGCAGCTGGTTCTGGTTCAGGAGGAGGTGGGCGCCTGAACCGCCGGTACTTGTGCCGTTTCTGCTTCTCCAACAGGCCAGATACTTTCTTGTTTCTTGTGTTCATGAGTTCAGTCCCCTGTCTTGATAAACAGCCATTTATTTCATTAGTAAACTGTAAAAATTGAGCATCTGAGCAGCAGTTCTCCAGTTCAAGTTGAAGCTTGACAATATCCTCATTCAAATGGTCTAGGGAAGACTCACAATGTAGAGACAGAATATTAATGAGACGAATGGATGCACTGTATAAAACTCTGTTCCACTCACTCTGTAACTCTGGCGGTAGGGTACCCAGTGCTGGTGTGCAATTGAGTCGAAGACCTGTGGGTATAATGCGGGCATGTGAGTAAAATCTGTAGTTGTCTCTGTGGAAAGAATAACGCAGGGATTTCTGCTTAAGCTTCCGGAGATTCTGAAATAAAGAAAGTGGGTTAGACATAATGTGACATGAAGGATGTAAAACAATAAACAAGTAAAACAAATACAGGAAACAGATATAAACAATATGACAAAATACAGAGTAGATAAGGAGGATCACCGTAAGGGATACTGCAACAGAAAATGAAGTAATATAATGTAAAAGCTGAATGCAAACTGCTTATCCACAAAAATAGCCTGTGTAAGTAAATGTAATAAATATAAGAGGACCTGACGTTTCGATTCTAACAGAATCTTTATCGAAGGTAAAATGACAGAATACAACATACACTAACATATATATAGACATGGGAACAAAGGGCAGGAAGTCACATGGGATAATGTAACACAGTGGGGGTCAAAGTGACAGATGGATGAATAGGGGAAGGTATAACAAACTTGACAGCTGATTGATGAAGTGGATAATGTAACAAAAGGATGACATAGACAAAGGGGAGATTAAAAAGTGAAAGGCAAATGGGATATAAGAAATGGAGTAGTAAAATCTATAATTGATTGATGACTACAAATGAATAATAAAAATAGATGAAAATGTAAATGGTAACAAATAATGGAAATGCACTGGAACGAGTAATGAAAATTACTGTGCATAGGAGACAATGTCGAAAATGAAAACATAGTGTCACACATAACAAGAAGTAAAAAATAGGAAAATAAAAAATGAAGTGAAGAAAAAGTGGAAAAAAACAAATGGGTAAAAAATACAAGTGATGGGTTGCACAGATACAAATGGAGGAGGTAGGGGGGGGGGGGGGGGGGGGGGGTTTGGAGTCTAATCGTTCCCTTCCTGGATGTTTAGGCCATGGGGCTGAATGGTGAGAAGCCGCTTCATCCATAGTTTCTCTCTACTGAGACGTACCACTTCTGAACGGCTACCTAAAGATTCAATGCCCTGTAAGATCATATCAGCCATAGTGTGGTTGGGAAGGTTAAAGTGGTGTCCGACAGGTGGCTTGTTGGTGTTGACCGTCGATCTGTGTCCATAGAAGCGCTTCTTCAGTGAGTTTTTGGTCTCACCAACATACTGGACTCCACACACTCTACATGATAAGAGGTAAATGACATTGGATGTGGTACAAGTGATGTGACCCTTCGTCTTGTAGGTGGCATGGGTGGTGTGACTGGTGAAGGAATCGCCTTCCTTGATGTGTTCCCGGCAAACGACGCACCTGCTGGTCGACTCGCGCTTAGAAGTGCCATGCTGCGTGGGGAGAGAATCATCAGTTAATGGGGGAATAGTAGCACGTACTAACATATCTCGTAGGTTGCGAGGGCGTCTGTAGGCCAGGATGGGTATGTCAGGAACTGCACGACGAAGACGGTCTGATGTGTGGAGAATGTGATGGTTAGTGTTGGTGATGTGACGTAGAGGAGGAAGGTTAGGATGAAATGTGGTGACAAGGGGAATCTTAGGGGTGGGGTTTTGGTTTCTAGACTTCTCCTGAAGGACTGTGGCTCTCGGGAGAGAGTGGACTTTCCTGATGGCTTGCTGGACTTTGGTAGAGCTGTGACCCCTGGTAACCAGATGCTTCTTCAAATTCTGTGCATGATATAAGAATTTGGATTCGTTAGAGCAAATACGTCGGAGACGGAGAGCCTGACTATATGCTATGCCAGTCTTACAATGGCGAGGGTGGCAGCTTGAAGCATGGAGATACTGATGCGTATCTGTGGGCTTGGTGAAGAGATCTGTAGATAGTATACCATTCTCAGCTTTCTGTATGGTTACATCAAGAAAGTGTGCCTGTTGGTGGGAGTAATCAGAAGTGAACTTAATGGTCCTGTGAAATGAGTTCATGTGATCAATGAATGTGAGGAGGCTGCTCTCATCATTGGTCCAGATAAAGAATATGTCGTCGATGTACCGCAACCAAATCCAAGGTCGACAAGGCGCTTCAGCTAGCATTTGTTCCTCCAGCCTAGACATGAAAAGACAGGCCCATGAAGGAGCCATCCTAGTACCCATAGCTGTGCCATGTACCTGCAAGTAGGTCCTGTCCATGAAAGTGAAATTGTTCTTGGTTAGAACATGGTTCATGAGGCATTCAATGTCAGATATGGGAGGACTGGAATGACCAACCTTGGCCAAAGCTGCACGGCTTGCTTCGATGCCTTCCTGATGGGGAATGTTGGTATAGAGGGACTTGACATCAAATGTGCCAATAATTGCGGTGCTTGGAACTTGGTTCTTGATGGCTTCGAGTTTCCTGAGAAAGTCCGGGGTGTCATGGATATAGGAGGGAACCTGTGGAACAAGAGGCTTGATGAAGTTATCGACAAAGAGGGATATATGCTCAGTTGGGGAGCCGTTGCCAGAGATGATGATTTAGCAATTATTATAAATCTTTTCAATGTGATTTATTTAAAAACATAAGGGATCTAATAGGAAGAAACAAACCATTTATTTTTTGGCCTAAAGGTGGATTTTTTATCCATAATGAAAAATGTGCCATACATAGCTCCAGAATATGATCATTGTAATGATCATATTCAGGGCAGAGAAAAACTATTTTGTCTCTGGGAACCTTTTTACTAGGTGATTTATTTTCTACAAGATTTCCAAACACAGCTTGCCATATGCCCATTTTAGGGCTGATCTAGCAAGGAATGTCTTAGTCTTTGCTTAGATTTCATGGATTCTATAGGCAAACTCTTTGATGGTGGTCCAGGGAGTGGTACCCAGGACTACTACACAGACCTGGAAATAGTGGGGCGGGTGTAGATACAAAAGTACCCGCCCGACTAGCGGGTAAATATATTCGAACTTGTAGTGTAAGTTTGTTACACTGACTGGTGGAATTTCTGTCGGGCAGGTATTTTTGTGAGTTACCTGCCCGATTAGCTGGTTGAAAAGAAATCTGAAGTTTCAGTCCTACATAGTTGCTTTTCAAAGAAAGTTTCCAAGTTGACTAAATATGTGATTTAACAACCAACTGTTCACCTTAAAAACTCTTCCATAAGATCAAAATAACCTTACCTGGATAGCTACAAGGGCATCCTGTGCTGCACTCAGCTTTCTCTTGTTGCTCTCAAACTCTTCCATAAACTTGCTTTTCTCCTGTCAAATATTACAATCAAATAATCATGTAATTGTACTGTTAAAATAATACTATTACTAGAACATTGCAATCAATCATGCAATAAGAAACAGGTGGGTGGGTGGGGAGGGGGGAGGGGTAGGGACGGGAGAAGGGTGAACTTATTATCTATTAAAATCTTCAGATTAACACCTATCTTCTTGACATATTTTAAAATATAGTTTGATCAGTTCCAAATTGGCGAGGCCTTCTTACAGTAGCGAGTGAATACATCATATGCATGCTTGTAACCATAATTGCGCGAGTACACTTGGATTACTTTTGCGCGCGGAGAGATAAAAAACGGAAATGATTAAACTATAGAAGCACTGTAAGGCCAAACAAAGAAGATTGTCTGTCTCAGAAGCCCGCCTGCAATGGTATGTGAAATGAGCTACGGCGCGAAGGTCTATGAGCTGGGGGCTAAAAACCTTCTTCTTATTTTTCTTCTTTTTTTGGGGGGGGGGGGGGATTTTTTATTATTATTTTTAAAAAGTTTAAAAAAGTTCTCTGTAAGCTTGGATAAGCAAAAATTCGCTCATTTGCCTATTTTCTAAAAAAAAAAATCAAAAATAAATAAATCGCACAGCACTTAGCCTTTTTGCACGATATTTCTGTGACAGACTTTATTCTTTGTTTGGCCTAAGTGGTTTAGAATATCAATCCATAATCATTATCTTAACATCACAAAATGTTGACAATCAAGCAAAATAGGTAATTAAGGGCAGGTGTTCCAATTGCTGACCAAATTTTCAACTTGATGTTTTCTATTCTACATGAAGGGTCATCCTTAAAATAGTTGTATTCTAAAGTTTGAGTTGCATAACTGCAATGGTTCTTATTTTAGAAGCACAGGTGACATGACATTTGCCCATTGAGCAGTACACAAACTTGCCTGGTGGTTAACCACCTTTGGCAGTAATTAAACTGCATATTTGTCCATAACGACTAAATGGAACATATATATTGCACCAAATATTTAACAGAAATAATGAGAAAAATATGGGGTTTCTTCTGATACCAAAATGTGTTGATGGGCAAAAAACCTGAAGTGATCGGAACATCCACCTTTATAATTTGGTCTATTACTATAAGCCCAGAAGTCAAACTGATTTCTTGTGCAGCTCAGCATTTGCATGACTCTTTTCCACAAAGGGTCTTTCCACATATTAACCACTCCTGCAAATATTTCCAATTTACCTTGTACCAGTGCATTGCACAGTTTAGAATTCACGCCGTGAATTAGGCCAATATTGCTAATTCGCGAATTTTTAAAATCACAAACATTTCTGGTTTTACAGCACTTTAATTATACATGCTGAAGGGCGAGCTTACCCGTTTCCATGGTATGATCTCTTTCAATGTCTTGGCAAGCTGATCCTCTAAAAGTTTGCAGTCTCTGAAAAAAGAAAGAAAATATAACTAGCTATCTTCCCAAATGTATGTGAGACGGACCTTATTTTTTTGGCCTAAAGTACTATTTGTGGATGGACTCATGATGTTTTGCATGTTGGGTTCTCGAGAAACATTAACAAGGCGGTTCTCGAACCACTAGTATCGCTTGCTTTCGCGACCGCCTTCTTGTGCGATCTATTGTAGGAATTAAATCTGAACTGCTCATGTAAGAACATGACTAGTATTCTCCCATCAAAAATAGCCGAAATGCAGATAGCCCATTGTTGCACTAAACCCTTGATGTGTATCTCAACGATTAAAGGCATATTATGTGATCTTTTCCAGAGGGCGCCCTCTATTCATGATATTTTTTAGAAAGTAGATTTTCTTGCAGATTTACATTTCCGATCATAAATCATACATACATTCCAAGTTACAGAGCGATACGATTCCTAATTACCTCAAAATCATGGTTTTAGAGTGAATTTAGAGTGAAAAATATAAACCATGATTTTGAAGTAATTAAGAATCGTATCGCCCTGTAACTTGGAATGTATGCATGATTTATGATCAGAAATGTAAATCTGCAAGAAAATCTGCTTTCTATTTTTTTTTTGATGTTGAGGGCGTTCCCTGGAAAGATCACATAATATACCTTTAATACATCCCATAATATGCATACACAAATTAACTTGAAGCAGAAAGCCCTAAAATTGGAATTTGCGCAATCCGCAATGTGAAAACTAAAAGGAAGTTGACACCCCAAATATCACAATTCTTAAAATCTTATCAATGTCTACATATGTGCCAAAAATCCAAAAAGTATCTGGTTGAGCTGGTATTGTATGATCCTATAGGTAGCTATATACTGAGCAACTTACCTCTTAGATGATGCAAATTTGTGTGTAAGTTCATCTACTTTCTTCTGTTGAAGGTCAAACTGTGCTGTGTGAGTCAAGGATAACTTAACAAAATGTGTAATACTTGCAGCTTAGTCAAGATATCAAAATCCCGGAAGGGGGGGGGGGGCACTGACATTGGAAAGGGGTATAGGTATGTGCCACCTTGAAGACCCCCTATTTCACCCTCTTCTGCTCGCTCTTTAGCATCCTCCCTTTTTTATAAGCCTGCACCAGCTCTTAAGACCCCATATTCGAAATCATGAAAATTTGCATTCCAAAGCCCCAATTTTATGAAAATGTGCATCCTAAAACCCCAATTTTTCAAAAAAAATTGTGTTTTCCTACATACATTTAGGTTTTTCAATTTTGCAGACACTATTTTTTGGAGAAAATCAGTTCTATAAGACTCTATTCTTCACCAAAAATCCACTCTGCTCTGAAGGACCTTGATGGCACACCCCCTACCCAAAAATGAGCCCCCCCCCCCGATCGAAAACATGGTGGATAAAAAAATGTGTTATTCACATATTTATTTGAAGTTGTAAATCAATTTCTATTAAAACAGTATTCTTAAATTCATCCAGCCTATGAAATTTACCATCACTCATCCGAAAATTTGCTCCTAGAAATGTCTAATGCTTTTTAAACAGGTGTTTCAGCTGGTTGACAAAGTTGTGACATAATCTATTGGTGGGGACATTGAGAACAGCTGTTTATTGCAATGACCGAGTTGATGGGCATTCCTGAAAGTAAGGGAACAACCCCTAAACACAGAAGGCAGGGCCATTCAACTCAATCAGCCATTGATCATCACTATTTGTCATGATTCCACCAACAGATGACATCCTGACCTCTATCACCCACCTAACATTTAGAGAATACAAGATGGACATTATAGTTTGATTGACAGACTATGGTGTGATAATGGATGCTTGCATACTTACTTGCTTATGGCGACTCAAAAGGTCAGACTTTTGTAATGGCCTTCCACACTGATAATAGATGCCCATCCATTATCACCAATAGACCGGCAACCAAACTAAATGTCCTTCTTTTATTCTCTTTCTTATGCAGAGTAGCTTAACTATATCTCATTCCAAAATGATTTTTCATGTACATTTGTGTAATTTAATCTACAACAAGTTAACAGAAGTTTTACCCATTTATGAAATTAACAAATCTAGCAAGTTGTTTACTTCTTTTTCGTTGCAATACACTGCTTTCTTCTGCACCAAACAGGCATGCACAGCGGGGCCTGGGTGCAGCACCTTGAAATGGATGCAGAATGCACAAAACACGCGATTGCGCTTGATGACGACATTGCCATCCAGCGCAGACTAGTAAAAGGCAGCAAAAACTATGAAGCGTCCAATAAAACGCCATCTTTTTGATAATTTACATATTAAACCACTCCCACTGGATCAGAATGAGAACTAGATTTTATGATAATCTTAATTTGGAATCCCGATGAACCTCTTCAATGATATACGGCATGATCATGCTATTAACACTTTCCACGCGGCAGGCGTCTGCAGATGACAATTCTAAAATTTCACAAAATGTTTCAAAAATATCACAATTATTGAATTCCATCACCACATTTAGAATCATCATGAGAAATGCATTGAAATAAGTACAAACATGCCTAGTATTGGTACAGTAATCCTTAAGATACCAACGAAAGTTGGAAAATGTTTCTGAAAAATCTGTTTTTGTATATTTGTTGCAAAAGGGCCACCAGACCACTCCAACATGTTACTCATTTACTGTTACTATATGACTTGGATTAGGGCATCAATGTACCCCAAATGAGGCACCAACAATACAAGCCACATTCCACATAAATGAATAGCCATCCATTCAATAATGCAAAATGAGTAACAGGTAGAAATGGATGTAGGCCCTTTTGCAACACAGATCTTCATATGGTAAACTAATAGCCGCGTGGAAAGTGTTAAGAGCAAGAGGGATTAAAGTAATGTAAACGGTGATAAAGCAAAGGATATCTTGACACTTGTTGCTGTATCGTTTTATCAGTGTACTGTAAGAAAACAAATAGAAAACAGAAATATTGATTATTCATTTTGAAATGCTTGATAAGGGTTAGGACTAGAGTTAGGGTTAAAGTTTAGTTAGATCACTACAGGCCCGACCGACCCATTTGACACCCCCCCCCCACATTTTTGAAGAACCCCACAACAGACCTACATTGTACCCTACCTGAGGTCCGTTTGCCTGCAGGGCTTTTTTCTTCGTAGCCTTAGGGTTAGGAAAATGGTTTGTAAGTAGGGTGAAATGAGAAACCGGCGAACTCTAGTACAACCATCCCACTGATAAGCGCAGGTTTTATGAATGTTGAAATTGCCGGGAGTGTGAATCCCATTTTGGCCACTTTTGGACATGAAATGGACTTTCAACTGGAAAAAACACAGCATTTGTGATTCCAATGATGTTTATAGGATATGTCAATGTATTTATTCAAAATTCAAATATTTTGAGGTTTGTCATGAATAATGTGGATGGAAACATGTTTTTCTGCTCAAATTCAACTAAAATAAACATTTAGTAGGTAGAGTATTACTAATTTTATTGATTATGTTTAAGTATACACTGAATGATGATTGTAATAAAAGAGCGCTCTGCACATAAAAAGTGGCCAAAGCTGAAATTAACATGCCTGAGGAGAATTTCCATAATTTGATAACGAAAGCTTCAAAATGGATATAACAAAATTCTTATGACATACAAAGATTGGTGAACATGATTATTAGTACTTTACATCCATTTGATATATTTTTCATGGCTAAAAATCATGTTTCACATGGGACACTTTTTTGACACGCCCTGTATTTCAATTTGAATATTTTGGGTATTTCAATTTAAATGGTGGCCTATACTGATTTTGGTACTTTGACCAAGGAAAGCTTGGATTAAAAAGGAGGGCTCTTTGCTCGCTCTTTCCCTGTGATTACCTGTCTGGAATCCAGTTTATCATTTATTACAGTTTAAAATTTGTGTTTGATATACTTCACTCAGGTTAGGAACTGGAATGTATGTAACATCTTTAAATATTCAAAGTATAAATGCATTATAAATGCAGTTTTACTGTATAATTCTAAAGTCCTCTTACTCTGTAAGGGCAATCTTCTTTTTCAGATCCGAATAGAATGCATGCTCCTTCTTGTAGCCATCTAGATCCTGCAAATAAGATAAATACAAATAATGATTTTATTTATTTTAAACTGAGAGTCCAATATATTGCCTTTCACTAAGCAAGGTCTGTGCATAGTCTGCTACTAAGATTTGACCCGACTGATTATGTAATGTGGTGAGGTCAAATCTGATTGGCCCAATGCTATGGTTGTGTCCAGGCCTCATGGTTGGCAAGATGCATAGATAATATGAAGAATACAGGGGGTGGCATTCCTGGACAGTAACTGTCACTGGACTGGTGTTTTATAAGGTAAATCCCAATAAAAGGGCTGCGCAAGTGGTGTAATTGAATTAAGATGTACACTTCCATTTTGTGCAGCACCTTTTAACCTAACCCGGCGGAGAGATGTTGGTGTGGATCAGGGGAGGGAGAAAAATTGAGGGATCTAACCACTGCGGTCCGACTCAGATTCGATTCACGGTCCTTCTGCACGCTCCTACCGATTGAGCCAACACGCGAGAGCTTGCCCGAGCAGCAATTTCTACCCAGATATGACTATGAGCTTGGTCGATGAAAAATCAATTTGAAAGCATGCGCTCGTGGGGAGAGGACTTTGCGAAGTAATTCGGAGTATTTAGGGGAGTTAGAGTTAATGTTACATGAAAAAAGGTGGTTCATTAACCCTATAACCCCGGCGGAGAGACTTTGGTGTGGATCGGGGGAGGAGGAAAAATTGAGGGATTTTGAAAAACAAACCCACTGCGGTCCGACCCGGATTCGATCCGAGGACCTTCTGCAAAAACGCCCGACTCTACCTGAACAGGATTATTTCCCTTTGTTTCTAGTCTAAGGTTAACCATATAATCATTATCAATTTCATCATATTATAGATCGTTTAGAACTTACCTCTAACAATTGTTGACAAGAAACACATCCGCCAGGGGGTACGCTATTATCATGTTCTGCAGTAAGTATTCCGCCATTGATGGCTGATGATGGCAGTCCATTGGTATCTGCTGCCATGGTAACTTAATCTGAATTGATGCAACTTTTCTGTTTAAAAATGGGAGAAAAATAATAATAAAATTAATAAAATAATTATTGGGCTTGTCCAACATAATTCTGAGTTGCTCATGATCTATGATTGCCAGTGCCTTTTTTTTCTGGCTTTACAGACGGCCTTTGTTGGGATTTGTTTATTAACCAATCCTAAGTTGGGATTTGCCAGCCTGCAAATTTTGCTTTGTTTTTCAGCCGTGCACATCGGCTAAATTACAGCCCTCCCTCATTGGTCTCCATTCATATCTTTTTCTGCAATCATACCAGAAGGTCCTCAAAATATTCCCCTCCCCCACCCGCTGACTGTTCATAGCTACTGTAGAATCAGTCCTCCTCTATGGATGCGAGTCATGGACAGTCTCCCCAAAGCTTAGTAAATAGCTGGACGGATGTTACAATAGAATGCTTAGAACTGTGTTCAACATCAACTGGAGACAGCATGTGACAAATAAGGACCTGTACGCGGATATGCCCAAAGTCTCGGATAAGATCAGGGAGTTTAGATCAAGATTCGCAGGACACTGCTTCAGAGGGTCCAATTAGCTGGTCTAGACCAGCCCTAACCTACATTGACATAATAAAGCATGACACAGGATTGCAGGTAGAAGAAATCATGACAGCTATGTTGGAAAGGAAGATTTGGAGAAGCATCATGGTTCGGGAATATCACCCGCCATAAGTCAAGTAAGTCAAGTCACCCGCCCTCATTACAAGTGGTCGTTGGAGTGGCAGTTTGGTATACACCTTTTTAGTGTCTAACCGATCAGATCATGTCAGCCGATCTCCGATCACCGATCATTTCCTCTTTGATCGGCCGACCCGATCCGATCACCGATTAAATGCGCAAGTGAACTGCAATGCCTAAAACAGTACATTTCTCTCGTGTGTGTTGCCATACATAGTGTAAATATAGTAGCATTTGTGTACTTAGCAAAGCAGATTATAACGAGTGAAAAACAAGTTCAATTTTTTTAAATAAAAAATATAATTATTTACTCTTTTTATTTATCGTGTTTACCTGATCCATATCTCTAAGGACACCTGTCAATCAAGTGTCAAGTCATTGTTTACATTTTACAAACAGTGCGATTGCGAGTGGCTTGCCCAGTACAACCGACCATGTGTGATGTGTGTTGACGCTTTACACGCGGCACGCTGGGTATTACGTAGCCCACCACATGGAAAACACGTCGTGTAATTGGATAAAGCACTGTTTTATTGTGGGATTTTAAAATACATCATATTCATAAACACAGATACCTGATAGTAAATTAATGTATTTGAGATTTTCAATATATTTAATTCTAGGCCTATCCATAAACTCGAAGTTTGAACTTAGTTTAGTGAATCTTTTAGTAAAAAATTTAATTTCGTACATAGAAGTGAAACGTAGCCTAGCCAATGACAAGCCTTGTTTGATAACGTCTTTGGCGGGCCATGACATGGGTATTTCCCGTAATAAAAACGAAAACAAAACATTGAACGTACATTCGCTGAATACCGCCGATCGAACTTATCTGAAAACAGGCGAGTTTGAAAGGATTTGTACCCTTATAGGCTAAATTCACCTGGTTAAACTAATTAACTAGTATATGTTATGTGAAGAAGTAAGAAAGTGAGTTTGAGAGGAATTTTAACGGAGAAAAGATGACATGATAACTTGATCAGCTTTAAATTGGGTTTTCATACTAGTGATTGATCGGTTCATCAGATCGGTAGATGAAGGAATTTTGCCGATCACCGATCAGATCCCGATCAGACTTATATTGGGCCGATCGGGAAACTCCCGATCTGATCGGTTAGACACTACACCTTTTGATCACCCGAGTCACATCATCATTCTTGTTCATGTTCATTTCATATTTGCTTTTCAGAAAACAATTATACGCATTTGACAAAAGTGTATCACTTTCCATGGAAAGGGTTTTGGTTTTGCTATCAGCTTTCCTTAATCCTTTTCTTAATCCTTATTGGTGTAATACATGTAATATAATTGTAAAAATATACCATTACTAATCCCAGTTTTTATCATAATGATAATTGAGGATGCAGCCTCCAACATATCTCCAAAAGCCTGCCAAAGGTCACAGACTCCTTCGTAAAGACTAGATTAGGGGATCATCCCAGTTTGTGGCTGTACACACATCAGTCCTAGGTCACGGGGCAGGGGTTGCACAGTTAACACGTCTGGTGTATTTAAGCCCCCTTCATGTTCGATTCCGAAAAGAAATGTTGCGAAGTAATCAATCAGATTCTAGTGCCCCTCGACTTAGTTACAGTTACACCTAAAAATGTATGATGATAGTCGTTAGTAACAAACTTACCAGGAAGCCCGTCTTTAAATTGTGTTTATTTTGATTAAAATAACAACCTCGACCAAAGACTAGTATTACAACTAAACTAGGCCTAGTATATAGAGAAGTAAGCTTATTAAAAAAAAAAGTTTTCTAATTTTTAGTTTCATTTTCGACCAACTTCTAAACAAAATTTCAGGATGTAACGACATTCAAAGAAGCATAATATATTGCCTTAAGTTTAACAAAATCCCTACAGTACATCACATGTTATTCAAGTCATGTTTTGTCAAAAGTAAAAACACATTTAGGCGTAAAAATCCGTAGCAGGAAACTCACGTGTCACCAACGTAATTCAGCCATCGTTTTATTTATGTTTTCTGTTCTGACCTTTGACCTAATTAAAAGTTATATTATAACGAGCTTTTAATGTACCATTTATAATAGAAAAATAGCAGGGTCAAGCAAGATTCATTTTATCTATGCTTATTCAATAACTATAAAAAATAAAATATTATTTTGATTAATTGTATGTTTTAGAGTTGATAGTATTTTTTAGATTTCTAGACAACAAAAAATCATTACATTACATTACGCATTACATTTACAACAACTGTACGTTGTAAATTACGAATCAGAAAACGAAAATGGCGTCTGCTGCAACTCTGAAAGTTTGTTTACGACATTTTAGGGCTAGAATTCCAGCTGTTTCTGCCTCTCATAATCTTTCAGTTAACCGATTTTATACTTCTGTTGGTGGAAGTAAAGAGACAATAAGAGATGGTCCGTTATGGCGTGAATATAAAGAAGTTAAAGGATTATGCGAACGATATGGTAAAACTAATCATGCTAAATTAGTTAGGCTAATCATGATATTGGACATCGCGTGCTCCACCAGCTCAATCCACCGCCCCCCCTATCACTAGCCGAATTAATCATATTGCATAAATCAGTGTTCATAATGTGTGTGTTTATTTAAATCTTTCTTAATTGTTGACCACCAAGAGGTCGGAGGCCGTCCTGGGTCCCTAATTATAGTAATACTATATATAGTTATAGTAATAATAGTAATGCAATTTATTGGCCAGTGCATGATCATGAATGATTGATTGATGATTGTATGATGTGATAATTATTAATCTTAATTCTTATATGAATAATAATTTCTTAGCTTTTTAATTTACTACTATATTCTAGTTATATAATCAAAACAAATAAGTGTCTGGCTATAGGTAAATTAACAATTGAACAAACATCACGACCGCAATACGAATTATATACGTCAAATCAACAAAGACGAACGCGCCCAAAATTATCACGTGAATAGGTGTGCGCGCTTCACGCAATGTACACGATACGCTGCTTAGTTGTGTTCGTTCAATTATTAATTTACCTATACTATAGTGGCTACATCTTGCATGACGTCCTCCTGTGACCTGTACGGAATCAACCGTGGACAACTATTATTAAATTAACAAGTTCAATCAGTTCCAAATTGGCGAGAAATATTTGTTTTTTATCTATCTGCGCGGGAAAGTAATCCCAGCGTATAAGCGTGATTTTGGCATACGCAAGTGTCACACATACAATGGCACTGCAACATTGCGCGCCATATTGCGCCACCCCCATGCAAGCATTTTTTTGCTTGCAACGCTCTTCTGAATTCATTCGCTGCTCAGGCCCGTCAGATGGGGGGGGGGGGCGACGGTTGCGATCGCCCCCCCTTTGAAAATCTTCCCCGGAAAATGTGTACACAGATGAAAAAATTTCGCGCGCTACGCGCGCAATATTAATTGCTACAGGCTTGTTTAGAGCCAAAATGTACCTCGATCGTGCAAATAATAGGTGCAAATTCGAATTCGAAGGTAAACTATGACACCATAATGGAACAGAAAAATTAGAAAATCAGATTGTCTCCGACGGAAAAAAAATAGCTCTATCACTTCCGGTGATTTTTTGTTGAAAACGCCCCCCCTTTGAAAAAAGTGTCTTACAGGCCTGCTGCTATAAGGCAAAAAAAAAAAAAAAGTTGACTTGCCCTTTCCGACCGACCCTAATTTTCGGAAATCTAGGGTCGCTATTTTTTTTAATAATTTGTTTTCAAAAAAAAAAAGATTGAAAAAAAGAATTACAAAAATTGAAAGAAGCACATAGCAATAAAAAAAGATCAAAACGTGTTTTTAAGTAGTATCTGCTTGTAAAAAAAAAAAAAAAAAAATCAAAAAAAATCCGACCGTCCGACCCTGACTTGACCCTGAAAGGGCAAGTCAACTTTTTTTTTTTTTGGCCTAACGGGTTTCGCCAATTTGGAACTGACTGAACTATAGTTTCACATTTTAATTTGTTTCAGCGCGCGCACACGATGGTCATGGATGAGTTACGGGACTTCTGGCAAGACATTGCCAATTGCTGATAATTTCAAACCATTCCCTCATCTACTGACTTCAAAATGTACTGAGGCGCAGGGTCATGCTTTTGGAATGCACTGCAATACCATGTTTTGCAATTTTGGATGAACGCAAGCGTTAGGAATCGGATTGTGATGCTCGGACCTACAAATAATTATATGTTTTGATTATATTATTAGTCTTATAGTATTATATAGGCTATCAGCTTCTAAAAAAACCTCAGAACCTGCTGATTATTTTACATACTTGTATACTAATATTTTACTAACTAGTCGCAGGGGCGGCAGGTTGTGGCGATTTGGAGTCACTCGAGTGGACCATGAAACACAAATTGCTCACAGGCTACAGGTACATGATGTATTTGTCATATCGCGCATGAAAAGGGAGTTATGTGATTGGCTAAATATGCCTTGGTAAGGCCAAATAATAATTGTATCAGAAGCATGCTTTCTGTTAAGGTTTGAAAAATGTGCATCCCAAGGCGTCAACAAATCCAGCCAAATGGAAATGTGTGCATCCATGGGCTGGTGTTAGGGCGCCATCTATTGTCGAAATTTTGTCTGACGTCATCTGATGTGTTTCATCTTAAATCCAAGATTGTGGCTCGCCACTTGGTAAACCCGGCGGAAATCACATTTTGTGAGCATATTAAATGGTGATTCGATGGCGGGGTAGATGGTGAAGGTAATATTCCTTTCCTGGATACTACCTGCATCATGTGAACGACTAGGGCAATACCAGGTTACTATTTATCCCAATTTGCAATGTTGCCAGATAATTGAATGGGCGGTACACTGTTTACATGTTTCTTCAACTAAAAGGATGACCGTTTTGGTTGCAGTCAAATGAAAGAATGGACAAATATGGCGCAGCAAGTAACCCAAAACAAACTTGTGCCGGGAAAAGTGACTGACTGGGCTGCCGCAGACGTATCACTGACCAGAGGGCAGAGGGTAAAATTCAACTTTCGGTCACCGACAAAGTTTTCCTAGTACTAGTCCATCGGAAAACTTTAATATTTCCCATACGTTGTAACAGTGATGTCACTAGCCAAAATGTAGTGCCGGTTAATTTTAATGACGGCGAATTGAGTAGGTGTAGCGAACGAAGTGCAGTGGATCATGGCATGGAATCCAGAGGCCTTCTTAATGTTTTTTAGGGTTTTTTTAATTTATATTTTTAGAGTGCCAGTTTGTTTACCTTTTTTTTTTAAAGTGCTGCGCGAAGATTGTGAGAGCTGGGCGAATCCGCCAGGTGCCGCTCGGCGTAGCTACAACCTGTTTTGTAATTGATGATGTAATGACATATTGTTTATGTTTAATTATACTGTAGCTTCCAAACATGATGTCAATGTGGATCCACAAAAGATATTTGCTAACAATGAAGTGAAATTATCCAGCATTGAGGTTTATGGATTTGATTATGACTACACTCTAGCATGCTATACAGATGAGCTACACAGGCTCATATATGACCAGGCATTGGATAATCTTATTGGAAAACAGATGGTAAGTCAACACCTTCATGAAAACTATGTATACAGGGTGAGTCAAAAAGGAGTTGTACAGGAATGAATATTTGATTTAAAATAGACCAAACAAACTTGGCAAACCAATGAGGCACGTATTCAAAGAGCTAGTTATTCCGCTCATATGACAAAAGGAATCATTGAAATCGATTAATTATATCAGGAGCTATGCCTGTTTTAATAAAAGAACCCCTTTTTTTAGCTGTCCACGGAACGCTTACTTAGAAGTTAGAGCGGATAGATTTCAAGTAGGTTCTGTGGACAGCTAAAAAGGGGTCTCTTTTATTAAAACAGGCATAGCTCCTGATATAATTTATCGATTTCAATGATTCTTTTTTTCATATAAGCGGAATAAGTTGCTCTTTGAAAACATGCCTCATTGGTTTGTCAAATTTGTTTGGTATATTTTCAAACAAATATTCAATCTCATACAACTTCTTTTTGACTCACCCTGTATAGTCATAATCTTGAGAAGTAGAGCTGTATTTTTCCATATCTTTTACTATGTGAGGTGATTTGACACATTTATTTTACAATTAGTTTTACCTTTTGTGTCACACGTACACGATTCAAGTTAGGAGATAGCAAATCACATTAACTGCTGAAAAGAAAATAGGAAACAGAATAGAAACACCATGGAATAAGTTTCATCAGGAATTCAGAAGAACTGAAGAACATTACGATTTTTTGTTGAAAATTCCAGGTATTACGTAAGAAACTTACTTTTTTCCATGGGTTCGACAACTGTTGTCTTCCTCAGTAAATTGTGTTTGATCCAGCGCTAGTGTTTCTAGGTTGTTTTTTGATAATGTCATAGACAAACTAAGATCGACTACGTAATCCCACATAGTGACTTTCTTGTACACTGTGAATTGAAATTCAACACCGGACCGAACTCCTGTATGTGACACTTACTTCCCGGTCGCGATAACATTCCTACTTGAAAGGCTCGCCTGAAAAAAAAATTGTGAAAAAAACCCCAAATATTTTATTTTTTTCATAATCCTAGATGTCGCTATACCTTTTTGATTAATTGATTGATTGATTGATTGATTGATTGATTGATTGATTGATTGGTTGGTTGGTTGGTTGGTTGGTTGATTGATTGATTTATGAATTGATAAACGTTTATACCTTTGCTAGTTTCCTCCAGGTATAAAAGATGTGCCATACCGACCTGAATTTGGCATCAGAGGTCTACACTTTGACACACGTAAGGTAGGAATGTGTAAATTAGAATATATTGTTATAACTATTGAAAATAATAACTGTAATATTATAAAACGTTTTTTAAATGTTTCAAATTGGCACCCTTCACGCATATGATTCACAAGTGCGTCCTGTTGTGTTATGCAAGCTTTATGTTCTTCTGTATTACAATTTGCTGCTGTAAAGACGGTTCGCAAAAACATTTGGTAAAGGATGTAACTATCTCTTTACCATATATCTGTCTGTATTGTCTTGTCTTGTTTTGTCTTGTACTTGTTTATTATCTTTTGTTTAATGTGTATTATTTATTGCCTCTATATAATTTTGTTTTAATATTGGAAATAGGAGGTCGGCATGATTCTGAGTCATGCAGGCAGGGTCGTCGTCATATTTTCGGTAAAAACTTTTGATTTTAAATGGTCTATAACAAGCATTCTCAAAGCATCCTTAGTGGTGCGAGAGTGGTTTATTTTTATTTTTAAATAATAAAAAATTTAAAAATTAAATAAAAATAAATCATATCATTTCATAGGCCTACTAAAATCAACCACTGACCGTCTGTGAGAAAAAACTTGCCCCTCTACCAGACCGAGCCCTGTTTTCCTCGGAAAAATAACTTGAATTGTGAATTCTAAAAAAATATGACCAACGAGAGGTGATTTAAGTCAGTTAAAAAACCCAAAATCCAAGAGCTTCAGGGGGGCTGCCCCTGGACCACCGCCGGGGCTTCGTCCCTGGACCCCAAAGAGAGCTTCAACAAGTTGGTTACTAAAATGTGGAGCATCAGTAAATCTAGTTGAGAAAGCCTGGTCTATACAATGTATTGATGCTTAGTGGACAGCTCATCTCATATTATTTGCAACCTTACGAACCTTTCTTGTCTATGACTTACATCTCAAGTGATGCAGCAAATATTGGAAATGTGTTTGTTTTCTTTTTCTTCTCACAACAGGGTCTCTTAATGAAGATTGATACATTTAACAGTATACAACATGGCACTATCTACAGGTAAGGCAAAAACAAAGGTTTGTCTCACATACATTTGGGAAAGTAGCTACAGTACAGCTCGAAATAGAGTGCACGATATCAACGCACATCAGTGCAATGTCAGTGCAATGTCATTGCAATATCATTGCAATGTCATTGCAATGACATTGCAATGACAGTGCACTAATCGGATTACAATTTGCAATGTCATTGCAATGTCAGTGCAATGTCATTGCAATATCATTGCAATGTCATTGCAATATCATTGCAATGTCAGTGTACACTCTATTTCGAGCTGTACTGTATGCGATTTATTTATTTTTTTAGAAAAAATAGCTATGCTAAATGCGAAAATTCTATCATCTATGGATGGCCCATAACAGCTCAGCTCATAGAGACAGGTTTCAAGTGCTCCTATATAGCTACTTTTCCTACTTTCTCCTACTTTTTGAACCATGCTCCTATTATTATACTTATCCTACTTTTTGGTCCTTTTATCTTCTACATTTTCACCTGGGTCTGCTTGAAAGCCTGTGGAGGTGACTAAATACCCAGGTCTTGCAACCAAGATATCTTTATTTATGTTCAATTTATTGCTGGCAATTTGTCAATGTGATCACATCAGAGAATAACTCATGATAGCATTTCTAATACATGTTAAATTATACCACACATAATATAGTTGAAAGTCTTTTTTCCATGATGGCCTTGACAAAATTCAATGTATTATATCTTTCAGAGGATTGACACCATTATCAACAGAAGAAACAATAGAAATATACAGGGGTACACACATAGCAGATGACTGGTTAAAACCAGGAAAGGTGAGGCTTGTTTATATAAATTATGTTTGTATTGTTCTACTCTGACAACCCATGCCTAATGCTAAACTATTTTCATCAACTTGTTTTATAAGTTCATCGGGTATTGTTATTGTTAAGGTAAATAAGTAGAAACATTGTGTTCATCAAAACCAATGATTAAAGGTATATTATGTGATCTGTTCCAGGGAACACCCTCAACAGCGAAAAAAATTGAAAGTAGATCTTCTTGCAGATTTACATTTCTGATCATAAATCGTACATACATTCCAAGTTACAGTGCAATACGATTCTTAATTACTTCAAAATCATGGTTTTAGAGTGAAAATAAACTGTCGGATATCCGACAACTTATTTTACTCTAGTCTAAATTCACTCTAAAACCATGATTTTGAGGTAATTAGGAATAGTATCGCTCTGTAAATTGAAATGTATGTATGATTTATGATCAGAAATGTAAATCTGCAAGAAAATCTACTTTCTAAAAAAAATCATGAATAGAGGGCGCTCCCTGGAAAAGATCACATAATATGCCTTTAAGGTGATAATTGGAAAATTACTTACCAACTAACGTTTCATCATGACTTGATCAGTCAGATTTCATCAGAGTTTTGATCCACTACCGGTACCCCAGGGCCGGAACTAGTGTTTCTAGATCCGCTGGAACCAGTGTTGCCAGATTTGTGTCAGTCGTGGATTCCAGAGATTACTCAACATGTACGTGCCCTCTTCAAACTATAGCTGGGGTATATTGTTATTTACAATATTGCAGATCTCGCATCCATATTCAAAGTAAATTTGAATGTCCACTTCCCCAAGTGTGTTGTTTTATGATTATTAAACTGAAGCTATAAGTTTGAATCTTGTAGAATGTTAGATATAAATATGTTTTTTGTATTTGATTTGATTTAGGATAACTATCACATCAAGCAATTGATGGATTTGTTCAATATCCCAGAGATGTGTCTACTATCAAATGTTATACAGGTAAGAAGGATTGTATTGTATTCAGGGTTATAGCTTAGCCAGATTGAGTGCCAGCTAACTTTAATGACGGCGAACGAATTAAGTGTAGCGAACGAAGTGCAGTGGATCATGGCATGGGATCCAGACGCCTTCTTAATGGGTTTTTTAATGTACTTTGAGGGTTCCTACCACATAATTTCTTGTTTATGATGCAGTTTAATGATTCTATCCACAATCTTTTTATTTTTATTTTTTAAGAGTGCCGGCCAGCCAGCGTGAGTGCCGGTATGCCCGACCGGCGTAGCTATAACCCTGATTGTATTCCATCATGGAGCTTCACCAATTTTTAGTTTCACATTTTTCAATTAGTTCCATCGGGGGAAATAACAGAGAAAAACTCAAGATTTGATCTAATGAAATGTAAAGGCAAAACAATGTATTTTCCAAAAGGTGTCATGGTCCTTGGTAATTTCCTAAAAGAGAAAACCAAAGGTTGCAGGTATATGGTCCTTTGTATAAGGTGATGGCAATTAATGCAATCCCCAATGTCCTCTGTTACTATAAAAATAATTGTAACCACATTTGACACCAATCAAGTTATTGTCAAGAATGAATATTTAAGGAAAATACTTTTAAATATTTTAAAAATTACAAAACAAAGAACTTAGTCTTAAAAATTAAGCTGATACGTCTAAACAATAATCTATTAGATATTCATCATTTTTAAATGTTATGACAATGTTTTATGCATTTATTATTTAATAATCTCTTCTATTTTATTTCTCCAATTAGTACTTGATTGATCATGAGATTGACTATGATCCAGAATATCTGTTCAATGATATTAGGGTAAGTGTATCTCCATCCGGTCCTTCAGCATGTATAAAGTAATACTTCCTATGTATAACCTTTGAGCAGTCTGCTCTAGTCTTTGTCAAAGACACCTCTCGAGTGGCAAGCGCAGCGAGGCGCGACCCATTGCAAGCGCCGAAGGCTTCGGCGCAAGGCAGAGCAAAGCGAGGTTGTCTTTGTGCAAATAGCTATTCTACCATAAGCAATATGTGTCGATCAAACACAGTCGTCATCATAACACACGATTAGCTCCACCTAACTCTATTGACGACAACATAAAAGATAGGACTTGGTACCGATGACGTCTCCCGATATAGCATGACATCATTATCAACCAATCAGCAAGCGCAATTTTTCCGACCAAAATCGTCCGTAAAACACTACGAAACATAACACAGAGAATATTTGCTGAAAGGCTTTGTATTCCACAAATTTGATAGAGGGCGCTCACACTGTTTTACCGCCACAAAGCCTTGTTGAAAGGCTAAGTCTGCTCTAACATGTTCAAGGGCCAAAAACACATCTATCAAAACCTTGTAAGTGCTCTCGTCTCGCCCCTGAACATGTATAAAGCAAACGTCCTATGCATTACTGTTGGGTAGTTTTACTTTATACATGCTAAAGGGATGGAAAGCATATAAGGTTTTGACAGAACATCAACAATATTACTTTCGCCTTGCCTAACCTAAGATTTTGTCAAAAGTGACAATGACTTCTTCATTTTTGACCTCATCAGTCCTGAAGTAATGAGAAACCAAAAGTTGTCCGACGGCTTCCCTCTTTTATACCTTTTTTTGTACTTGTTATGGAGTCCCATCATGAAATACTTTTTATCTAACCATTCTCCAATAGTGAAAGTGAGAAACTATCTCGGGGGGGGGGGGGATTGACTATTACGCTAAAGGCCAAATAAAAAATATAGTAGTTTCTCGTCCTCGCGCGCATCCATTTTGGCTGCCGCATCAAAAAAAGGGTGTGTTTTTTTTTTTTGTTTTTTTTAAATATAAATATTCATGCAATGCATTGGAATAAGTACAAAAATGTATAATATTGGGTCAGTAATCATTGAGATAAACTTTGAAAATTGTGAAAGGTTTCTAAAATATCTGTTTTGTGTAAGGTAAAAATAATAGCTGCATGGAAAGAGTTAAGGCGTCTAAAATCGGCCATTATCAAGAAACAGGTTGCTTATCAAAGCCCTGTCAATATTTGACTCATTAAGAGAATCAAATTATGGAGAAAGACATTCCAAAAACCTCATTTTATGATGAATTTTGGCTCCAGAGGAAATACACATTCTGGGGTTAAAAATTGACTTTTAAAAGTGCTAAATAGGCAGGCCTGTTTATATTCAGGTCACATCACATTATTTTCCTGCTAAATTACACTAAGTCAGGTCATTTTAAATCAAAATATTGTTCAAAGTCTTATCAAATTAATATGTTGTAGGCATGTCTTTGTCATGGCAAGTCAAGTCACAAGTAAAAAACAAGAAAATTACAGCTACCCTGTTCACTCTCAAGTGATATTACATACACTGAGCCAAAAAAGAAACTTATAAAAAAAGAAACTTATACAATTTTAACAGATCACCAAATAATATTCTGTGCATGAAAATGTACCAAATTTGGATACAATATTACTGCAATGTATCGCTTCAAATGGCAGTCAATAACCAATTGTTTGCTTCAATGACACAAGAGAAATGTGCACTGCCCCTATGGTGATCTGTTAACATTTTATAAGATTCTTTTTTGGCTCAGTGTATTAGTATTATTACAAAAACAATTTTCCAAAGATTAATTTGATGCTTGGTATATTAAGTAATTGATAATAATTAAATGAAATAAATATCCACTTTGATTTCTATCAATTACAGAGTGCCGTCAAAGAGGTTCACTTAATCGGAACAATGCACAGAGAAGTGGCTAACAATGTTGGTAAGCTAGAAAGTATTTAGTATTGTAGTAAAATAACTCAATGTTTAAACACAACATCAAGAACAAAATGGATTCCTTGAGAATGCAATCGTAAATCATAGAATGGGGGAGAGAGGGAGGCTACAGACTGTCCCCACCCACCCCCTCATCGACGACTACTATAGTTTGATCAGTTCCAAATTGGAGAGAAATATTTGGTTTTGATCCAGATAAAGTAATCCAAGTGTACGTGCGTGATTAGGCATAAAAAAGGTGTTTGGTTGTCCTCGACAGCCTGCACTGATTTCAGAGCCGCACATATATTTTTTTATTTTTAAAAAAGTGTTCATTTCATTTTTGGTTTTATGTGATATAAGTATTCGAGCAGACCAACTTCGTTTCATCATCAATCTAGACACTTCAACATCATCCCCCAGTATGCAATTCCATGTAACCAGTGGTAACACGATGTTCATTGTATAACATCGCACAGGCGTCGAGACTATACTATGAAAATTGGCCGCTCGTGCAATGCATGTTATTACGTACTAAAAATATAGTGTGAGAAATATTAAAATATTGTTTTGTTAAATATGTTTTCCAAAATGTTAAACAACAACATTTTAAACACTGTATGAAACAATTTTTGCTGCATTAAGCACGAACAATTAAGTTATATTAATACTTTCACGTATGTATTTCTTACGAAACTCGCGTGTCAACACAACGGTTAAAAAAATTCAAAATTCGCTGCTTGTGCAATGAATGATTTTACTACATGATATGAGAAAATATTAAAATTTGTTTTTGGGGTATAATTTGTACAAAAAGTTACGCAAAACAGCTTTATTATTAATTTCAACATTGTATAAAACATTATTTTCTGCATTAGGTACGAAAAATATAGGTTTTATTAATACTTTCATGTGTAAATTTCTAACAAAACTTGCACATCAACGCAACTACCTTTTAGGCAAAACAAGACAAAAATTCCAAAAGCAATGCAATGGCGACCTACACTGGTCTGCCCATCGCAAGCTGGGTTTCAAAATGTTACTTGACCAAGTTTGCAGTGTTGCAACTCATTCAACAATATTGGAGGTTTACATAACCAACATTGAGAATGTGGAGAACCATACAAAGCTTATCATAAAAAGTAGCTGAAGAAAAAGTAGGACAGGTTTGTGTCATGCCGTAGATGAAACTATCACAACACTACAAGACCTTGGACTTCGGAGTTCCCATTGAATTTAATAAAACAAAAAAACAAAATTTGCCCGCCCGCACCTCATCTCTCAGCTGTGTGGAGGACAAGCACGCGTCACGCGCACGCGTCACGCATATCATATACAGTGCGTTGGTGCCTTTATGCGCGCCTGCATTCGTCTGTATTCATTCGCTGCTGTAAGGAGGCTTCGTCAATTTGGAACTGATCAAACTATAGTGAGAAGGAATAAAGTTAAGAAGGAAAAACATCTAACTGAGAAAATCTATCCAAATTTTCTGACAATTTCCTTATGGTAATACGTGAACAGTGGGGGATTTCACTGATGTTATTTCTGTTTTACCTTTCAGAGAAATACCTTGAAAAAGACAGTACAATATACGAGTTGATTAATAAGCTATACAGCAGTGGAAAGAAAGTCTTTCTCATCACAAATAGTCCATTTTGGTTTGTGTAAGTATATTATAAACCCCTCAAAAGTTCAGAATTTTGTTTCAATCTCCTAAATTTGGTATATTTTGTTACATGTTCATAAATAGTGTTTTGTACATTTATGTAAAGCTGATGTGTTTAGGCCAAATTGTTTGTCTCAAAGCTCCCGCACGCGTTAGTTTATTGATGCGCATTAGAAAAACAAAAATCTGAAAAAACTCTTTTTTTTCTTTCTTTTTTTTTCTTTTCAAAAAAATAAAATAAAAAAATCCCAAAATTTCACAGATTTTTCAGATTTTCATTGATCGCATCATCTTAAATACCAAATTTCACTTTTACAAGGATTTCAATATTTTATATTTAAAAAATAAATAAAAATTGAAAAAAAACCGCATTCCGCATTAGTTTTACAACAAGAGAGGAGCTTTGAGACAAACAATTAATTTAATTTGGCCTTATCTTTTCAATGATGCCCAATTTGTAGTATCGCTTGTTTTTGTGCGACAGGCACTTGCTTGAGATTTTGTTTTTTGAAGAGTTGTCTTTAAATTTATAGATGTCTTGCTATGACTATATTGGCTAGGTCTGGCTCAAGTAAAAGTCAACCATTTCTCTGTATTTTGTATGTTCTGTAGCTGGAATTGTTTTTCAGTTGTTGCAAGCTATATAATATGAATATAATAAATCAAATATAGCCAAGTTAATTTCACATTCAGTAGTCAGTACAGTCGTGAATGATCTTGTTACTCTTTCTGATTACAATATTATTACAATGAAGTTTATACTATGCATTTGTAATATTACTCTGTATCTTTATTTTGGTATAGTCTGTAATTGCTATTCTGTTAAGTGTTTTCTGTTCTGTTGGGCATAAATAGAAAAAAGGCAACCTTGATGCAATGGACGAACTTATCTGATTTTAACACATGAATATGGTTTATTACTACATAATAATAAATAATAATAATAAATAATAAATAATAATTAGTATTTATATAGCGCCTTTTCAAAGTGATCAAAGCGCTGTAATTACGAACACAGCGTGCACTGTTTTGCTCGCTTTACCGGACCAGAATATGGTGCGCTGAACTCAGGCCATCACACTGGTTGCTACGAGATCAGCTTGAGTGCACACCTATGTATGCACAATAAACACTTCCCTGCACCAACAATACCGAGTTATTGACCGTAGTATATGGTCCTAGCAACAGTGGACATAGTCGTTACAGCCTGTTTTGAACAAATTAGTGCTTGACACCGTACATTTGTCATGACAAAATATCGGCTCTCTTTGTTTGTGGACCATTTTTTGGGGGACACGCTATATTTGATGTGACATCTTTCATAAGGAGTCCAATCAACATTAAATTTAAGGATATAAATGAGCGCTCATATCTCTGGTGCCCATGTACACACAGACTCTGTGATCTAGTGAGTAATCCTTGGCTGCAATAGCAAAAGGGGACTGGGTTCGAGACCATGTAACTTCAAAGGTGAACTACCACTCTGGGTTTTTAGCCACATCCTCTTCTTTTGGGAATTTGACAAGGTTACAGTTTCTCCATGTTAATTGATGTTAACTCTGTACAGTCTGTCATCGAGTGAACAGGTGTATGACCAATTTGTATGTGGTGAACTACCAAAGTGATGGTAGGCCAGCTTTTAAGGGCTTTGTTAATTTCATTTACGTCAGTTTATCTCAGTCTTTATTATATATTTTTAAATGTATGGTTGTTGATTTCCTTACAGCCATTGAAAGACATTATTATGAGCTAGAATCGTATTGTTTCTTTCAGAGATAAAGGTATGCAGTTTTTAATAGGTCCTGATTGGACAGAGCTATTTGATGTCATTATTACGCAATCCAGGAAACCACTGTTCTTCAATGACACAACAAGGTATTTTAATAATACATAATTATAAGGCTATATTAAAAGAGAAAAAATTGTTTCAAAGCTCCCACGCGCGTTAGTTGTTAATTGATGCGTGTTAGAAAGTAAAAAATCATGTTTTGTTTTTTTTAACTTAAAAAAAGTTTCATCGATTTTTCAGATTTTCATTGATCACATCATTTTAAATACAAAAGGTCATTTTTACAAGGATTTCAATATTTCATTTATAAAAAAAAACACCTTTAAAAAACTGCATTCCGCATTAGGTTTTGAAAAACTGAAGAGCTTTGAGACAATAGATTTTTTTAATATAGCCTTAAGAGTTCAGATTTCAAAACTAACTGATTGGACAGAACTAAGCTGTTATAGTTTGATCAGGTCCAATTTTCGAGCCTCCTTATAAGTACACACCACCAAATCATATTTTGCATTCTGATATTACACGGCAGTGTTTGAAAATAAGATTGACCCCCCACCATAAGTCTAAATTCAACATCCTAGAAAAGGTAATAAATGCTGTAAATGTACCTAAATATTTCATAATTTTGCATATGTAGGTTATTTCCTCCACATCAGGCCCAAAATCTCTAGCTTTTTCTTGAATAGTATATTTCTCGCTAATTTGGAAATTACTGAATGATAGATGCTTTGCAATGAAAGGCACAAAACCTTTGTTATTCAATAACATGACATGGTTGAAAGAAGTATTATGAAATTAAAATACATCAAATTCTACAGTATGTGAAATAAAATTCACACCGAAAAATCGTTTTAGCTTCAAAATTTAATTGTTGGACTGAGTTAATTGATGTTACTGTATTGCAGACCGAAAAAACTCTATTTTTCATTGACACAAGTTATCAGAAAAACAGTATCAATAGTAGCGTAAAAGTGGTAATCTTCGTGTGATTAAATGTTCGCGCTTTGCCAACTTTCAGCCATTTCGCTTGATTTTAAATTCACGATTTGAAAGTTCATTACATAGCCTTATGCACACAAAAATAATTCTTCCTTTTTCGCAGTAGCTGTTTGTAGCCAGAAAAGCACAAACATTAATATAGCGCGAAGAGGTCCACATTTACAATAACATAGGAATGCTTGCAAGAGTCAGGTCTAGCTTTAATTATTTCATTAACATGATATTAACGGTGTATGTTCCGATCACGTTTTTGGGGCTATGATTTTTTTTTCACATCATGATATTTTGATATCAGAAGAATCCCCATATTTTTCTCATTATGTCCGTCAAATCTTAGGGGCTAGAATTGTTCCATTTAGAAATTACAGGGTGAATCAAAAAACATTGTGCACGATTTGAAGCCGCCATTTGACCTTGATGCGTGCATTGAAACATAGATTATTTGTTGTTTATATAAAGCGTTGTTAATCTAGTTTATCCTCCCAAAGTATGAAAGAAATCTACTTAAAAATAAGCAAACTGTGGCAAGTTTCGTAAACTGACTGCGTTTTTCGCCATTCCAATGGGATTTACACACAGTAAAATTGGTTTTGCTAATATGGTCATTACTATCACATTAATTGTCAAAATGTTCCTGTAAAATCATTCTTTCACTCTGGGATAAGTAATTAATAGTCTGATACTGAGTTGTCAAATGAAAAGGTAAATCTGAATACAAGCATCACCTGTTACAGACCAAGAAGGCAAGAAGTCTTCAAGAAGTGGAGGCGCGTGTCAGAGCTGAAGTGACAGGCTACACCGCAATAGGGGAATGGTTAGACGAGCTGTTCGCAACATGTTGGACAGGGCACACACATGTCTTCAGCAAAATGGTGGCCATGTCGAAGGAAGGCTTCATTAACAAAACTTAATATCAGCAAACAACTAAATGATTTCTATTTTGAATTGCAAGGAAGCTATTATTGTATGCCTTAAAAAACACCTTTAGCAGAAGACCGTAACTCATACCGTGTAAACCTAAAGGCAAATGTGAATGACCTTTTAGTGCAATTATCAAGAAACCAAGTGTCTTCAGAACATTTCATTTGTGCAATATTTTTAGTTTGTGAAGTATAATTTCTTTCTACAATGTTTTACCACCTTTGGCTCATTTAATATACCAGGAACCTGTAATAAATTACAGGCACAACAATGCCTTTCTCGTAGGCTCTCACTCCATACCATCATGCTGCTGCTATATTCATGTCTTAACTGTGTAAATCCCATTGGAATGGTGAAAAATGCGGACATTTTACAAAACATGGTACAGTTTGCTTATTTTTTAGTCAATTAATTTCATTTTTGGGGAGGATAACTAGATTAACAACGCTTTATACAGACAACAAGAATTTCATGGTTCAATGCACGCATCAAGGTCAGATGTCCGTTTCAAATCGTGCACAATGTTTTTTGATTCACCCTGTATAGGCAAAAATGTGGTAAATTACTGCCAAAGGTGGTTAACCACCAACCAGTTTGTGTACCACTCAATGGGCAATAATTTTGTGACCTTGTGCTTCTAAAAAAAGAACCATTGAAGTTATGCAACTCAAACTTTGAATGTGCCAATTTTAAGGATGACCTTTCATGTAAAATAGAAAACATCAAGTTGAAAATCTGGCCAGCAATCGGAACATCTACCTTTAAGAATTGTTTATTTATAATGCATAATTACATAAACCAAGACGAACATTGATACTTCATCAAATGATAACCACTGCTGTCTGGGCACACTCATATCTATAGAATGCTGCCCTCAGCAGTTATGAAAATGATTACTATAGTAGATTTATAAACTCTGGCCGATCGGTTTCGATTTTGGACCTGGCGTCCATTGGGCGTTAGAAGAACCCATTTTGACCAATGATGAAACAGCGGTACCTTTATAGATGTTATTTTTTGCGCTCCATAATCAAATGCTATTCATGATAATGTAGCTTTACAAATCACGATAACCAAATACTTAATCCAACAGCTTCGAATATGTTAACCCTTTGGAAGCGGTCACCATAATGATAAAAATTGACTTTATACAGTTTTCGAAAGAAAAATGTTTTGTTTGTCATTCAACCTTTTCATAATTTAGTGGATAATCAAGTTTCACTTTTTACTATTTTCCATTTTCCTTATGTACATGAAATAAAGGAAACATTAAACTAAAGAAGATCGGTTCATCGTATTTATTTGTGCGGAAAAAACGAATTAATTCAATCATCATTTTTTGTATAAACCATTTGGCCTAGATGGAGAAAAAATTATATCAAACTAGATATGGATTATGAATGTTACTTTATGTATTTCTGGCTATTAGACCACCTGAAAACCTTTATCAATTTATCTGAATAACAACACATCTTCTCCCATCTTCTTTATAAAAAATATGCGGGCTATTGACCAACACCTGTTTGCAGGCTTTAAAGTCAATGCAGCTAATTCATGTAATTTTGCCGCAAGTTCCCATTCACTAGGTTTATATAGTTGTTCACCTATCTATACATAGTGCTAAATACGTCACAATAGTAGTACAGGCACTGATGATGACAAGGTATTAACCTTGCATATTACGATTAAGATTCGAGTGCCTCCCCTCTTTTGCTTCTGTTACCTCTAACTGAAATGGTAAATCGGCCAATGTCTGCGAATCAACTATAGTGAAATGGGCGGGAGTATTGGTACCGAATAATGGTAATTCTGTTTTTCTATTATTTTTCAGGCCATTCAGGTCCATATACCCAAAGACAGGGATGCCTTCATGGTCCAGAGTTAATCAACTACAAAAGGGAAATATATATTTAGAGGTAATGTCTTCAAGCTAAAATAAGCTGACAACATCGTAAAACAATTCCCATTTCTTTGTCATACAAAGACTGTTAGCCACCATTATTATGTTAGGAGGTGTCCAAGTGTGGGATAATATTGGATCCAAAACATAATAATGATCACATTGGATGATTTACGCCCAATATGTAGATAATTGGTCTCGCTATAAGTTTACCCAATATTTTTAAAAACTTATAGCTTGACTAATACATATGGGCTGAATCTATCCAATTTTATATCAAACTTGGATCATACATGCAACATGGCAACCTTCATATGTCAATGAGGTCAAAAGTCACATATTAAGGCCAAAGGTCAGTTTAGGTCAAGTTGTAAAATAGACCGAAAACATCCAAAAATACGAAGAACGTTTGGAACTAAGTCCAATTGCAAACAAACTTGGTTTATACTGCAACATGAAAACCTTCATATAAAATCATTGACTTTTTAGCATGTTCACTTATCTACCTTTAAAAACGAACGACCTATTTCAGACTGTGCCTGTATTTTTTTTTGTATGTTGTAAAATGCTTTGTGATCTTGCCCCTGAAGTACCTCTTGCCCCTGAACATGTATAAAGCAACACTTCCTATGCATAAACATTAGGCAGTTTTACTTTATACATGTTGAAGGGCTGGAAAACATACAAGGTTTTGACAGAACAGAAACTACATCCTTCTTATCACTTTAGAAATGCTTGCTTACTTGCTTAACTCGGGTGTTGTCCCCGACCTATGATGGCTCACCACATTTTTCTGTCATTCATTGCTGTCTTTATGTTACAGGTTTCCAATTCAGTATCTTACTTGAGTAATTCAATAAATGTCAGAGCAGGTCTTCCCAGTTTTCTTTTGCCATGTTTGGGGATCCAGTGCACCAGATTTGATACTGGCTCCACATTTCTGAAACAGTTGACAGCAAACCTTGTTCTTCTCTTCTTCTCTTCTGGCTTATTTTGGGGAGATCACCGTACAATTGGGTATTGGATGTGTTGTTTCCAGTTGACATTGAGTACTGGTCTCATCATTCTGATGAAGCAGCCATCAAGCTCTTTCTTTTACTTGTCTTTAAATGGTCCATGCTTCACATCCATGTAACAGCACTGACTCTACCATTGAGGCAAACAGCCTCAGTTTGAATTTTCAAGAGAGAGTTGACTTCCATATTTTGGTCATTCTACTACATTTTCTCCATGCTGCTGAAAGGCACCCTCACACATACCTGTAAATATATTTCAAAACTGCATTCTTGATTTCCTGTTTACATACCTTTCTATAATGACTTTTTTTCTACCATTCTTTTATCCTTCATTTCCTTATCAGGGCAATGTGCAACAATTTACCAAGATGACCTCGTGGGAACCATCTTCTGTGCTATACTTTGGTGACCATGTCTATAGTGATCTTGCTGATCCTGGCCTCAAGAATGGCTGGAGGACTGGTGGTATCATACCAGAGTTGGAGGTATGTATGGAATTCATTGGGGTTAGGATGTGTGGGATTTCAAAGGTACTGGATGAAGGGTATATATGGGTGTGGTGGGGTTGTCAAGTATTGTACTTCGGTGACCATGTCTATAGTGACCTGGCTGATCCTGGCCTCAAGAATGGCTGGAGGACTGGTGGTATCATACCAGATGTCAGGTTCATTATTTGAATTATAAATTGTCCTAATCATAATACTGGAACCTTGATGTAACACGAGGGATTATACAAAATAATGGTACACAAGTATATATATATATATATAATATTCAAATGTCAATTTTTAATCTATAAATATGTATTCTCATAATTCATATACAGTTGTATATAACGACATAGATCATTACATCAATCAGTACATTATGTTGTCAAGAGCAGATTATCAGTTAACATCTGCATTTCAAAATAAATTCACATTCATGTAAGGACTGTATATTATATGTGCAATCCAATAGTTGTATTCGACATAGATCATTACATTACATCAATCAGTACATTCTGTTGTCATGAGCAGATTATCAGTTAAATATCTGTATTTCAAAATAAATTCACATTCATGTAAGGACTGTATATTATATGTGCAATCCAATAGTATCTAATTAGATCATCGATTCATTACTCACTGGGGTTTTGATGATCGAGGTAAAATGTCTGTTTCACAGCAATTAATCAATCCTTCGATAAGGGATCATGTCATATATTACACATACAATTCATCAAATCAACATTTCATATTTTTGTAATATGCAAATCAATATGGACAATCAAAGTTTATCATTATGGAAATACCTCGAAGACAAACGATGACGTGTAACCATGGTGACGTTGCTTCTCCATACGCTTTCCCGCGATTATAGATTCTGTGATTTGCGTTTATCCGAGTTATGAATGTCTTTTCGCGTTAACATCTAATAGTCTAATAGAAGTATGCGTGGTGGTAGTGGGATACTCTTGTATTGGAATCCAGACTGTGATTTCCACTCCGGACCCAGATTGAAGGCCTACAAAATAAAATAACACAACACAACCCAAAATGTCTAATAATAACAATGCATAAAATGACATACCCTGCATACATTTATATAATTTGTACAACATATAATTTATCATAATTTATCATAAAACATCACAATATTCGTTGGCTCAATGGATCATTCAATTCAATCAATGTTATCCATTTTATTTTCACACAACATGTGTAATACAATCAAATTATAAGCAAGCTTCCGTTTAACGAGATCCAGCATTGATTTATGGATATAATACAGCACTTTATCCTCAAATGATCTGATACGGATCAGTGCAATTCTCCACTTGTATGTCAATGTTTACAGTTTTGCGATTAGTCAGTCGTGTGTACGGCTTATACATTTCTATGGTGATCGAAGCCGGAAAGTTGATACATCTTTTATATACAATATTTTAATACTATTTATTGAACATGGACTAAAATGCCTGGTAGAATTCACTTGAATAATATTCTCATTTTATAACAATTAATACAGAAAAACTTAATTAAATATACAATAGTTTAGCTTACCATTCATATATCATAGATGAATGACCAAATCAGGTAATTACAATGTTATTGCTAATGGGTGTTGTGCATCTTCACATTATCTCCTCTTCCTTTCCGATTAACCCTTTAATCGTCTGCATATATCATGGGACTGTACACGTTTTGTCTAAGCTACCTTTTGCTTAGATATTTTATTCACATCCGATGCAAATAAAGAAGAGTCGAGAGATGAGAAAAACACATCTGATGTGTGTCTTGTCTGATGTTACAATGCCTGTACATGCTTTTGAATTTTGCACGGTATCACTAGTGCCCGATCGCGTTTATAGCAACCGTTACTAAGATAAGAATAGCCCGTCGTATCGATACGCGGGGTGAGTGACGGTAATAGAATACGGTATGTTACGTGCGCCAAACAAATAGTACATAGTAATGAAAATTATAATTATCCTTAAAAACGACCGTGACACCAGAGTTGGAGGTATGTTGGAATTAATTTGGGTTAGGATGAATGGGATATTAAAGGTACAGGAGATGGAGGGTATGTGGGAAAGGGGGTGAGGGTCTCAGGAAATTGTACTTGGGTGGCCATGCATGTCTTTAGTGACCTGGCTGGTCCTGGCCTCAAGAATGGCTGGAGGATTGGTGGTAACATACCAGAGTTGGAAGTGTGTATGGAATCGATGGGGGATAGGTAGCCATGTAAGGCATTGGATAAGGAGGGAGGATGTGTTAGGGAGGGGGGCATGTCAGGTATGTAGGAATCCCCCAGACAGGTTGAGGGAGGGATGAGGGGATCTTAGAGAATGTATTTTGATGATCATGTCGATAACGACCTGGCTAATACAAGCCTCAATAATGGCTGGATCCCTCCCACAGAGGGAGGTATGTTGGAATCTATTTGGGTTGGGGATGGGAGGTGGTCAGGTATTATATAAGTAGGGACGAAAGATTGGTTGTGGGAGAATGTCAGATACCTGGGTGAACATTATGGTGACCTGTTGCACTCCTGCTTCAAGAATGCCTGGAGAACTGATGTAATATACCAGAACTGGACGTATGTAGGAAGGGTTGAGGGAGGGAGGAGAGAGAGAATGTATTTTGGTGACCATGTCTATAATGACCTGGCTAATACATGCCGCAAGAATGGCTGGAAGACAGATGGTATCATACCTGAATCAGAAGTGTATATGGATCTTTTTGGGCAAGAGGAGGGGGAAGGGGACCTGGCTGATCCATACTTAAAGAATGGCTTAACCCCCTGAGAACTACCGGCCAATTGGTCAGAAAGATGGATACATCATTTATTGCACCAATGAGAGACATTGTTAAAATAATTGTATCCCTGATAAAGATGAGAGTGAAACATTTTACAAGCTGCATTTGAATTGGCTGTTCATTACATCTTGTAATAAACCAATCAGAACCACTGTAAGATAGACAGGTAGACCCCAGAGGGTTAAGAACTGGGGTACCTTTCCAGAGCTGGAGGTATGTAGGGCAATCATTGTTGTGAATGATAGGGATAGGGTGGGCGTCATTGGTTCTGGGTAGGAATAGGGAATGTGGGTGAGCATTTCAGGTGATGTACTTTGGTGAGTGACCATGACTACGTTGACTTGATTGATACCTGCTTTTACCATATTGAATCATTCATACTCATTCTCAACATTTTAAGTCCAAATTGTCCATTTTGTCCATTTTGCAACAAAATAATGAAATTCCAATTCTTTAATTACAAGAAAAGCACACCCTAACAAAATAAGTGGCTTTCCCTTCCATCTCCCGACATATTTAACAACTTGTAAGGCCCAAAAAAGAAGGTTTGTCTCAGAACTCAGCGCGTATAGGTTTGTGAAATAAGCTTCGGCACATAGCTCTATGCGCTATGCGGCGACTCATTTTTTGTCCATTTTTTTGGTTTGTTCTCTGTAAGCTTGAATCAACACGAAAACAATATGCATACATTTGGAAACCAGCAAATTTGGGAGTACACGTTTGATTAAACTTGAACTCCATGTAGATAGTCCTCTATAAAAAGGTCAAATTAAACATGGCTGGTTTTGCACAATGTTTCTGAGACAAACCGTTCAACATTAGCAATTCCCATTGTAGCCTACTGTTTTTGTTGGTGTTTTTCCTAAAAAAATCAGAGGTCAAATGTACAACCATTGTCGATGGTAGGCCAATATTGAAATTGCATGTAGTCATTTTCAGTTTACCAAGTTTTCATAACAACAAGAAAAAACATTAAAAATCATCCATTTTATTTGTGTTTCAATAGAAATCATGCATGTTAGGTAGAACTTGGTTTCCCCCCAAAATGTCCCACAATGTGCCTTGAATCAATTAATGTTTAAAATGCTTGCCCTACATGTCAAATTTTGCAACATGATTTGTTAATTTTGTTGTTGAAAATTTGACATTCAAAAATTGTTATGTCAATAAAAGATAGTGATTACTACTTGGAATAGATAATACATATCAATTCATATCATCATAAGTCATGGCTGGTTGATTGTTATGTTAAACAGCCTCCTTGATATCTTTCTCAAATTCACAAGGATCCATAGCAAATACCAGGGTGGGGGCGTTTGGTAGGAAATTTAGATACTTTTGCAAAATGGTTGTTAATTTTGTGGTTAAAAATTTGACGTTCAAAAAAATGTAACATTGTCAATAAAGATACTGATTATTACCTGGAATAGATAATACATCAATTCTTAATTTAAACAGCCACTTTGACCCATATCAAACATTGACTTGTAGATACATGTGACCTTTTGTATCAAAAAAAGAATATGCTTTTGGCTAACTCTGTTTTGAGATAGAGGCTATTAAAGTTGCTGTAAAATTAAGAAAATAATAAGGAAAATGTTACTTCTTGAAGTCACATCTTGTGTTTCTAAAGTGCAAGCTCAATCAGCTGTCTCAATCTCATTACACAATCACAGAAATCTACATAGGCCTATATTTTATTGGCTCGGAAAAGTTATTGTGGGAGCACGATCATGATAGCATGATGGACGATCTCCTAGACTCCTGTTGTGGCGTCCGAGTTGGAGCCCAGATGGCAAACAACCCCATTTGTCTGTCATTATTTGACACATGTTAACCCCTCAATATTTTTATTCCTAAATCCTGTTTTGTCAGGTGTTACAAAAGTAGATCATGCCAATCAGTATTGAAAAATGCAGAAAAACCAGGATTTAAAAATCAATAAGAAGTATGGTTTAAAAAGCAATAAAACACATGCCTCATACTGCACTGGTTGAATGAATACTGCACCTGGTTATTTATCCAATCTACTGTCGCTGTATTTCCCTCAAAGGACTCTTCGCTCTGCTTATGACATAAAACATGCCTGAATGTTCACAGAACAAACAAAGTCTTGGGTCAGAAATCATTCAGTGTAGCTGGTCCGCAGTTATGGAACAATCTCCCTCGTACCGCTGGGGGTTAGCACCCCAGACCCTCCCCTCCCCTGTAGTCGCACCAATAATGCATTTCATCCGACATTGTTGAGAAGTGGTACAAAATAAAAAAATCTTTGAGGCCCAAGGCAACTCTAAGCTATTGGTATGACTTGAAAGAGCACATTTTAAGCTTTCAAATGATACCATGTTGATGGTAATCAGACTTTGTAATCAAAATGATATGATTTGAAGAAGCTGCTCTAGAAAATTCAATGATTGCGCAATGAAATTGCCCTTGTTGGATTTATCAGGGTTATGGTTTGCAACTTATCAGCTGCTATTAAATGCTGGTTTTAATTTCATATATTTCCACATAACAAATTGGCCTTGATAATCAAGTGTTGCCGATTATATGATGATGACTGTGATTCATTGGGGAATACCAGCAACAAAATGCCTGGGCTGAATCATTGGATCAGCTGATCAGCTGATGATGCAAGAATTGTAGATTGCTGCATTTAATATGTACTACATCTTGATAGAATTATGACTCTCCACTCTAGAGTTTAATAAATCATTGAGAGTATCTGTTAATCCAAAGACTTTACACAGTAATGCCTTGGTTAATCCTTTCAGGAATTACAAAATAAAGCTGTCACGGATGATTCAATAGTTTGATGCTTGAAATCCTATCAAACTATGACGTTCCAATTGGGAGAATTCCATTTTCCCAGGTATGTTAGCTGATCAGCTGATGCCATAGAGGCTGTCAGTATTTGGTCACACAGGTCATCATATGGGCACTAGTACAGTGAAGTAAATGTTCAGGCACATAGGCTGAAAAAGTAGGCAATACGGAAAGCTCCTTGCAGGGAAATTTGAGCATTTGGAGGGAAATGTTGGCATTTGGAGGGAAATTTTACTCTTTCATTAAGAAATGCATTCCATTTTGGAGGGAAATTTAGAATCGCTTACCGGGAAGAAAACATTTTTTCAGGCCATGTTCAGGCAATTGCCTGATTTCTGGCATTTTCTCTGATTTCAGGCAATTTCTTCCCTGTACCAAAAGTATACTGTAAAAAAAGCGGTAATTCTCACGCGATTAATTTTTTGCGCTTTGCCGACTTTGAACTTTTTGCGTGTTTTTAAATTTGCGATTTGTAGCTTCATTGCATAGACCTTTACACAAAAGAAATTTATTTGAATGTTATTATTTCCGCAGTTGCTGCGATCGAGCGCGAAAAGCGTGAAAATAAATGTAGCGCAAAAATCTCCACTTTTACAGGAATTGTCAGATATGACTTTCAGGTATTCGTTCGGTGCATGCTTATATATTCCTGCTAGTAAACCCTGTTTCAAACTTCTGGACATGAAACTACTGAAATGTTTTAGCTACAGACCAAGAATTATGATTAGAGGTCAAGCGTAACCTGCAAGTGAACGATGAGTGTGTGTGTAAAAATCCTGTTTACAAACACTTTTGTTCGAGTCATGCTTGATAAACACTGATGGCCTCTGTATTTATTTATTTATTTATTTATTTATTTGAACATACACTTTTACAACAGTGGCACCCGTCTACCCGACGGTGCGTTCATAATATATACATACAATAATTGACAAAAACGAAAGCACATTAAAAATTATTATATAGTCATGTATACAATAGTCTCAACTCTCAATAGATTCACTTTGAGTTCATAATATTACATCTAACAGTCCACGCACGTTTAAGGTATGATTTGCAGAATTGGTCAAGGATAGCATATGCAGAACGGGCAGCTTTAGTGTCTCTGTAAGGCGTGGTGATATTAATTGGACTACCTAGCATTATATACAATTTTGAGTCCAGATTACTGATAATAAATTCCAGCCAAACATCACTAAAACCATCGTTGCATAGGTTATTTTCGAGTTTGATATATTCCTCGACCCTTATCTCATTCAGTGATTTACATGTAAATAAGAAATGTCTTAAGTCTTCCATTGAATCATCATTACAAAGCATACATTTACCATCCTTATTATTTGAAGACCATTTGCGTATTCTATGTTCCAATGGAAGCGTGTTTGATCGCGCTTTGAATTTTAGACTACAACCAAAGAAATCAGTTTTGTCTAAAAGATAGTCTTCCAATTGAACGGTTTTTTTGAACTGCAAATAGTCGCTAAGAGAAGATTTTTCCCTAACAGTGTTACTCCATACATTATGACAGACAATCTTATTAATGCGCTTAAATGTGTTGACCCAGCGTGGACTTGTGGGGGCGTCATTAATAATGTATTCCATGTCGCATCTTTTAAGCGTATCTCTAATCGACGACAACCATTTGAACCTGATATGGTCCATGTCGCAGTTTAGATTCATTAGAGCGTTTAACATAAGTTTTGGCCAACGGTGCATCTCTAGATTAGAGAGTCGTGCAAGATACTTAATTCTGTGAACATCTTGAAGGGAGGCGATGGGGTTCCACCCCAAGTCGCCATAGAGGGCTACGCCCGGCGTGTTACGGGGTGCCTTCAAGATATATCTTGCCATTTGTAGCTGCAAATTCTCTATTTTATTGCTATCAGCCTTGCTACCACAGGTCCATACCGAGCATGCATAGTTAATAGAGGGAACCGCTAAAGATTTCCAAAGAATGTTACCATAATAAATCCTATTGAAATTATCGTGACTATCAACGATTGATTTTATATACGCGATCAACCTATTACCTTTCTTAACAACTTCATTGACATGAGTGTGATCAGACAAATTTCTTGATATGTGGACCCCTAAGTATTTATAGTGATCGCACTCGGAAATCGATAGATTGCCTAGTTTCCAGAGTTTAGTTTTATCTGTACGTTTGCCTACCACCAATACCTTAGATTTATGTACTTTAAGTCACTCATGTAAGACAGCATTAACATTTAACCAAGCTATTCAAATCATTGATAAACAAATTTCTCCTCAGATTGAAAACACCTAAAACAATATTTACCACAATTTTTAGCAGCAAATTTGATGATTCCATACTAAGCAATTTTATAGCTCAAAAAACAAGTTTCCTGTTCTAATAATAAACCAATTGGGAGAGTCCCATATTTCCAGGTCTGCTAGCAGATCAGCTGATGCAATACCTAAAAGGGAATGATAGAGGGTCACTCAAGTAATTGACATCATACACATTTGACAGAGTTATTTTCAAAAAATCTCCAAGTTAAACAGCATACATGCAGTAACTGTGTGTGTGTACAGAGTGGTCCAAAAAAAGTTTACACCTTTTTAGAGGCAAATTTATCAAAATTGGGGGAACATGTTTAAATTATTTTAAGATATTCCTAAACTAAACTATCTTGTTGGTATATGGTGAAAAACAGTGTTGAAATTAAAGTTCAAATTAAGAAATAGCGTAAATTTAAAGAAAACTTGTCAAATACAAGTTTGTCCACACTTAAGTCTATGGCAGTCTTGGATGTTTCCATAAAAACTCCTCAAAAAAAGTTTAGAAAGTTTTTTGAGCCACCTATTTCTCATTTATTTGAGACTTGTTTGTATCCTTTTATGCATCAGTGGATTATCTAATTTCCTCGTCCCTAAAATGACACCACTTTTGTAACAATCGCTCGCTTCATGGCTGAGTAACTCCCCTTTGTTTACAGGTATAATTAGGGGCTCTATTGCAGGAAATTGTGAACGCAGTACTATCGAGTTGACAATATCCCATAGTCTGCGTAACACATGGACAAACTGGTTTTTGACCATTGTTCTTTAAACCGTCACCATTTCTTTATTTATGCTTCATTTTCAACGCTGTTTTCACTATAAATCACTAAGCTAATGGCGTTTAAGATAATATTAAAACAATTATTACATGTCACGTCCATTTCGAGAAATATGCATCTTATAAGCAATGTCTTAATTATGCTTCAAGGTGCTGGAACTACGCTACAGAGCAAGCTTTACCTAGATGCTTCCGAGCATTTACAAAAAAGGCTGACACAACTTCATATTTGTCCCCATGGTGGAAAAACAAAATGGCCTCTGCACCGGATCTACATGTAGTTATATGTCTATGCAGTATCCACATTTGACCAAGTTATTCAAACCATAGCTAAACAAGTTTGTCATCTACAGTCCTCAAAATAAGTAACTGACCAGGTAATAAATATACTCCAAAACTATAGCTCCTACGTATAAATATTAAATAATAAAGTTGTAAAGAAATTTCTTCTCTTCTTTAAGTTGATTCATTATTCATTGAGATCGGTTAATAATTAAGACATTGAAAAGGATCAAACAAAGTGCAGTTTACATTTTAACACTTGGGATTTGAACTGTGACAGGTATGTGTATGGGTTGCATTGATCAATTGATGCATCCCCAATCCCCGTGTTACTATCGACCAGTGAGTTGTTGCTACAAGTTAATCAATAATCTGCCTGTTACTAGTCCTAGGCTGCGTGTAGACAAACGAAATGTTAAAATGAAAAACGGACTTTGTTTTGGTTTAGGGCACATAACTGAGTTAGTATTCATACAATCTTCACGTGTAATATCTCAAATATTTTTACGTAGGAGTTATAGTTTTGGAGTTGAGAGCATATGTATTACCTGGTCAGTTACTTATTTTGAGGACTGAAGATGAAAGCACCCAAAACAAGATTTTACTTCTTCCTTTTTTGAGTAAATTTGATCCCATAAACAATTTCATAGGTCAAAAGTATCCCTTAGAACACCCTAATGTGAAACCACTGTGTTTTTTCCCCAGAATAAGCATAACCCTAACCGCACTGAATCTCACTAAATCTCACTGCCAGAAACTATCTCCAGGCACATGCTGCTGCATTGCCGCGATGACGTCACCTACCGCAGGCATATGTGGCCGCATATGCGCTAGGGAGTTAGCTCAGTTGGTAGAGGGAAAGAGTTGGGTGCGGATGGTCCCGCAATCGAATCCCGGGGGGTGCTGGGTGATTTTTCGGGTCCAAAAAATAGTACTTTTTCCCCCCTCCCCCCGATACGCACAAAAAACTAGCTTTACTGGTTAGGGATAATAAATATCACGGCATTCTAATTATCACAGGATGTGTTAGCCGTCACACTTGATTGAACTTCTGCCAACATTAAATTAGCTGATGCAATACCGACACTGGGACAATATGCACACTGTGAGGAGGAAATGTGTATCCTCCCCTAAAGGGCACTCAACTTATTTTTGGGTAGAGGTGTGCCATCCAGGGTTTTGAAAACGGGGGCTTCAAAGCGGATTTTTGACGGGAAATGGGATCTTAGGAACTGATTTTCTCCAAAAAGTAGGGTGTTAAGAGTTGGTCCCCCCCCCCAATTTGTTAAGTAAGAATGCGAAAAATTGGGGTTTTAGAATGCACATTTTCAAATATTTGGGTTTTTTTCCAATAAAATAGGGGGTCTTAAAAGCTGACGCAAGCTCAAAAGGGGGATCTTAAGAGCAAGCAGGAGAGGGTGAAAAAGGGGGTCTTCAGGGCTGCACATCCCCTTTCCAATGCCAGTGCCCCTCCCCTGGGGGTCGACCCTCATCCTCCCCACTATCCTCTTTTAAATCAATATTGTTTCATCATATGTTGTCAACATTTATTAATGCGTTGGGGGGGGGGGGGGGGGGGGGGCAGATCAGATAACTGAAAGGCAATTGAGTGTATAAATACCATACCAGCTTTCATTTGTATGAATAGTTCAGATAGGTACCAGTGTACTGTAAAAGTAGAAATGTTCACGCCACATTTATTTTCTCGTTTTTTGCGCTTAAATCAGCAAGCGCACAAATAAAAACACACAAATATATTCATTTTGTATGTAGGAAGCTCAAATTCGCAAAAATAAAAACAAGCACAGTTTTTCAATATTTGCAAAGCGCGAAAAATTACACGCGCGAAAATGTCCACTTTTACAGTACATTAAAAGAAATGAATGGATAGATTTTGTGACTTTATGGATGGTGGTACTTTGTTATTGTTTAGGACAGGTAAGGCTTGCAATTTGTTGGCGGTCCACTGATTTCATTTTAAACTTTAATATTTATATAATAATAAGCACCCTTGAACTTGAACTGTACTGATATACCTTGGATTTGTATGTAAGGTAGACCAAAAATTGGAAATTTGCTAAAACAAATTATGGGGGCACAGCACTTAATAAACCGCCCATTGGATTACACGTAAAATAGAGCTAAAAGAGTCGCGATTTTCGGTCCTTAGTAACCATTTTTGAAATGTCACGACTGCTTCATTCGAATAAACAAATATTAAAATTTCATAAAATCGTCAAGAAGTGTTACGGCTACCAATAAGATTTTACGATATGATCATTTAAACAGCACGGACGCTCGCCTTCTGACCGCCTCCGAGCATGTGTATTCATCCACGTAATACATTTTTCGGTAGAATCGAAAATCAAAATGTTGCAATATCCCGAGCAAAGTACAAGAGATTATCTTTCATTTTAATTATAAAATGCGACCCTCACGCCAGGACCCCATTAATCACATACTATTACACAAAACGCATGCCCAATTTTGTGGACGCACTTTACCCTTAGGATGCCTGTATTACAGTCAACTGCTAAAGGATGTTGAACCTCAAAATGGCTTGATTCGGAATTGGTTTGTATTTTCTCACATATTAGTCTCTTTTTTGCCATCACTGATTTGTCCGCAAGCCTTGATTTGGTGACTGATTAGTGGTGCAAAAAAAAGACCCTCTATGACTTTGCCTTCCACCCAGTTGATTGAACAACACTAATATAATTAATGATCCCTACTTATTAATTGATGACTTTGTTAAACTTATTAGGAAACTACTGTTTGTAAATAATTATCCCAACTTGTTAATTAATAACTTTGTTAATTAACAGTTTTACTAAGGAATAGGTAACCTCCACTCTCCACTGCATTGATCATTGCAATGATCTGCTGCTTGCATCCAACATGTATATGAAGACATATAACTTCCATCTTAACACTTTCACGCGGCAGGCGTTCCAAAATTTCACAAATTGTTTCAAAAATGTCAAAATTATTGAGGTTCATCACCATATTTAGAATCCCCATGAGAAATGCATTTCAATAAGTATGCTTAGTATTGGTTCAATGATTCTTGAGATAGACTTCTGAAAGTTAGGAAAGGTTTCTGAGAAATCTGTTATGTATATGCCGAAACAATAGCCGTGTGGCACTTTCCACGCGGCAGGCAGCTGCAGACGACATTCCAAAATTTCACAAAATGTTTCAAAAATGTCAAAATTATTTAATTTCATCACCATATTTTAATAACATCACCATGAGAAATGCATTGACATAAGTACAAACATGCCTAATATTGGTTTAATAGTTAAGTTCTTGAGTTAGACTTCTGAAAGTTGGGAAAGGTTTCTGAAAAATCTGTTATATGCCGAAACAATATACATGAAAGAAGTAATTGGAAGCGAAATGTGTTATTCAAGTCATTGGGTATTCGTAACTTGCATACTAATCAGAAACCAGTAGCCTTGAATTCTGAGTAGAGCATGAACTTCTTTTTCTTCTAAAAAACACTTCTTGTTTGTTTAACAAAAACACCATGGATTTTGACTTGAATTTGAGATTGTTTCATTAAATGTTACCTCTTATCTGTTTATTTTTTTTGTTTCCAATAATTTTTTCAATTCTGTAAGCTGAGGTCTGTGGACCGTCTGTCCCATCCACTTTCCCCTTACAAAACAATAGTACCCTTTAGGTTTTACAACCTGAGAATGATTGGTAAAGTGATATATTAATCATGATGCGTATAACCATCAACTATTTCTCGTAATCCCCACCTTATCCTCAGGAAGTTATTAAGGGCTTAATTTGTTAACTATGGTGACAAATTGCATTTCCTATCATGTCCCCATCATGGCCTACAGTTATAGTGAATCATAGCACAGGGATATCCCTTTATTCTATCTTGCTTATTTCTAAGAAACAAGGTACTCTACATGCGTCTGTCAGTCAGTCCATGTATGAAAAGTGGCATGTTGTGCCATCAGTCACACACGTACACCAGTGACCTATGCATATGCTCCCCAAACCCATACAATCTATCTAACCTGAAATGTTCAGGTTCTTGACTTGCAAAGGCCCCTTTACAACTTTCATTTTAACATTTTATTATTTATTCCACTGTTTTCACATAAAGCTCTTGTTTTACACGTCTTTGAACAAAATATGACCATTTTGCCAACCACTTTTACCAATATTGTTTTCCCTTTGAGCCCTTTTAACATACTTAGCTATGTCTATGGCTGAGCAGCCACCCTTGCTACAGCTAAGGGTGGGTTTTTTTTCTTGTAAAAATGTGAATAAGACATTTCTGTATTTATATGGCTTTGTGTCATCCTGGTTAATTAAGGTGGTTCCTATGGCTAATTTGTATTTACTATTTTAATAGAGCTTGCTGAGCTCCACCATAATCTGAAATATGCACATTTTCGTGACTTAAATTTACTTCACCACCTTGATATTTTGTGTGTGATTTATTAAGATTTAGACTAAACACAAAGAAATAGAATTGAAACGCAAAACTGATTTACAAGAAACTGAGCATATTTGGCTCTGTTTGGGTCATTTTCATAATTTAGCGTGGTTGTCAATCACAGCCATTTAACTTCTTCAACTGGTGCATGCCAATTATATCACTGTTACAACGCACACATGTTGCTGCCATGCGTTGGCGTCAGACATACACCGAAAATGAACTTGCTCTCACAGTAAAGTGATCACTGGAGAAGACCAAACATTGCATATTGTTGTAATTATGCAACTTGTCATTTTCATAATTTAGCGTGGTTGTCAATCACAGCCATTTAACTTCTTCAACTGGTGTAAGCCAATTATATCACTGTTACAACGCACACACATTTTGCTGCCATGCGTTGGCGTCAGACATACATGTACACCGTAAATTAACTTGTTCTCACAGTAAAGTAATCACTGGAGAAGACCAAAACTTGCATATTGTTGTAAGGATGCAACTTGTCCTGTGTATTACTTATTGTCTGTTTACAATCATTGTTATAGAAATGATTATTAATGGAATTGGTATCCGTTTGAGATAATTCATTATTGATAATGTACAAAAGAGGTTAGAAACAAAAATATTCTCTCAATCTCTTGTCTGCTATTTCGTTCCTTTCTATCTTAAACTGTTGTTTGTTAGAATCATTAATACTTCAATTTAGAGTAAATTTGTAGAGTAAATATGGATCGTCACACATGAGGCTAAACTTGAGGGACATTTAAATATGTAAAGAGGGTAAATAATCAAAATTGGTAAAATTTAGCTGCCTTTTACTTTTTAACCTCACCAAATAAAAACTTCATCCTACAATGTGTAAATGAAATATAAGTTACAGCCATATTCACCCAATACTACTTCATTAGCTATTTAAAATTCCCTAAACAGTTGTCAAATAAGGCAATGCATGGGGTCACTCAAGTGTGACAAACTTCCTTTAAACTTCAAATTGAATTAAAATGAAGAATTATTTAAACGATTTGAACAAATACAACAGTTTAAAATAGAAAGGAACCAAATAGTTATTATATTAGTAGACAAGAGGCTATAGTATTATTTGTTTCTTTTAAACGAGCTGTCTAACCAAGGAGTTATTATAGTTACTGTAACTCCTTGGTCTAACACACACATTTGTTTGCACTTCCTTGAAGAGGTGCAATCAACATGTCGTATGTAATGGAGAGTGTACTGTAAAAATGGAAATTTGTGCGCTACAATTATTTTTAGCGCTTTTCGTGCAATCACGAAAATAAAAAATGCATACTTTATGACCACGCATACTTTATGTCATCCTCATATCAACATGTGCGCAAGTGTATTGATTTTTCTAATTTTTCGAGGAAACAAAACATACGCATGTATTGACCTAAATTTTATTGACGGTTTCGTCTTTCAGAATACTGCTTAGTGCTTATCATCTTTAGTGTACCGTGCGATGTGGCTGTATATTTATTAGCTCTGTATGGTTTATGAGGTTGGAGTTGTACAAAGAGAAGAATCCTAACTAATTTACTTCATGAATATATTTTCGACAAAATAATTTAATGGTTTGACGGGTTACATCGACGAAATACGTAGCTCAAAATGTAAAAACGTGTCCAAAAATTTCAAACTGTGACACATTTTAGGTTATCCGTCCTTTTTTAGCCTAAATCAGCAGGGAAAAAATAAACCTTTGCGATTTCAATTCGAATGTCATTTGTTCCATCAAATGTGTTGCGGTTTGACCGGTTCATTACATCGACCTTATACGTAGCTCAAAATTTGAAATCGTATCCAACTTATCAAATCGGGACACATGTTGAGGTATCCGTCAATTTTTAGCCTAAATCAGCAGCAATTTTTTTCCCCTTGTGATTTCAATGCGAATGTCATTTGTTCTGTCAAATTTGTTGTGGTTTGACCGGTTCATTACACCGACCTTATACGTAGCTCAAAATGTGAATCATATCCAAAATATCAAATCGGGACACATTTTATGGTATCCATCATTTTATAGGCTAAATTGCCGGCAATTTTTTTCTTCTTGCAATTTCAATGCAAATGTATATAAATACAGAAATTGTCTACGGAAACTGTTGCTGTGCACATTATTTTGGATATTTCATCGTATGATGGGAGTTTTCGTTGTTTTTTACTGAGTTGTTGTTAACGACACCGGATGTGATGTTTTACAAAGCTTGGCGTGATACCTTATTAATAAGGTCTACCAAGAATTTCTACAAATTCAGAGAACTCACGCCAATCATAGCCGCCTAGGCGATTTCCTTGAGTTATAACTTGACTATAACTATCCGCATTCATCAACGTAGGCAAATAACCTTATAAATAGTGTATACATGACACCAAACACCATCATATTATGCCAGTGAGAAGAATGAGAGGAAAATGATTGATGAAATATAATAAATCAGAGGAAAACCAATCACAAACCACATTCTAATTCCATGTACTTTGGGGTCTACTTCTTTATGCGTAGGCACTATCATAGGGGCGCATCACTGTACATTGTAATACATTGCTAAATCGCACACAAAATATTCTGGCATTCAATTATGCTCCTGGAACATATGTACGCAATATCGAACGCGATAATAATATAGCCCCAGGAGCATAATATAGGGCCTAGATTTCTATACCGCCATGGCTTAGCATGAGACCTAATGTGAATCAGAGATGTGACGTAAGCAAAATTATCAGACCTTCTGTTATGCTCCTGGGACACATTACGCAATATCAAACGCGATATATAATAATAGCCCTATGAGCATAACATAGGACCTAAATGTCTATATCGCCATGGCTTAGCGTGAAACCTAATGTGAATCAGAAACTTGCCTTGGTTACAAGCCCCAAAACACCTTCGTAATGCCTCGTTCTAAAATACTTTGGACCAAAACAATTTTGCCCATTAGTAGAGTCATTTCCATGAGATCCGTGACCAGTTTTAGGATACCCTCTTTTCTTGATGGATTTGTCAAGATGGACTAATTCTAAGAAAAATGAGCTCCTATATACCTCTCAGAAGTGCTGGCAATAGTTTTTATAGCGTAAAATCCAAAATGGCCGCCATACAGGGGCCCGAAAATTCAAATGGCTTCAAAAAGCTTAAAAGCTTAAAAGCATACCAAATTGTTCGCCTGAGCACAAGGATTCCAGAAAAGTATAGTTTGCCATACTTCCGATGTTTGGTTAACGAGTTAGCGGGTAAAACGTAAAAAGGTTGTTGACCTTTGCATATGGGGTCAAAATTTAAACTTGCACCGATTTTTAAAAACAATATCACATATTGTTTGTATGATCACAAGGATTACAGAAATGATAGTTTTTACCACCTAGAGTGTCAGTTGTACCTTATAAAGGGGTCAAAAGGTCAGGTTCCATATAGGTCAGTATACCTTGACCTTTTGACCCACGCAAAATATTCCTGGTTCCTAAAAAAATACCATTTCTGGAATCCTTGTGATTTACGGATATTAAAGCTGGTTGCCATGGCATCAGCATACCATTGACTTTTGAAATGTGTTGTAATGTAATGTACATCTATATACCAACATTATAACATGGTTTATCAATTCATAATGAGTCAAAATATGTTTTAAATGATGATAACATGTCATTTTTGTGCCAATTTTGCGAAAATATGACCAAAATGGTCTATTTTGGCCAACTTGTCTTTTTCAAAAGGTCACAGTTCAAAAACTATTGATCTACGATCGAAGTTGTGATTGACTTTTTTGTTTAAAACACTTATCCCAACAATAAAATATACTTTATATAGTCAATAGCTCATTTTTTAGTTTTTTTACCATGTTAAATTTAGTTTTTGACTTCCCATTGAAACACATGTGACCTTTGACCCTAAATCGAGGTCTAGGGTCATAACGTGCAACCTACGAATGTGGGATCAGGTGAATTTGTGTTTAGGGATATATTTGCCACCTTATGGTAATACTTTCATGTTCTCCCCAGAGGGGGACTACAAGAGTGAAAGATACAGACCAACGTCCCATAGCAGGCGCGTGCCCAGGGGGGGGGGCTTTGGGGGCTCAAGCCCCCCGGGTCCCCAGAGGGTAAAAAAAAAAAAAGGGGAGAAAAGGGAGGGGAGGGGAGAGGAGGAGGAGGGGAGGGGAGAGGAGGAGGAGGAGGAGGGGGGGGGAGGAGAGAAGGAGGGGAGGGGAGAGGGGGAGGAGGAGCCGGGGGCACTGACATTGGAAAAAGGGTATAGATATAATAAGGTATGTGCCGCGCTGAAGACCCCACTTTTCACCCTCTGCTGCTAGTTCTTATGACCCCCCTTTTGAGCCTGCATCAGTTCTTAAGAAAGAAAACTTTGCGCGAATTAGTTTCAATGTTTAACCATTCAACAGTGGCGTCGCCAGAGGGGGGGGGGAGGGGGGAGGGGGGCGAACGATCGCCCCACCCCCCAAATATTGACGTCGGTTCATTTGACCACAGGATTTTATGGAATTATGATGGTCAAAAGTACACAGATAAAAAATTTCGCGCGCTACGCTCGCATAATGTGTCCCCAAAGTGCAACATTCTTTGCTACAAGCTTGTTTAGAGCCAAAATGTACCTCGATCGTGCCAAAAATAGGTGTAAAGTCGAAAAATTTCGCGCGCTCCGCGCGCATTTCTTGGCTAAAAATAGTCATGGTTTCAGGAACGTTTTCTGGACCATTTGAGGGGAAAACTAGAAATTTTGGCGCGCTTCGCGCGAGTTAGATTCAATGTTTATTTATTCATGTTATAAAAAGATGGCTTAAGGTACGTTTTTCTGGAGCTTTTTAGTGTTAAAATAGCATTTTTTTGCGCGCTTCGCACGAATTGCTTTCAATGTTTATTCCAGCTTTATAACAACGTCGCAACATGTTTCAAGAACGTTTTATGGACCATTTTAGTTAGTAAACTTGATATTTTTGCACGTTTCGAGCCAATTGGTTTCATTTTTTTTATTATTCAAGCTTAAACAAAATGGCTTTATGAATGTTTTTCAGGACCATTTTAGTGTTGAAATAACCATTTTTTGCACAAATTAATTTCAATGTTTTATTATTCAAGCTTAAAAAGATTGATTCAGAAACGTTTTCAGGACTATTTCAGTGTAAAAATAACAAATTTTTGCGCGCTACGCGCGAATTAGTTGGAATGTTTTATTATTCAAGCTTAACAAGATAGTTTCAGGAAGTTTTTTTTTAACCTTTCTTTTTACAATAGCCATTTTTTTAAAAATATTTTGTTATTCAATTTGAACAAAATGGCTTAAGAAACGTTTTTCTGGAGCTTTTTAGTGTTAAAATATAATTTTTTTGCGCGCTTCGCGCGAATTGCTTTCAATGTTTATTCCAACTTTATAACAACGTTGCAACATGTTTCAAGAACGTTTTATGGACCATTTTAGTTAGTAAACTAGACATTATTGCTCGTTTCGAACCAATTGGTTTCATTTTTTTATTATCATGATTATTCAAGCTTAACAAGATTGATTCAGGAACGTTTTCAGTGTAAAAATAACCATTTTTTGCGCGAATTAGTTGGAATGATTTATCATTTAAGCTGAACAAGATAGTTTCAGGAAGTTTTGTTTAACCTTTCTTTTTACAATAGCCATTTTTTTAAAAATATTTTGTTATTCAATTTGAACAAGATGGCTTCAGAAACGTTTTCTGGACCTTTTTATTGTTAAAATATAACTTTTTTTGGGGCGCTACGCGCGTATTAGTTTCACTAATTATTTATTATTCAAGCTTAACAAGATAGCTTCAGAAACGCTTTTCTAAACCTTTATTTTTACAATAGCAAATTTTTTCGATGTTTCGCGGGAATCATTTTTTATTTTGTGTTATTCAATTTCAACAAGATGGCTTCATAAACGTTTTCTGAAACTTTTTAGTGTTAAAATATACATTTTTTGCGCGCTACGCGCGTATTAGTCTCACTGATTATTTATTATTCAAGCTTAACGAGATGGCTTCAAGACCGTTCTTCTAAACCTTTATTTTTACATATAGCAAATGTTTGCGCGCTCCGCGCCAATTATTGTTATACTATTTTGTTATTCAATTGGAACAAGATGGCTTCAGAAACGTTTTCTGGACCTTTTTATTGTTAAAATAGACATTTTTTGGCGCGCTACGCGCGTATTAGTTTCACTGATTATTTATTATTCAAGCTTAACAAGATAGCTTCAGAAACGCTTTTCTAAACCTTTATTTTTACAATAGCAAATTTTTTCGATGTTTCGCGGGAATCATTTTTTATTTTGTGTTATTCAATTTCAACAAGATGGCTTCATAAACGTTTTCTGAAACTTGTTAGTGTTAAAATATACATTTTTTGCGCGCTACGCGCGTATTAGTCTCACTGATTATTTATTATTCAAGCTTAACGAGATGGCTTCAAGACCGTTCTTCTAAACCTTTATTTTTACATATAGCAAATTTTTGCACGCTCCGCGCCAATTATTGTTATACTATTTTGTTATTCAATTGGAACAAGATGGCTTCAGAAACGTTTTCTGGACCTTTTTATTGTTAAAATAGACATTTTTTGGCGCGCTACGCGCGTATTAGTTTCACTGATTATTTATTATTCAAGCTTAACAAGATAGCTTCAGAAACGCTATTCTAAACCTTTATTTTTACAATAGCAAATTTTTTCGATGTTTCGCGGGAATCATTTTTTATTTTGTGTTATTCAATTTCAACAAGATGGCTTCATAAACGTTTTCTGAAACTTTTTAGTGTTAAAATATACATTTTTTGCGCGCTACGCGCGTATTAGTCTCACTGATTATTTATTATTCAAGCTTAACGAGATGGCTTCAAGACCGTTCTTCTAAACCTTTATTTTTACATATAGCAAATGTTTGCGCGCTCCGCGCCAATTATTGTTATACTATTTTGTTATTCAATTGGAACAAGATGGCTTCAGAAACGTTTTCTGGACCTTTTTAGTGTTAAAATATACATTTTTGGCGCGCTACGCGCAAATTAGTTTCATATTATCAGTCAAACTTAATAACAACATGGCTTCAGGAACGGTTTGTTAAACTCCCGGTTAAATCTTTCTTTTGACAATAGCCAATATTCCAAAAAATCCAATCCAAGCCAAAAATCCAATCCAAGGGGGCACACCCCCTCAGACTCGTTGCCGCGGAGCGGTGCGAACCAATGAAAATTATTTTTAAGCCCCCCGGGTAAAAAAATTCTGCGCACGCCTATGCATAGTCTATTCTGGGAGGTATATAGGAGCTCATTTTTTTTAGAATTAGTCCATCTTGACATATCCATCAAGAAAAGAAGGAATCCTAAAACTGGTCACGGATCTCATAGAAATGACTCTACTTCATGCAGTAGGTATGAATATAATACACAACATATTCAATTTTTCGCCTAACCAACACCCTGAATTACTTTAAGAGGTAAAACCTATATGAGAAGGCCTGTAATATACAGGGTGAATTTAAAAAAAAATGAGAGCATGGATTGAAACGGCTCTTTGACCTTGATGAGTCCATTGAACCATGAAATTGTATTCAATCTAGTTTATCTTCCGAAAAAAATGAAAGTAATCGACTAAAAAATAAGCTGTAAGCTGATCCCTTTTTTCATCAATCCAATGGGATTTGAATATCATTCAAATAAAATGTTCTGAAAACTCTTGTTTTGTTGATCAATTGCACTTCAGTATTAAGTCACGTTTGTGAAAGAAAATAATTTTGACAGGTTCACAAATTATAATGCTATGGTACAATGCTCCCAGCTATTAAATTATGCTTCAGGAAAAGGTGGTTCTTTCTTTAAAAGCCATCTGTAACAACAGCAGTACAAACGTACAGTCAATGCATGTTCCCCTGATGCATGGAATGGAACAGGGAACTTAACATTGTTGATCAACAAGAGGTGACATGGTCTATAAGCATTAAGTTGGAAAGTTGTTTAAAATATTGTTGTTTTATTTGTTTTATACATTCAGGATGAGATAACTACTTGTAACTCTGTGCCATTCAAGAGGGCAGTCACATGGATGGTGGCATTACAGGATCTCATAGAAAAACACCAGGTTAGTACCACATAATAGCACTCACCCCTTTTAGATTTAAGCACTGGTAACTCTGGCACTGCTGTGTCATTCAAGAGGGGGATCGCTATAGAAGAACACCGGGTCAATATCACCTAGGGTTGCCTGTCCCTGGCTCCTCTACTCCTCTCTACTCGTCGCACCTCAAAATGGTTCAAGTACTTTTAACTCTGTGACATTCAAGAGGGCAGTCACATGGATGGTGGCATTGCAGGATCTCATAGAAAAGCACCAGGTTAGTACCACATTAGCACTCACCCATTTCAGAGATAAGTACTTGTAACTTACTCTGGCACTGCTGTGCCATTTAAGAGGGCGGTTGCATGGATATGGTATTGCAAGATCTTATAGAAGACCAGGTCAGTATCTCACCTCTCCCTTGGTTTTTTTGTTTTTTTAGGGGGGGGGGGGATAGAGAGAGGGTTTTGATTTTTTTTTTGGGGGGGGGACAACCAAAACAATTAATTTAAAGTTGAAATTTAACTACTCAAAGCAAAATTCTAGTAAAAATTGGGGGGGGGGACATTTTAAAATCTAAGGAAAATATTAACAAATTTGATAATCAACTTATCAAAGCAAAATATTGATAGAATTGTCAGATTTCAATATCAAAGTCAATCCATAAGTGTACCTGTGACTCTACACAGTACCCAACTGACCCGCTAGCATACTTCCTATAATAGAATTGTTTGATTTCAATATCAAAGTCAATCCATACATGTACCTGTGACTCTACCCAGTACCCAACTGACCCGCTAGTGTACTTCCTATAATACAGAGAAGATTTCCTTAGTAATCCAGGTGATTTCCTGCCATTGCAAGTATCAACACTATGTTTTAAGTGACCTGAGTGAGGTGAGTTTCTTTTGAGTCAAAAATAGATTAAAATCTGTTAAAACGTTTCTCTCAACATATTATATATTATTATTTATGGGGCTCCTAAAATAGTACAAAAAAATTGTGTAGTGAATATCATACAACAAAAGAACCCGGATGCGGACAATTTTTTTTTTTTTAAATGTGCAGTGCAGAAGATGTGCGAGAGTGAGTATATGTATGCACAGATGATGCACACTAGTACATTTTTAGATCGGTGTTTCAATTTCGCTGAGATAATGGTCAGTTCGGGCTAATTTATTTATTTTTTATCAAAACAGTCTGTTATAAATAATAATAATAATAATATCGAATGGCTTTTATTTTTGTGTGATACAAGAATATATGTGAAGCGATCAAGCGGAATGAGTCGTACGTCGGGAATATTGATTTTGAGTTACAGGTAAAAAGAAGTGACAAATTCTTATGTTTTACTTTGTTTGTCAGTTGGTAAACTGTTTGTAACTTGAAAAACTAGAAGTTGATTTTAGTGGGGTTTGGACCATACTGTAGCATTTTTGACATGCAAATGATGGACAAATATCAAACTTCAAAACTGCCGACATGTGACTCATTTCATTTGATCACGTCTCATATTGCACTCGATATAAAAATATTCTTATATCACACTCAAAGCCATTCAATATTATATATTATTATTTATATGGGCCTTCCAAACGGTACAATAAAAGCGCATATTGAATATTGTGCATCAAGTTCCCGGATATGCGTCCAATATTCAAAAATGATTGGCATCCAATATTTTTTGTGCGGCGCAGAAGATGTGCGCATGAGTATATATGCGCAGAGAATGTCAGTTCAGGCTAACTTATTTAGTTTTTATGAAAACAGTCTGTTATAAAAATATTAATAATAATATTGAATGTCTTATTTTCGAGTGATACAAGAATATATTGCACTCACTATGAAAAATATTCTTGTATCACCCTCAAAGCCATTCAATATTATTTTAAGTATTTTGAGATTCAAGAAAACCAGATCAATATGGTGTTTGCTTGGTGATAAATCTCTACGATACTTGTGGATCAATTAGGATGGGACCACATTTTCTTTTCAATAATGGATTTTAGAATTATTATTTTATTTATGACATGTATGTATCCCTTGGCAACACATCATGTTATAAGATTCTTTTTAAGTGGACTCAAAAAGGGTCTTTCTTGAACTTTTCTTACGCCTTTGTACAAAGAATATGAAAGAATCCTTCCTAAGTTGAGCTTATGAAACATAACCAATGTCTAAAGTATGGCATGAGTCCTTTTAAATAAAGATGACATTATGATTTGATAAACATTTTCCATCAGAAAAGTTTAAAAATACAGAAGAATAACTCACTTTCAGATTATGTTTAACTTTAACCCTAAACAGCAATGCTATGTTTTCGTGTGGAACTGGGGAGGGGGAAAAAGCATGAAGAATGATTTGTTTTCATCATCAAATGTCTGTTAAACCCTAACCCTGGCGGCATGTTTTTGGGAATCAGGAGAGAAGAAAAAAAGTTTTTTTGTGGGGGAGGAAATGGGCACCACCGGCGCCGGGGATTGAACCCAGATCGCGTCGGTGACAGTCCGCTGCTTATCCAACTGAGCTAAGGGAGCAAGCTTGCAAAACTTAACTTTAAACTGCGCCTATGATAGCGCGGCCAGAGATAGACTTGGTAACCACATGGTAAAATAGTATTTTTTAGCATTCAGGGCTGTAATTGGGTTAAAAGATAGATATATGGATTGATCAAGTTTAAATATCTTCCCTAAGGATTCAGATTGATTTCAGATGTATTTAAACATTTATACATCGATACATATGTGACCCATCACATCGAAACAGACCAGTTGTCGGCAAACCCTATTTGCTGAAAAGAACAAAAGAAGATGAGAAAAAATAAATTAAATAAAAGGAATTTATCACCTCTCAAGCTTCACAAAATCTTTTTTGTGTTTAGTGATTTCAGGTGTCATTTTAAAGCTAAAAATTAAGTTTATAACATGAATTTTAAATATCTATTTTCCTTTGGAAACAACTGTTCTGTTTTGATGTAATGGATTATATAATGATTGCATTATTCAATAATATTTTTGAATTGCTATTGCATTTTGTCCCTTCTTATTCAGGTGCATGATGATGAAGCCAGCAAGATTATTGTACAGGAATGGTTGAATGAAATACAGCAGCTCAGGTCAGTAGTATGTTTTGGTTAAAGCTAATGAAAGTCAATTATGGGAGTTTCCCGTTAATTTTTTTTTGCCGAGTGATGATGTGACTTTTTCATTATTCATTATTTATTATTTGATAAGATTTCATTATTGACATTCATTATTTGATCAGATTTCATTATTGACATGTAAATGCTTGTTTGATCGACCCATTGATACTGGGGCTTATTAAATGATATATCATATTCACCAAATGTTGGTTTACGATAAAAAGCCTTGCTTTTGAGCTTAGTTTCCAGTTTCCATATAAGTGAAAAATATGTTTGAAATTGCTAAAACTGGCTACAATGATATTTTGAAAGAAATAATGATTCTTTTTGGCAATCTTAAAATGTGGACGCAGGTGACAAACATGATGCGGGTGGGTAACAGGAAACTCAAAATGAACTTTCAGGCGCCTAACATTTACAAACAGTTGACTAAACAAGAGGATATTTATCCCAGGAAGTCAAGTTCAGTTCTACTGCTGAGTTATTTGTATGTGTAGGGTTTACCTTCATATCATCAGCTTAATAAAATAATTGCCTAAGTCATTTTTTTACCAATTTGTGATGTTTGCCTAAATCAGCTCTTTACCATTAGAGGCACCTATGGTTTAAGTGCTTTAATCATTATTCAACTCTAATGTGTGCTACCAAATCAAAAGTATAATTGCCTAAGTCAAGCATGTGACTTAGGCAGATTTATTTTATTGCCTTAGTCAAACAGTGTGACTTGGGTAAGAACACTTCAGTAAAACCATCACAACAAACGAAGTTATTGCATTGATAGAAGAACCTGCTAAGTTATGAAAAATGACTTAGGCAATTATTTTATTAAGCTGACAAAACTAGATATTCTTTTTTTTTTAATTCTCAAAAAGTAGTTTATATGACATAGGCAATTATTTTATTAAGCTGAGAATGTGTTACTTCCCATTGCATTTTCAATTCTCCTAAAAAAAGATAACGTAGGCCAACACCAAAAAAGGGTTTGTCTCAGAAACATTTTGCAAAAAAGCTAAGTGATGTGCCTTTAAAAAAAATAGAGAATAAACTATGAGGTAAACTATTTTTTTTTAACCGGTCATGTTTAATTTGACCTTTTGAGGACTATCTTCATGGAGTTCAAGTTAAATCAAACATGTACTCGTGCATGTGACTACAAAGGTTTAACTGAATTCACAATTTACCCATTCTGTTCTTCATGGTATTTGACCTCAAGGATTTAATAGTTGAATGAACACCACTGGTCTGCATAGAGCAACGCCGAAGCTTTTTTCACCTACCTATGCATGCAGGTTTCTGAGACAAACCTCTTTTTTTGCCTTACCTGGTAATAAATACACTCTTAGATAACGAAAAGACCGACGCATTTGTTTGGAATTCGGTGGGAAAAAATGTTCACATGCAGCAACAAAAATGAATACCTACCCATTTATTTTTTTGCTTGTCAAAAAACAGCAAAATGTTTACAGATTTTGTTGAATTACAGATTTGTTGGGATTTTTACGGTCAATTTTCTAGGGAAAATTTTTAAAAAAACAGAAGAAAAAAAACCCTACCACCCGACCTTAGAGGTTCATATGCCCATACAACATTTTTTTCTTTTTATCGTCACCTTAACTCCAAAATTATACCTCCTACATAAATTTATTAATTTATGTAAAGTTGTAAAGAAATTTCTTCTCTTAAGATAGTCAATTGGGTAGTTTCTACCATTATGTTAAGGTGGGACAATTTGTACTTTTCCCAATAGAAAGTGAGATTTATGTACCAGGTGAAATCCCATATTTTTCTCATAAAATTTTAGACCAAACCAATTAAGTTAAAGAGTAATATAATTACAGTCATAAAACAAGTAACTATACAGGTAATAAATGGGCTTCTAACTCTTAAAATATATATCCTACCTATAAATATTAAATTATAAAGTTGTTGAAAATGTTGTGTTCTTTACTATGAGATATTGCACGCTAAGATCGGGTGATTATCGAGGAAGTGGCACTCAAAAATGGGCAATTCCGTAGTTGCGGACGTACATTTCAGACACTTTGAGGGCTTGCAAAATCTAAACTATACCAGTTGCTTGATTGTTAACACCTGGGTTTCAAGTATCTCTAGTAGGAGTATAAAACCTGAAAATTCCTTTGCTGTACCATTTTCGGTTAATAAGATATGGTGTGAAAACCCTCCGTTTCGGACGTACGCAGAGAAAGTGATTTATTCAGTACACCTGTATTCCTATCCTATAGTTTTCTGAAGTGTTCAGGTCTGTAATGAAAACTAATATTGTTTTGTTTGTAAGAGGGACAAACCTAAAGAAAACAAACAGAGAAAATTATTCGAACCTTTATCTTTAAGCTAAAATTGACCGATGTTTATCCGTTGCGGACGTACATATTAGTGTGTCGGACGTACATCTGTGAAATAATTCACAGATGTACGTCCGCAACACTTCAAGCGACCATGTATTAAATATGTAAACAGATACAGAACAAAATAAGTTTTAAACATTAAGTATGAATCATCAGCTTTAGAACAATACTTACTTCATTGGTTTCCAACATTGCCAAAGTAGTGAACGAAGTGGTTAAAAGTAGCAGCTTTTGGGAAGCGTACGTCCGCAACAGAAGGTACCAAATATAATCCAAAAGGCATAATTCTTAAATATTTGGTCATTTTAAGTCACTATTTTATATGATACATAACACATGTTCATTGTTGTATTGATTGTATCAATTTGTAATACTTGCCTTAGTTCATTCATGGAAATAATTGCACTTCCATGGTGCGATTTCTACTCAAAAATGCCCTGTACGTCCGCAACAACCTCAAAATCAGCCAAACCGAGAATGTTAGGTCAAATTCCAAATTATATCATGAAACTACAACCCATAACCTTTGATATGATACAGTACAGCTCGAAATAGAGTGCACAATATCAACGCACATCAGTGCAATGTCAGTGCAATGTCATTGCAATATCATTGCAATGTCATTGCAATGACATTGCAATGACAGTGCACTAATCGGATTACAATTTGCAATGTCATTGCAATGTCAGTGCAATGTCATTGCAATATCATTGCAATGTCATTGCAATATCATTGCAATGTCAGTGTACACTCTATTTCGAGCTGTACTGTACATAAATTAGGTTATTTCGATGATTTTCAATTTTTTTTCAATTTTTTTCAATTTGGGTTACCTAATTACGGAACTGCCCAAATGTAAGGAGAAGTCTGATTTTCATTTTCACATTTTTATTTTCTACACGCGGACCAATCTACGGGTACCTTATTGATTACCGGTAGTGCAATTGGGGGATGCATGCGCAGGTTGGACAGTCGGCCGCATTGTTCTGATGGATCAATACGCCACACACACGCTACCTTACCTGTCATTCTCTCCCTCGTGTTGAAATGTAAAATGTGAAAATGAAATTGTTACTTTACCTTACATTTTGGATTGTCGCTTCTTAAATATTCAACCGATTCTAGAGTGCAATATCTCATATTAAAGAAGATAAATTTCTCAACAACTTTATGATTTAATATTTCTAGGTAGGATATATATTTTAAAAGTTAAAAGTACATTTATTACCTGTATAGTAGCTTTTTTTGATGACTGTATATCTAAACCAAAATGATTAACGAGAAGAAGTCTGTATATCATTGGAAATATGAACACAATTTGAAGACAAAATATTCGAAAAATATATTATTGAAAGAAATTTGATCTTTTTTAAGGAAAGTTTAGATTATATTTACAATGTTGGATGGAATTCACAAACTTCTATTTGTACTGCACTGGCCTATAATTAATCAATTACCTGGAAAATAATAGTTGATTGAATCTGACATTATTGATTACCATGACAAATTGGATGTATATTACACATGTATATTATTGCATATTGGTTATGTCTAATTTGACAAGGCTAATTACTATTGTCTATTTCAATTATTTATTTCATATCAGTATTGATCAAATAAGGGCACTCATACCGGCCTTATGTGATCCATGCCCGGGGGGGTACTCGGATTTGGTTTGGTCGGGGGTGTGCCGCTGGAGATTCAAAACCCATACCCATTTTTAGGGGTGATTTTGGAAAAATCGGTACCCATTTTTAGGGGTTTTGCTTCATTTTATACCAAATTTTCGCAAATTATCGGGAAAATAGACCTAATTTTTGCAAATTTTCGTGAAAATAGACAAAAAATTCGCGAAAATAGACCCATTTGTAAAAAGTTACCCCATTATTAGGGATTTCCAGCACAAAATCATACCCCATGTTTAGGGATTTTGTGCCCAAAAAGCTACCCATTAGAGCGGCACACCCCCGTATGTCGACTTGGGTGAGTACCCCCGGGATCCATGCAAGTGTTGTCATGAATCACAGCAATACAGAATGCATTCAAATTTGTATCAATACTTCAATACCCATCAGAGAGAGCTCATTTTAGAGACTGAGTTACCAGTTTGATTTGTAATAACTCAGTTCATTAACTTTGTTAAAGGTATATTATGTGATCTTTTCCAGGGGACGCCCTCAATCCACAAGAACAAATTGGAAGCCGATTTTATTGCAGATTTACATTTCTGATCATAAATCATGATCATATTCAAAGTTACAGAGCGATACAATTCCTAATTACCTCAAAATCATGGTTTTAGAGTGAATTTAGAGTAAAAATAAGTTGTCGGCGCAGACTCCGACGGTTTATTTTCACTCTAAAACCATGATTTTGAAGTAATTAAGAAACGTATCGCCCTGTAACTTGGAATGTATAGTACGATTTATGATCAGAAATGTAAATCTGCAAGAAAATCTGCTTATTTTTTTTCTTCTCTAGGATTGAGGGCATTCCCTGGAAATGATCACATAATATACCTTTAAATGTCTGTTGGGCTATTATTGTTCACATTGGCTCTTTATATACAAAAAAGTGTGCTTTCTAAAAAAAATCCTAAGAAAACCCAGGGGGTTATTCTCATGTACATGCAGGTTTGTGTAGCTGTTTTTGTTGTATGTTGCTTTTTTAAAGGGCACTAAGAGATGTGTTGTAGGCTACCCCCTCAATTATGATAAAACTGGGATTAGTATATGTATACAATTGTATTATGTATGAACTTGCACCCCGATCAGCATTTTACGTCAGACAGTATCCCCCTGCAGTACGCGTGATAAATAATGCGAACCATATTTGCATAGAGGGCATTTTTCAATAAATAGCGATGGTATTGTTTTAATCAAGTTTTGCTGTGTTTTTGTTAGTAGAAACAACAATAAAGGCAATTTTTATTGTTCATCTTGAATTCTAAAGTATATTTTTTTTAATTTAAAAATGTTAACACCACTTAATGTCCCTTCAACTCGTTTTTTCTTTTCTGGGATATGGGTCCTGGTTTGGGCGAGAAAACCCTGAGAGATGGCATGGGTATGGTTTACAAAATAAATGCAGTCATAACAGCCTGTTTTAAGGTAGAAAACTTGGTAATTAGGCAAAGTCAAAAAAACACATGAAAACGAAGGAGGAGGCCCTTTTTTTCTTTTTTCAAACTTTTTAGTGCATAATCGCCCCTGTGGTTCATGATAAGACAAAATTGGTAAATGTCAATTTTATTAATACTTCTAGTGTGATAATAGTTTGAAAGTAATCTATTCAATAAAACTTTTCAAGCAGAAAATATTAATATTTTGACAAATAGGGTAAAATTTAAATCTTAAAAAATAATTGCGACCCTTATTTTTGAGATTTTAAGATCACTGAGGGAACACAACATTTTTTTTTGCCTAAGTCATCATGTGCCAGTCACTTTCAGTTTCATGTATGAGCCTTATGTACTTGTTTTGTAGTTCTTCCTAAATGTTCAATAACCATGGTAACTGATAGCCTACAATGTACCGCCCATCAACCAATGATTATGAAATAAATGCATAAATGCCAAAGCTCTCTGTTGTATGATATGCCAACCATTCTCTATTAATAACTCTTTGCATTATAACCTCTTTTTCAATACCGTAATATGTCAGCCTTGTTGCTACACAATGCATGTACCGTCATGTTTGCCAAGCGTCTAGACTTGAAGTATATTCTATCTCAAAGTAATTAGCATTGATTTAAATCAATATTGGGCAACAAAAAGACAAAATCACCTTGGTATGGGCAAACAAACCTCCCAGGCAAGGTTGGTTGGTTGGGTATTTTTTCCACCCTTTTCACGAAAATGAAGGTACATTCTCAACATTTAAACATATTTTAACATTGTCAAAAAAGTCATTATTTTTCACCAAAAACAATTAAAACAGTCTTGAAAATTTTAAAAAATAAAATTTTAATTTAACAAATTAATCTCAAATTTAAGGAATATGTGTGTTGTTTTGGGCTCATAGAACATAGAACAGGTTGATTTGGCCGTGGACTTTATGATAAAATCAGGCCTTATAAAAAACAATTGGTTTCCAGTAATCCGCCCGGCCTTATTTTTCACCGCCCAATTTTTTATTGTTATGCCCCTTGGGATTTTTTTAATTTTTGTTAAAAGTTTTGTCCTTGTTGAAATTCTGCATAAAGCTGCCAGATTTTTTTCTTCTTCCCTCAACTCTACCATTAAGAAGTACATTGTACTACCTACAATTCATATTTTTTCAGTCCAAATCATCTCTTTTGCATGCCGTATCTCGGTCGTTTCTACACGATAAAATACCCAGTTTCTTTTGAAAACATTGCAAGTCTAAAGCTTATTATTAATATAGATATTTGCATTCTTCAGACATTTTCAAAATTGGAGTTTGTTTTTCTGAAATAAAAAAAAATCATAATTTTTGTTGTCCTTCCTTCCGTCCCAAATTTTTCAGAGCATGTTACTGGAAACTAAATTTTATTTTTATTAGGCCTTAGTAGGAAGAGTAAGAATGGTGATGTTCAGTTATCATAAGGGGCCGGCTGCTTGGCTGGGGTGAGTGAAGGGGCCCAATGTTTTTCTTTATTTAGTGGGGGATGTACTCTACTAGCTCTCAAAACTAAGGGCTTCAGAGTATTTTGGCTAGCAGGGGGCTCATAAGAACTATGAAAACTACGGTTCATAATATATTGTGGGGAAAACGTGAACATGATTCCTAACATTAGGCAACAAAAAAAATGATTTGTCTCAAATGACCCGTGCGCATTTTAAAAACCGCCCACGTTTACTCCATAGAATGTCAGATTTTTTTATTTTTTTTATTTTTTTTAAATTTTGTTGTTGTCAATTTGTCAATTTTTTTTCTTCTTCTATTTCCAAAAAAAATCTGTCAAAAGTCAAACTTTTTCCACTTTTGATAAAATAAAAAATACAAATTTATTCACTGTATTGGCGTTTTTTATATTATATTGCCCGTACTTTGATAGAGAAACAAATACTGTACAGTATCTGTGATTGGTGCAATATATTATATATTCAGTGTTCTTGAACAATCAGAAGGTTGATCTCATCTCAGACCGTCAGGGGGTTTAAAGTGGCGGTGGATGGACCGTCGCGAGTAGTGAATCCGTCTGATAACGGCGGGGATATGATATTAAAAATCATAGTTTTACATGAAAAGTGGTCAATTGGATGGTTCTTACACAGAACAGATATGAACAACAGCTGTCCCGGAGAATTGTTGCAAGGGAGAAATCCTTGTGTCAAAATACCTTCAGAGGCAACTATAAGTGCTGCTACTACCACTGGTGGTGGGACTGCTGAATTCAACACGGTCAAAGTTAAATACTGCAATGACTTGATGAATTCACCTTTTGAATTGAAAAAAAATCTCCGCAGACCGCATTGTATTTTCAGTCGCTCATGTCATTTGAGACAATTTTTTTTCTTCTTCCCTTAACAAAGTGTTGATTTTTAGATATAAATGTAAACCGTGATTAACTAACATTAACGTAATTGAATTGTTGTTTTTTAAACATGAACGTGAAGAGTGAGTAATGTAAATGTGACATGATGTGATGTAAGTATTCAGCGCAAGACGTATGTGGGGATATTTGGCCAATTGTCTGGAACAATTCCCCTTTGTCACATTTATGGGCACTTTTTTGCTGTAAAAGCAAAAAACAACCAAAATCACCCGACCGACCCTACCTGAGAGTTTCGTTTGCCCATACAACAGGGTGGTTCTTTCCCCGTCAACTTTAAAAATCGCGAATTTAAAAATAAGCAAAAGGGTTCAGAATCGCCAAAGCGTGAACAATTAATCTTGTGAAAATGACCACTTTTACCATATTGCCACTAGCAATATGTAAAGGATAGTGACGAGCAGCCACTGAAGTGAAACCTTTACAAAAAGAAGATTCTTATCTATATTTTTCTTTCCTTTATTGAATATCAATGTCCTTGACTGATTGTGTAGCAATATACCTGGGCATAAAAATCAAGTTTAAAAATAGTTTTGAAATATCATTGAAAGTGTGTTGACAGACTTCCTATAGAGGTAGAAGCATTGTTACGTTGCATAGCAACCTGCTAAGTGTCGATAAGCCAAGCGCTACTTTTTAGAAAATAATAAAGCTCAGATTTAAAGGGATGTATTTCCTCTGGATATATCAGACATCATATACATACCCAGTTGAGTCAATCTAACTCTGTCCTGGTTATATTTATAACATAGTTCATGAACACAATTGTTATCGGCAAAACAAATAGTTAATAATGTCATTGGTAACATCAGATAACTAGGTAATCATTCAAACAATAGACATAATACACACATTTGACAAGACTGAACATTGTATCGATACTGTCCAAATACAGAGCCATCACTTATTGATAAACTATCTGCAAACTGTTGATTATAGAAAAGCATTGTATTGACCTTTCTTTTCATTATTGATAAGCCTAAACTTTGTTAGGTTTAAAGTTCTCGCCTGAATAAAGTGTTTTGAACTTAGATATTAACCTTGAACAGACCTATCCAAAGATAGCCAGCATATATAAGGCAGTCAAAGCCGGTTGTTCATGACATAAGTCTATACACTTTACCTGAAAGGTATGCAGTCCATAATCAACATAGATCAGTTGTATACATGTTTGGGTGAGTCAGAAAGAACAGGCACTTTTCCCAAAAGCATCACCAAAAATGTAGGCATGCATTTTCAAAACCAAGTGTATCACTATAAAGGCCTACAATTTCACAGTTCTATTTATTTCCAGTCATTTTAAGAGTTTGTATCCATCATTCATGTGCCTTTTTAGGTTTTTCACCACTAGTTTCATTGATCATCTCTAAATCAGGCAGCCAACAATACATTGTGTATCGCCATCCCGTGGATTGGCTTTAAAATACCGGGTTATACTAAAATTGGTGCAACTTTATGACGCAATATTCGAATTCAAAAAATCCTTTTTTGAATGAAAGCCAAATATGTGGTCTTTGTAATTTGATTTTGAATATTGCAGGCCTAACATTTCTGTGGTGCTTTCCCCTAAAAAAGTGCCCATTCTTTCTGACTCACCCTGTATAGGTGCTGGTAGCACACAATTCCACAGTCCATAATCCTGGCTGTCATATGCTTACATTTTGAAACTGACTCTGTGGTGCGATCAGGTAGGGGCAGGACTTTTTACACCAAATAATATGCCAGATGCGACTAAAGTTTTACACAAAATATAAAATAAAAGTTGTCTAGATTATTTTCATCACATTTTAAACTTTAGAACAGTAACATTTTAAATTTGTACGATAAGTTCCAATCTTATTATAACAATTGGAAACAAAATTATAGTAATTTTAGTAAATATGAACATTGTCTTTATTAAACCAAGTTCAATACAACTTATCAAGCTTCAGTCTTCACATTTTCAACTTGAAGGCTGAAATCAATGTATAATACTATAAAATTATCGCCAATTTTGCTCAAGATGGTCAACTTATTAGTATCGCATTTGAAAACAAAATAAATGTTTTGTTTACATTAAAAAAAAGAGCATGGTCATATCGCTCTCCTTACAATGAGTTGTATTGTTTTTGGTTTTCTGGGTGTTATGAATGTTATGATCGATTATTCAGTATTCTTAGATCACATATTGAACTTTTTTATCATAGTATTAAACAGTGTTGGCTTATTGAACATTAATGAGTAAGTAACCAGCCGCCAAGTGAAAATCTTTCAAAATATGCAAACTTGGATGGAAGTGTTCCGTGACTACTCTTACGTAATCACAGATATCTCCGTAATTACTTAACAAAATTAAACGCTGTTTTCTTCCAATTGTAGAAAACTAATTTGGCCTCGTTTTACTGTTTAAATTGTAAAATTCAGATACTTAATTAGGAAAGGTATGTTGTATTTTTTTTGGGAGACATCCTGTATAACCGAGGTTCCACTGTTTGGCATCACAATCATTCTATACTCCCACTCACACAACTGTTCATGGTGAAGTAGGTGACATAACAACAACAACAAAATATCCTGGGCGCAGTGGACAGGGTGTATTTTAAGGATTTTTTTGTGTTTAGCAAAACTGCTATTCAATTATTTTTTTGTATAGCAATTTACAAATTTTGCATAGCAGTTTTGTTTTACTTTTTTAATTCCAATTTGCTGTTGATCCGTTAAATCTATACGGACTACTACGTGATTAAATGGCGTGAAATGGACCATTTACATCACTAATAATAGTAAGTTAAAATCAATCGGAACTTCGGAAGGAAATGATACGTGTCCCGAGTCAAAAATGTTGTGTAGCAAGTTTGCTATGCATATACAAATGTGCGTCGCAGTTGTGCTTGATTGTGGTGCAAACTGTGATGCGATACCGGTTAAAATACACCCTGGCAGTGGACTATACTGTAAAACACTATAATTTCGCGGATACTTTATTTCGCGAATTAAAAAAAAAACTGCTATTTTAGCAGGCATTTAATTTCGCGAACCTGGAAATGTTTCTGTTACTTTCAATGTAAAATTGTCCATTTCGCAGGTATTTAACTTCGCAAATCCGCATCCCTCGCCATATTCGTGAAATTAAATCCTTCGCGGAATTAAGTGGTTTTACAGTATATTTACTGTAAGCATACAAGAGCAAAAAAACATGTACATTGTAATTTGTAATAAGGGGTATTTTTTAGATCAGGAGCATTATGCATTACATGGCGTTAAGGGATCCAAAATTGACTATTTTCAAGAAGAAGTGTATTTTTTTCACAATCCTGTCGATGTCAATCAAAGTGTAATGCCCTCAGAATCTTGGCTCTTTTTCTTTTATTAATATCTTAAAAGGAATACATATTGGGCCGTATTACTATTCTCGCACGTAGTTAAACACGGTTTTAAGCTAAACACGCGTCTAACTTTGACTTTAGACACAGCGTTTGACTAAACGCGATTCTCGTACATTTGTTTTACTTAAACACGCGTCTAACTCACTGAAAAGTGTCTAACTTTAAACATAGGTATGGGGGTAGTTTAAGGCGCGTTTAACGAAACAAATACACGAACTGTATGCCTTGAATGATTACTCAACCGTGCCCGCTGTAAGCTGCCGGGGATATTGTGTAGTATTATAAATACACGTGCGTTTGAGGTATTCAGTCTATATCTATTGTAACCTATCAGGGCCACAACAAAAATAAATACCTGTATACATACTATACAGTATCGCACAATCACCCTGGGAACGAGATTCGCCGAGTTTAAAACCGTGTTTAGTTAAACACGTTGTTTAAAAGATAAACTCGCGTTTTAGTTAAACACAAGTTTAGTTAGACACCGTTTTAAGCTAAAACCGTGTTTAGTACGAGAATACGGCCCATTATATTTAAAAATAAATAAAGGGGAATTATATGATATGCTCATTTTTTAACGCTTTTGGTGCCATAGGCCCGGCCCATGGCGTATCTGGGTTCCCTTGTCAGAGGGGGCAAAGGGGTTTCCTGGTGTGTAAAACCATTAATGGTGAAACACAGTTTCACAATCGTGGCATATACTTGATGAAGTATTAAGGCTTTAAACAGGCTTTTATAATGATATTCCTGGACAAATGCATGCATATAGTGCGCAAGAATGAGCTATTTTTATACCAATTTGTCCGTCATTCCTGTGTCTGAGAATAAGTGGGTTTAATTGGAGCAAAAATGTGGTTTTAGATTGGGAAAGGAAGTATCAGGGTGGCAATATTCAGTTCTCTACCTTATTGTATAGCTAGCTTCATTTGGCAGAAAACCCCATCTCAAATGGACACCATAGATATTAGTAGCTATTGAAGGGTTTTTAAAACAATAGAAATGAAAAGAGATTATATCCTTTGTTTGGTTATATCTCGAAATCAAAATTTCCTACTTCCGACTGATTACATCACATACAAATGTGGCCAATCTCATCAGGAAGGACATTGTGTTTGTAAACACTGTTTTGAGATATTATGCAAATAAAGTCAGTAGAATAAAGAAAAATGATACTGTTAATACACATTATATCTTGTTGATACCTTTCGATAAGATACCATTTAAAAGCTTATAATGATATCGCTCAATTGATATAAAAAAAGGTAGCTCCAGCACCTTTTACTAGTTCTATAATGAACAGGTGATCTATTAAAGATGATCACTCTTAATCAGGATGTACACTGCATGATAGAACGTAATGTCCATTATATGACCAAAACAAAACAATAATACAAATCGCTAAGGTGACTGCTGATATCATCCGAGTCAATATGAATAATTATCATCATTATTGTCCACGATGTTTGTATTCAGGCTTCATGAGAGTCATATATATTGATAACATTGTTATCATCAATATTATCAGCTAAACCCACCGCAAGCCCATCGGACCACTATTTTACGTAGTTGTCTGCAGCAGTAGTGTGCAACAGCTGTGGAACATGTATACAAGTGGGGCCACTTATATACCAGACTTTTTGTAATAATTAAGTAGTCTTATTGTTGTTGTTTATGGGTTTTTTATTGTAGTTTTTTTGTTTGTGCCTTGAGCGCTCTTATTTAAAGTGGATATGTGCCTTGTCACTATTACTATATTATTATTATTTATGTAGATGCAGTGAGCACAGCATCTTGTAGTGTGGGGTTCAAGAACATTTTTAATTTAGATGCTCTCTGAGTTGCTCTCTGAGGGCATTTCAAAACCATTTCAGATCTCATTAACTCATATTTTCCTTTACATTTCTGGATAATTTTCAGACATTGTTTTATTTTTTTGCTATAATTACCATCAGTGGTGTAGCCCAGTCTATCAGGTTATGATAGCAGACATCGTTATATGAATTTTCCCATTCATTATAGCTGAAACCATAGGGAAAATGTGCATGCTACATCAATTATGCACATTACCCATTTTATTACCCAATTCAATGTTTATAGCCAGAAATAGTTGTATATTTAAAAAAAATGTGTGTGAGCTATTCATTCATTCATTCATTCATAAAAGGTTTATTAAAAAAGGCCATAGCAGTCATGAACTGAATTGCGGCCAGTATACAATAATACAACAATATCATTATCAACAATTTCAAAAATATACACAAAATATAAGCAAATAGACAAAAATATACATTAAATACACCATACTATATGCACAAAGTAAGCACGTCAAATTAAGAACCACAGAAATGCAATCTAAATTAAAAATATTGCACGTGAGATATTAAAAAGCATTTAATTTTAGGGTAAATGACATATTGGAGATAAAATGCACTGCTACTACTCAAGACCCTTGCTATTCCATAGATCAGTCATGTATACCATTGGGCTGTTTTTGTAACGAGTTGTATTGCACTTTTGGGTTGACAGTTTGTTAGCACCACGCAGATTTCTCTTATGTACACTAGCACGGGTAGGTGGAATCCAACCACTGAATTTTTCGGATTTTATTAGTGAGTTAAAAAAATTCAAGCAAAGTTGCTTCCTTCTAGTATAAAAATAATTTAATCCACATACATCAAGAGCCTCATCATAATAGGCTATGGGCTCATCCTCGAAACCCTGACCCCCCCGAGGGATTTTGGGAGACAGGTATTTTTGGAAACCTTGCCCATTGAGGAGTTCAAATCAGGTTGTCTGCAAATTGCCGACTGGTGGGTGAAGCGGTGAGGGCGCTTTTCAATATGGCCGCCAAATCCCTTAAATATGACATTATTGAATACACATTGAAGATATTAAAGATGATTCTACAGTGAAAATGAACTTTATTTGAAGATATTATTTAATGGCAGTATTTTTAAAGTATTCTAGTTTAAGTAACAAACGATTCTGAGGTTGCGCATGAGGGCGCTTTTCAAAATGGCCGCCAAAATGGGTAAAATTCCATATATTGTCATATATGAACCAACATGTATGATCAGAGTACAGTTTTAACAATGGGATGTATGTGTTAGACCACTAAAAACTCAAATCTAGTATTTTTGCTTTGTTAACATACTTTAAAAACAAAATGGCCGCCAAATTAATGGCCAAAACTGGTCAAAAGTGGTCACAATTCCATAAAATAGCATAATATCAACCGAAATGTATAATAAAAATATAATTTTAATGATGGGATGTATGTGTTAGACCACAAGTAACTTATATCCAGTATATGTGCTCTGTTAAAATAGTTCAAAATCCAAAATGGCCCCCAAAATGGTTCCAGAAGTGGCTGCAAAATTGTCAAATTCCATAGAAATGGGATAATATCAACCTAAATGTATGATGAAAATATAGTTTTAATGACGGGATGTATGTATTAGACCACTAGTAACTCATATCTAGTATTTTTGCTGCTTTGTTAACATACTTAGAAATCCAAAATGGCCCCCAAAATGGGTCCCAAATTGACTGAACAAATTGTTGAAATTCCATAAAGTGGTATAATATCAACCAAAATGTATGAAAAAAGTATGAAAGTATAGTTTTAACATTGGGATGTATGTATTAGAACACTAGTAACTCATATCTAGTACTTTTGCTGCTTTGTTAACATATTTAGAAATCCAAAATGGCCCCCAAAATGGGTCCCAAATTGACTGAACAAATTGTTGAAATTCCATAAGTGGTATAATATCAACCAAAATGTATGATAAAAGTATGAAAGTATAGTTTTAACATTGGGATGTATGTATTAGAACACTAGTAACTCATAACTTGTATTTTTGCTGCTTTGTTAACATATTTAGAAATCCAAAATGGCCCCCAAAATGGGTCCCAAATTGACTGAACAAATTGTTGAAATTCCATAAGTGGTATAATATCAACCAAAATGAATGATAAAAGTATGAAAGTATAGTTTTAACATTGGGATGTATGTATTAGAACACTAACTCATATCTAGTATTTTTGCTGCTTTGTTAACATACTTAGAAATCCAAAATGGCCCCCAAAATGGGTCCCAAATTGACTGAACAAAATGTTGAAATTCCACAAAGTGGTATAATATCAACCAAAATGTATGATAAAAGTATGAAAGTATAGTTTTAACATTGGGATGTATGTATTAGAACACTAGTAACTCATATCTAGTATTTTTGCTGCTTTGTTAACATACTTAGAAATCCAAAATGGCCCCCAAAATGGGTCCCAAATTGACTGAACAAATTGTTGAAATTCCATAAAGTGGTATAATATCAACCAAAATGTATGATAAAAGTATGAAAGTATAGTTTTAACATTGGGATGTATGTATTAGAACTTCTTGGACCAATTACGGTGCAAAACCGGCTGATAAAATGTAAACATTCACAAACTGAACATATAATATCTCTGTGATGCGTTATTTCGCCAAAATGAAGGAAGCTTATTCATCAATGCCCTACAACAACAAGTACTTGACAGCGTGTAAATGAAACCTAAATGGCGTATTTTAACCACAAATACTCTGATCAATGAACATAACAGGCAACCCGGAATGACTCTGCAACTCATGCAATCTCTAGATATCATTTTAAACGTACCTCGTTCATAAATTTCCAAAGAAATTAAGAGATTTTAACTTGATATTTCATCACGATAGTCCAGTTGATTTTACGTTGATTTTACGATCTGGCGAGATAGCGTTTAAGGGCACCTGATACCAAAAAGATCGTCAACATAAAAATAATAAATATCAAATGGCCCACAAAAGTACAGGTAGGTCAGAAATCGACATATAGTTAAGTATCCCGCTTAAGTGACATTTTTAAGATTTTTCCTTTAATCTTGGCAGCCATTTTGAAAGGCGCCCTCAACTTTCACCTCTTGATACCCTCATAGTATTGACTGAAATTAATCAGTCATGTTGTATTGCCTTCAAAACTAATCAAAAACCCAGTCAAAAACACCTTTTAAGTTACTTAAATATGTTTCTATTATGGTTTTATATGATTTTGGCGGCCATTTTGAAAAAAGCGCCCCCACGCGTTCACCCACCAGTGGGAATTTTGCAGACAAGCAGATTCTGATACCTCTATGGGTAAGGTTTATGAAAATGGTTGTCTCCCAAAATCCCACGGGGGGGGGGGGGGGGGGGGGGGGTAAGGGGGGTGTGGCATAGCCCATAGTCTATAAGTTGTGTACTGCTTACCCATGATGATCTTGCAAGCCCTTCTCTGGATTCGTTCCAAAGCGGCACATTCGTCGGATTTAAGACCAGGGTGCCATACAGGGGCGGCATATTCTGCCAAAGGTCTGACAAAGCCAGAGAAGATGGTGACAAGATCATCACGGGGTAAGTTAAAGTGTTTGAGTAATTTTAGCATATACAGTCTCCCATTAGCCTTCTTCAACATTTCTGACACTTGGATGTCCCATTTGAGATTGGAACTAATTTGAACACCAAGAATCTTGGCAGAATCAACAACCTGGAGGGGTACATCAGCTATGGTAAGGGAACGTTCCTCTTGTGAGTTTTTCAAGAAAGATACATTCATAGTGGCACATTTTTTTGGATTCAAACGCATATGATTAAGATCAGCCCATTCCTGAAAATTGTCCAAATGTTCTTGCAGCACCGACGTTTGTAACCGGGATCTAGGCTCAATTAGAGTGAGGTCATCGACATATTTCAGAGTGACAAAGGGAGTGTTAATGGCTGCGTCATTAACAATAGCGACAAAACCGAGAGGACCGACGCGAGTACCCTGCGGTACACCACCATTTAATTTCTTCCAGTCACTGGTGTGTCCACGATATCGCACGCACTGCTCTCTGCCGTCTAGAAAGCTGGAGATCCAGGTTACAACAGACGGGCGCACTCCTAGGAAATAAACTTAGTCATGAGAATGTTATGATCTACTAGGTCAAATGCCTTACTGAAATCAGTAATTACAAGGGTACTGAGATGACCAGGTTTGTTGGCATTCATATGTAGTGTGTCCATGAGTTTGATGAGATAGTGCGTGGTTGAAACACCCTTTTGGTTTCCATACTGATTTGGGTCAACGACGCTCTCCATGTCTTCCTGGAGCCATTTTGCCATGAAGCCTTCTGCTACTTTTGCGAAGTGATCAGTGAGCGATACCGGTCTTAATTTGTCCCATGAGGCAGGCTTACTCTTAGGAATTGGTACAACGACAGCTTTCTTCCATTGCGGTGGGCAAACTCCTTCATCATAAGATCTATTGAGGATGTTTGCTAAGGGTCCACTAAGTTCACATGCAAACTCTCTAATTATCCTGGATGAAATGCCGTCGGGGCCACCAGCTTTACCTGCTTTGATTTTTTGAAGCATATTGTAAACTTCAAAGTCCTGGACAATTGGACAAGGATTGGGATCGGGTCTATAGGTCGGGAGCACTGTCGTATCAAGTGGCTTCAGATCTTTGGAGACGGAGGCGATGGTAGCACATATCACAAATATGATCTTTGGGAGCAAATTTGAGGAGTTTGCTAAAAGGTTGTAGTAAAGATGCCCCTTGCCACCTCTTTGCCCCTCTCTCTCCCCCAAATAGAAATGTCTAGTTACACCACTGGTTGACATGCAGGCACCTGCACAGAGGATTAAGTAACTGGGTCAAGGGCAGGACAATTCAATCTTGAGTACACCCAAGTGAAATATGAGTTGAAGATTACCCCATTAACATCCTGATGTGGGTATAGACATAGCACCACTATAGTCGTTGTCAGAATACTCCGGTACTTTTTAAAACCGCCAACGCACGCGTCTAGTTAATGAGCGTGTGGGCGGGGACATTCATGACCCGGCCATAGATACGGTCGCGGCCGATCGGATTACAGGGGCCGGGATGCGTCGAACTGCTCAAAGATAACGCTGTTGTGACGCTGTTTTTCAACGCTTTTCGGTGTTTACGCTGTACGCAGTTGTCACAGAAAAAAGTGCTGAAGTATTCTGACGACGACTATATTGACGGTAGACTTGTTCTCATGCAGATAATTGGTGGCAGAGGTGACCCTAGTTACACCAACATGAAATATAGGTTGCGGATTACCCCATTAACATCCTAAGTGGTTAATCGCACCACTGTGACCATGCCCTAATGTTGACTTGTTGTCATGCAGATAACTGATGGGTAGAATGGATACCATGGATACACCAATGTGAAATATAGAGTGAAGATCATCCCAATGACGTCCTAATTGTTATCAATCAGTAACAAGGTATCAATCATACCACTTGGACTGACGCCTTACAGCCCTTTTATGGCAAAAGGATGTATCTTATATGTGCTTTCCTAATGAAATACTTCCTTTTAACATGGATTGTGTTAACTTGGTTCAATAGTCCTCACTTAGGAAAAGGTTGCAACTTATAAAGACAATAAAAGTAATATACTGCCTTTTACCACTACATGAATTTTGGACAAAAAAGCTAACTTAGATCATGTTAAAAGGAAGTATGTTGTTAGGCATGTGTGGCGTAGTGGGTAGAGCACTGGATTCATGATCTAAAGGTTGTGGGTTCGAGTCCCGCTGTGGTCAACATGTTGTGCTCTTGAGTAAGGCACTTTACCGCAATTACTCCTCTCTACCCAGGTGTATTTAAATGGGTACCGGCATTCTTCAGTGCTGGGAAGGTAACAGACTCGCTGTGGAGGAGGTGTAGCGAGCCCCACACAGCAACATTATAAAAAGGAGTGAGTCTGGCCCTATCGCTTTGAAAGAGAGATGGGCACTCCGCTCCTGGTATTACAGGATCAACCGACTTTACTTTACTATGTTGTTAGGAAGCTACATATAAGATACATCCTTTTACCATAAAAGGGCTGCCTACTTTTTGTCCTTGGGGGCATCACATTGAAAGTACATATGGGGATATGTGCGGTGCCTAACACTTTCCATGCGGCAGTCGTCTCCAGACGCAAGGTTCCAAAATGTCGTAAAATGTTTCAAAGATGTCAAGATATGGACTTCCACCACCATATTTGAAATCACAATGAGAAATGCATTCAAATAAGTACAAACATGCCTAGTATTGGTTCAGTAAATTTTGAGATAGACTGTAAAAATTAGGAGAGGTTTCTGAAAATCTGTTTTGTATATTGGTAAAACTAATAGCCGGCTGCGTGAAAAATGTTAAGACCCCTTTTCATGCCTCTTTTTCAGTTCTCTATTAGGTAAACTTTCACGCTTCATCTGCTCACTATTATGACCCCCTATAGGTTCGGCTCATACTACAATTTTTTAGTCAACTTTGAGGTAAATTCTGCGGTTTTGTCTTTTATTTTGACAAACAATATGTGCTGTTTGCATTGTCAATCAGTTCACAATACCTCCATTTGCGCATCAAAGATCAGTCAGGATTTTATCCTCTAGCCATTCTATAGACCCCCCCCCCCCCCCCCCATTTCAGTGAGGATCAGTGCACTACACGTTCACTAATTAAAAATTAAAAATGGCATATACCCGACTATAAAAAGAGAGTTGAGTGCCCCCCCCCCCCCCCGATATGTTGTCATGCAGGCAACTGATGGGTAAATGTGACCCTGTATGTGAAAAATAAATTGAAAACCGTACCTCCGATCAATCTTAAATTTCAGATTAATGTGGAGCTCAGCAAGCTCTATCAAAATATCAAATTAAAAATTAACCAAAGGAACAACCTTAATGCTCATATGAAATTGTAGTTAAAGGCACATTAAGTGGTGTTGAAAATTTTAAATGTTTAAAAATTTACTTCAGAATTCAAGATGAACATTAAAAATGGCCATTACTGTTGTTTCTACTAGCAAAAACACAGCAAAACTTGATTAAAACAATATCATCGCTATTTATTGAAAAACGCCCTCTATGCAAATATGGTTCACGTTATGTATCACACGTACTGCAGGGGGATACTGTCGGATGTAAAATGCTCGTCCCGGGACGAAAATCAACGTTTTCTTGTACATAGAGGGCTGATTTTCTTAATACTTATAGGTGTAAGTTCATACATGTAATACAATTATAAAAATATACTAATCCCAGTTTTTATCATAATTGAGGGCGCATCCTCCAACACATCTCTTAGTGCCCCTTTAATAATAACCCTTTGACATCATAGTTCCTCTAATTGATTATTTAAAAACAACTCATCATACCACTATGATGTTGACTTGTTATCATGCAGACAAAGGATGGCCTATTATAAGAACTTGAGTACACCCTGTGAAATATTAGATGAAGGTTACCTATTGACGTATTTGTAGTCTTAATTAAAAACATCCATCATACCATTCTGATGTTGACTTGTTATCATGCAGGCAAATGATGGCTTATTAAACTTGAGTACACCCTGTGAAATATTAGATGAAGGTAACCCAATTGACATAATTGTAGTCTTTATTAAAAACATTCATCGTACCACTCAGATGTTGACTTGTTATCATCAGTGACAGTTAACTGTCACTGTTATCATGCAGGCAAATGATGGCTTATTAAACCAGTGACAGTTAAGGATTAAACTTGAGTATACGCTTGTAAATTATTAAATGAAGGTAACCCAATTGACATAATTGTAGTCTTTATTAAAAACATTCATCATACCACTCTGATGTTGACTTGTTATCATGCAGGCAAATGATGGCTTATTAAACTTGAGTACACGCTTGTAAATTATTAGATGAAGGTAACCCAATTGACATAATGGTAGTCTTTATTAAAAACATTTATCATACCACTCTGATGTTGACTTGTTGCCATGCAAACAAATCATGGGCTAAAATTATAACGTCAAAAGTCAAAGGACTTATTACGGTAATATGTAATATGATGTGGTGCAACTGATCATTTCATTAACTGATGAATCCAACACACAGACTAGTGTAAAACACTATAATTTTGCGGATATTCACAATAGTTACTGATATTTTATCGGGCATTTAATTTTGAGAATCCGGAAATGTTACTGTTACTTTCAATGCAATTTTTTTAGTTTCGTGGGTATTTAATTTCATGAATCCACACCCTCGGGAAATTAAAACCCTTGCCAAATTACGTGGTTTTACAGTATATACTGATTCGTCTAACTCTGTGCAGTGATCTCAGAGCGTATGGAATACACTTTGACGTCAATGCACAGAGTTGTATGAACGGGGTTAGTGTATACAATGCATGCTTGCTTAAATTAGGTTTGCATCTGTTTTTTATACGACGTGTGAACGCAGTGTCACGAGTATATTGGATTCGTTAGCCTAAATCTGGTAAAATTGCTCCGCATAGAAAGCAGCAAGTGTTATGTAGTGATTTGTCTGTTACAACCTTCTATTTTTGTCAGTCCCGACCCCTTTTCCGGAAAAATAAGGCAATTGGAGACCCACAAAATGGATATGTGCTGTGTTAGATTGTTTCCGAGTGCTGCGGGTATCATGCGGGCAAAAATATGTTGAAGAACTTGTGTGTTGGCGTGTTTTAGTGGCTTGCAATGTATTGTGGGACCATCCCTGAGCCTGCTCTGGGTCGAATTCTGTTCAGCCAATCATAACCACTCTTCAGCAGATTTGAGAGTTGTATTCTGGTGAGCATGGAAACACATTTATAGTTGAATGTATATTTGGTGTTTAGTTAATATGAAGTTTATGATGTTAACCTTTTTATTTTTGGACGAAAAGTAACGAAACGATTGATCAAACTATATTCAATGAAATAAGAGGCACAAAACGGTATATATTTGCGAAAATAATCACTGCATCAGTGACCAGTCAGAAAATACAAGCTAGGTGACACTACTGTATATCATATTTCGACAACACACACCTATGCACCTCTAGAATATGTGGGCTAAATTCTGTCAACGTTATCCATTATAAACAGGTGTAATTGATCATGTTGACAAGGCTTGGTGTTCAAACGACTTGAATGTTTCGAATTATATTCAGGTAGTGTAAAACAACTAAATTTCGCTAGCAATTTAATTTCGCTAGGAGATCCAATTCGCTAAATTAGATTGCCACCAGTTATATTATTTATAATAGTTATATAGGAAGATGGAACAAACCCGGGTACAAATCAAATTACCGCAAAATGTTGGTCTAATGCTAATTCGCTAAATTAAGTTGCCGTGAAATTAAGTTGAATTACAGTATAATAGTCTCAGATTTCAGGTACAGTAGCAACTGAGATGACCTATACCAAGGTTTGTTGGAATCCCTTGTGATGTGAATAGACATACGCCATACGGAAACTATAGCTGCCTAGGGTATGTACTATAGCTGCCTAGGGTATGTACTATAGTGTTGTCATAGACGGTGGCTGAAATGATAACTGTGGAGGGTGTTGTATTTGTTTACAGAGTATGAAAAGAAAATGGCAGGATGAAATTGTAATTGTTGCATTAGGTATCTCCCTGTCCCTCCCCCAATGCCAGGGTAGGGTAAAACTAGAATCGGTCATTCACGGTAGTCTTTTACACTGGTTTCGAATGGCTCATGTGTATTAGATTACCGCGAGTGACCGAGTCCAGTTCTAGGGAAGGGAACTTCATCCCTGACGCAAATATAGCGTCACCCTGTTGTATATAATTGACAGCCATCACTTAAACCCTTTTCCTATAATGATAAGCATTTCAGGGTTCCTACATACCTTATCTTTTGAAACAACTGGAGGGGGAATTCTCCCCCGATATTATGTTATGTATAGGCCTGTAGGATATAACATTGACAAGATTTTAAAAACTCAACCCAGAAGTGTTGATTGATTGATATTGATTGATTGTTGATTGATTAAATTATTGATTGATATTGATTGATATTGATTGATATTGATTGGTATTGATTGATATTGATTAATATAGATTTATATTGATTGATATTGATTAATATAGATTGATCAATATCAATATTGATTGATATTGATTGATTGATATATTGATTAATATGTTGATTGATTGATTGCTATATTGATTGATTAATGTATTGATTGATTGATGTATTGATTGATTGATGTATTGATTGATTGATGTATTGATTGATTAATGGATTTATTTATTGATGTAATGATTGATTGATATACTGATTGATTGATATATTGATTGATTGATAAATTAATATATTGATATATTGATTGATTGATATATTGATTGATTGATTGATTGATTGATTGATCGATCGATCGATTGATTGATTGATTGATTGATTGATCGATTGATTGATTTATTGATTTATTGATTTTATCACTCCTTCTAAAATACATTAATTTTTTGTCAAAATCCATTCCATACAATTGGTATGTACATGAACATGTATATCTACAAAATACACACTGACCAATTTCATCTCTGCTAATTTCATGATGCGGTATACACCAACTTAACCCGCACGTCGTATACGGTTCCGATAGGATCCTATTGCGTCATTTAACTAGCTTAAACCACAAATCGCGTAAGCCGAGAACCGCGCAATCTAGTTTCTAATGTGCCAGGGAGGAGCCATGAATTATAAATGTTGTAAGCATCAGTGTGAATATCTTTAAGAAATCTCCCATCCCTGTCACTCAGGCCTGCTGTCACTGATTAACAAGAACAAATGACCAGTCCACACTTTAAAGACTGCAATATTAAGTTCCGAAATCCATAATTTCTCTTAGATTAATTTCCAAAGACTGTTTTTTGAGATGCCGGTGTGTGCATACTATGCAAGGGTCCTGAACGAAGGGACTAGACTCAAGCAAAAAACTTGAGCCAGGCTAAAAGTAGCATATGTGATGCGATCAAGCACAATGAGTCTTGGAGTAGAAAAGATCACATTTTTAGTTTGCTATTTGATGTTGTTTTGGTCATGTGCAATGCAACATTTTGCGGTAAACCCTAAGAATGGACAATTTCTCCCACGGATATGAGCTATTGTAGGGTTTTTAAAACAATTCTATTTTTTACTTGGTTATATCTCAAAATCAATATTTCCGACTCATTTTGCTTGATCACATCACATAGCATGCTGGCTGATAAGGCACTTCAAAATCTCAGCCCTAAAGAACACAAGAAAAGCAATTATAAGTCCAATCTTAACCCTAACCCCCCCCCCCCCCCCCTAAATACTACAAAATACTAATCAGAAACCTATCTTCGAGCGCATGTGGGCATGGTTTTCGATGACGTAAGCAACCGAGTCGATATAGCTCGGTCAGTATACTAAGCGAGAGAGTAGCTGGGAGCCGTGGCTTGCCTATTCAGGTGTGGGACTATGGCGTCGGAGGTCCCCGGATGAGAACCGGAATTTGTTCGGGTGATTTCTGTGCCCAAATCAGGGTTATTTGTGTAGATAGGCTTAATTTTGCTTAATGTCCATCATATTTCCATAAGTCTGGGTAGACCCCCCCCCCAAAAAAAAAAAAAAATTAAAACCCACCAAACAAATAAAGTATAAAAGGTTGGATACCTCCATTATCAACAAAGTCATTCATGCGTCATTCATGCATTGTTACATGGTACACCATGCACAATACACACACAGACATATATTCAGACAATGCAAGAACAAAAACTACAAATGACATATCAATCTGTCAAGTTCATGCTATGTGAGTGCAAAGCAAATAACTATACAGAGGTTTGGGTATTTAATGAATTAAATAAATACATGTGTCACAATTTGAGACTATAGTTTTATGGCCCAGTCAACACACTTGTATAATTGTTATCACTGTGATGACGATCACTTGTGTGAAAATGGTGTGATGTTTTTCATTAAGGTCTGTCATGCTGTATACGTGGGTGTTCTTTGCAAAGCAGGCTTTGCTAACAAATTTTCTTCCAAATGAATTTGTTATTGAATTTGGTATAGCATGATTCAACAGTTCCCTTTAACACTTTCCACGCGGCAGGCGGCTGCAGACGACATTCCAAAAAGTGTCAAAACAGTCGAAATTATTGAATTTCATCACCATATTTGGAATTACTATTAGAAATGCATTACAATAAGTACAAACATTTCTAGTATTGGTTCAGTAATCCATGAGATAGACTTAGAAAGTTGTGAAAAGGTTTCCGAAAAATATGTTTTGTGTATGGTAAAAATAATAGCCGCGTGGAAAGTGTTAAGTTACAAAGGGATGCGAATCATGTTAACCAAACAATTCTATGGCGCCATGAACGGCACCAACATCAACATTTGGGGGGGGGGGGGCAAGAATAAATGGGGGAAGGCAAGAGATGAAAACAATTGTGGTTAAGATGAGTGCAAAAGTGTTGGCTTTTAATATAAAAATTGCCTGAAATTAACTTAATTTGATCTGAAAGAAGATATTTCAGACAAATGTAAAGCTAATTCAAGGAAATGTTGACTTCTTATTGTTTGGGGGCAAATGGGGCTCGGGCTGAATGAGGGGAAAAGGATCGTGCCTGCCCTGTGTGGGGCCACAACTGCAAAGGGCATTCTCCTATTTGTAAAAATGATCCTCACACAGTGTAACAATATTTCCCTCATCCCTTGATAGTACCCTGTCATTTGTCATATCAACTGAGTTTATTTTTACCTTTCCATTTGGTATAAAAGAATTGAAACCAAATTAATATAAAAATAGCCAATTTTTGTCCCACTTATGTCCCACTTATGTCCAGAAACATTTTAAAGTCTGTTTAAAACCAAAATGTACATTAATTAAGGCAAAATTCATGTAATTAGTGCTAACTAGATATCCCTGTTGCGTGCTCATGTTTTCAATGAGCAGATAGTGGGCAAAATGTCTGGGGGGATGGAGGTCCTCCCACCAGAGATATTCTGGACACACCAACGTGCTGAAATCATTCCACTACAGCGTTTTGATGTTGCCCTCTTAAATATGTTGCCGCTCCGTACCATTTAATTGTAAATCTAGTTAATCATAATTTCCTCTTTTTCATTTTTCTACAGATTAACAACCAAGACATTATTCAACCCTCAGTTTGGCAGCATCTTCCGTACCTACCACAATCCCACCTACTTTGTCAATCGTCTCTGTCGATTTGCGGACATCTACACCTCATCTGTGAGTAACCTTCTCAACTACTCGCTGGATCACACCTACTATCCAAGAAGATCTGCGCTTCCTCATGAGATAAGTTACGATTGTGCGATCCGCGGTTATGTGCTACAATAAGCAACGTTTGTGAAGACCCCACTTGGTGAGCATTTCAACAACTCCGTCGTCTGCCATGATGTTGAAAAGAGAGAGAAAGGGCCAGCCTCCGTTTGATGTCGCAGCAACATACCACATTTTTAACCAACGTTGTGCAATAGAGATTGTTTACCGACACATTTATTCAAGTTTAATCAATGTTGATTAAAATTTAACCAACAAATTGATAATTTGCACAAACATTTTTCCAACCATTGAAATTTTTTGGCGGGAATCTTGTTTTGATCTATTGTTGTTTAAAATTATGATGCCTTAACCAACATTGAATAAATTAAAAATGAATTGTATTTTTACTCTATAACCAACGCAGTATTAAAAGTAATTTTTAACCAACGCTTAATTTTAAACCAATGTTGTATAATTTTTAATAAACATTTTTTTAATACATGTTCTGAAAGTGTACCATCCAAGAAGATCTGTCAATAATCAAGTACCTCCTAAATGAAGGGTTAGGGATAGAACTGTGAAATTTTGTAATGGGTCATTTTTTTAAAAATTTGATGAATAATGTATACTTGATGTTTTTGTGTGAAAAAAGCAAATCACTAATAGTTCAGCAAAAACTAAAATGAGCTCTAAGATGTTGTAAGTATTCATTCTCATCTTTCACTTTTCACCTTATTTTACAATATGACATATGCTAGGTGATTCTACAGTGTGGACAAATAATAAAAATATAAAACAATATTGCAGTTCAAATCTAATTCCTGCAATGAAATGGGGAACATGTTTTGTACATAATCTGTCAATGACATCAAAATATCAATATCTTTATCCGTTCCGATATGGCATAACGTTATTTTATATCACTTTCAGCATATTTTAACTGTTAAAATTAAGAAGCGTCAAAACTGTTGCTCAAGAAAGTATGATATAAATCACCCAAGCTGAATAATTCCCTCACACCATTCAAATATTGCTTTAAAAAACATCACAGGCAGATGATATCTATTAATTTTGTAGCAAAAAAGGACAAAGCAAATTACCTGCATATCATTTAAATTGAGCATTGTGTCGAACATGGTCAATGATTTTAAAAGTTTCAAAAGACGTAATTTTGGTCAAGTTTGGAATAACCCATTTTTACAACAAAAAAGAAGTCCATCATTTCGGTCAGAAATGTCAGATTTTAAACATTCAAAAATTCATAAGAATGCTGAAGATATGTATTCTAGAATCCGAGGGGGGGGGGCAGTCAGGTTTTATGTTGTAATCATCCAAAGTGAACGAAAATGCAAATTTAGCCTTAAGGGTGTCAAATTCACCAATCCTAATAAGGGTGTCTTTTTCAACCTGAATCCGTGCTTAGGGTTGCTTGGGCCGAAAGTCATGGTGTCATCATTAATGAACACACACTTGTCTATAGGCATACCACATTGTACATATGTATGTTCTAGAACATCAAGGTTGTCACGAAACTGATTTTAGGGCTGGATGGCTATGGCTTAAGCTTTGTGTAAATTATATTGTGGATCTTTTTCCAGTTGTGATGAATGGTATATTTTCTCCATTTTTGTGCCAGTTGGAAAGACCTCAATTTCCCTTGAGTGTTTATTGGTCATTGATCATGAAGCTATGTCCTGAGTGCTGGTTGCTGCTGACAGGTGCCCACCAGAGTGTAGTGGCAACCCTGTAGAGTATTTGTTTGTATTATTATTATTTATTATTTAATCTTTCTTTATTCAATGAAATCTTGGAAGAAATACACTAATAAAATAAAAATAGTATCAATTTATTTTATTTCAAGATGCGACTCTGCTATTGTGCAATACTTTACATGTGGGCAACTTTCTGTTATACTTTCTTCTATCATTGACTTTCAATATGGTAACTGTAGGTCTAACATTCAACATGGTCAAAAAAGTAGTTATTCCTTCCTACAAGAAAACTTTTATACTAATCTGCTTCCCAACTGTATTCAAAACTAGCCTTAGAATGTATATACTTGTTCCGTTCCATGTAGTTGTAACTTTCATGTAAAGACATACTTTGCCCCTCCCCTTAAAACATCCTTGCGTAGTACTTACTACCCGCTTACTACTTACTGCAGGGGTTCTCAACTAATTATGTTGGAGGGCCACAAATATTTAAAGAAACACATCTCAGGGGCCAAATTGCATCCTTTTTGCTATGTTTTTCTTTGTTTTTAGAGGTTTTCAAGGTCCATTCAACATTGCTTAACGGCCCAGATTTGGCCCGCGGTCCACCTGTTGAAAAAACCCTGACTTATGGGGTTCAAAACCTGTTTTGTGCATATTATAGACCTGAGTCTTTGATAGGACCATTGTGCAATGTTTGGTTTTGTTCAAATTTAAATAACTTATGGTACGTTGGCTACCTCATCATGTTATTAATTGGGCTTATAGGTGCTTCCATCTTGATGTCCTTGTATTAACCTGCCTAATTAGAAAAATCTGTATATGTTTATTAATAACCTCCAAATATGACTTCCAACTGACATAGTGAATCTAAAATTGATCAAAGTCGTCCATTAAGGTGGCTAACTCGGCTAAGGTGACCAGCAATGATTTGCTTCAAAATATCAGAAGATGTGTATATTGATAAGAAAAGATGATATGCCAAGTTTGAATTTTTTCCAAAAAGCCGTTTTTGATTTACGGAATTTTTCATTATTTGAAAACCCATTGACTTAACACAGGAGGCGTAGCCGAATTCCCAAATACTGCCAAATTTCAGAAAACACATAGTTTTGTAAATATTTTTTTCTCTTCTTTAAAATCAATGTATGCTTAAGACTTTTATTTTATTTAGATGCCAAAACATCAAGGAATAACACAATTTTTTTCCCTCCACAACTGAGCGGTGATGGATGGTTTATTCACTGGGAATGTTAGTACTTTTTCACTATTTTCTAGAAACACTATATTGCCAAATGTTGTGAATTTCTACAGAAAAAACTACATGTTCAATTTGCACAAACAAGGTGTCATATTAAAGGTAATTAAGTTTAGAAAGTTATCTCGTGAGTTTTTACTAATTAAGTGTTTCTAGATCTTTTCACAGCCTTTTGAAAATTTCCCTAAAATCAAAATTGAAAAAAAAAATATTTTTCAAAAAGTAAACACTGTATTTGCAAAAACTCACGAGATAATTTAGGTAATATGCTTATGAATTTATTCCCAAAGTTTCATGGCCATAGCACTTTCCGTTTAGTCTACAGAAATTCAAGAAGGTGAAAATTTAGGGAATTTTCAAAAAATAAAGAAAAACATAAGAAATTTCAAAAATGATCCGAAAGTCCTGAAATAGGTAGAGGAAAGACTTATCTTCACTGTGGTCTCAGTATAAAGAGTATAGATATAATTGATTTGGTATTATATCAGTTTTTCTGTAGTGGTGTAGGAGCCGAGTTAGCTACCTTAAAGGGGCATTGAGAGATGTACTGATATACTAAATGAGCCAATAACGTAAAGATAATCATCAACATAGCCCAAATCCAAAATGTCTTACAATTCCGACATCGCCTTCATGCCAAATAAGCAAATAACCGCACTTCCGGGTTGAGATTTCACGCGAAAGTCCGCAAGTAAAACGATAGCATTACTTCCGAATTCAGCACCTAGTTTCGATATCATCATATCGAAACTAAGAAAATCATGAAATTTTATAATGATAAACGGCGAATGTTGGTATTTTCCAGGATAATTGAGGGCGCACTCCCATACGTATCTCTCAATGCCCCTTTAAGATCTCATTATTTTGTCTGTTATGAGGATAACAAGAAGAAACTGTATTTGTCAACAGGATATATTCTTTTAATGTGACAGGTGGCATTATTATGATGTCACTATAATAGTGAAATTAGATAAGATAAGAAAATGATTATTGTTACACAGTCAGTTCCTGCTGATACAGATAACTCAAGAAAAATGCTCGGGCTAGGTTTAAAAATAGCCTATACAGGCATGATAGCTGTACATGTATGAATGATAATGAAAGTAAGACAAAATATGGAGAATTGGAATTAGTTCAAAGAGCCACTGCCAACAAATAGTGAACAATTTGCCGTCAGCCTTGTAGGATGCGAGAAAATAGTCTTATATAATTCAGACTCACTTTCCACATTGTCTTAATGATTTGTATCTGTGTTTATCTAAAAGTACTGCAAGGTTTGTAATGTGCATTTACATGTTAGAAATATACACATATGTGACCCAACGTGATTAATTAAGGCACAATGCGGCAGAAGTTAATTTGATTTAAGAGCACAAATGTGGGGCATGGTCATATAAGTCAAATTCATGATTAAATTGTTTTGTTTACAAATCCAAATATCTACTCGCATGACTAGACAGTTTCGTCTTCCCGATCGGAAGACTTCATCGGTAGTGACTGGATCCACTTGTTTTTCCCGCGAGATTTACTTGCACTCTCGGTCCCAGGAAGCTCAGGTGTTGTTAACAGTAGTGGATCGTATACATGATTTAGAGAATAAATACTACAAAGAAAGACTACAAAGATCTTTTAAGAAGTATGACATCCAGACTGCAATGAAACCCTACAACACACTTAAACGGCTATTGGTGCATCCCAAAGACAAACGAGACACGTTACAGACCAGCGATTGTGTTTACAAGATCCCTTGTCACTCTTGCGACAAGGCCTACATCAGTGAGACAGGCCGTCTGTTTGGAACAAGGCTTAACGAACACAAGAAAGATGCCAAAAAAGTAAGCAACAAGAAGTTCACGAGAGCCAACAGAAAAGATTCTACGACGGAACAACATAAATCAGCTGTCACAGACCACATAGCACAAGAGAATCACACAATCGACTGGGACGGGGCTTCAATCCTTGACAAAGACTTTGACAAACACAAGCGTTGGATAAGAGAATCCATTTGGATACGAAGGCAGGGGGCCAAAATCATCAACCGCGATGAGGGTATTTATTCTCTAAATCATGTATACGATCCACACCTGAGCTTCCTGGGACCGAGAGTGCAAGTAAATCTCGCGGGAAAAACAAGTGGATCCAGTCACTACCGATGAAGTCTTCTGATCGGGAAGACGAAACTGTCTAGTCATGTGAGTAGATATTTGGATTTGTAAACAAAACAATTTAATCATTTCAATCTACAATCCTGATGAACTTATTCAAAGAAAAGTCAAATTCATGTCTTATTTCTGATCTTTGATACTTCTTCAGGAAAAAGCAGGAATTCCTGCTTTTTTGTAGTCAAAATTGTATGCAGTTTTATTTAATTTCAGCCTGTTTTGGGCCCTTTTTGCCCAATTTTACGCGCTCTTTCAGGAATTTTCACCACTTTTCTGCTATTTTCAAAAACTCCATTCTCATGCCTGTAGTTAGGAATGTGATGTCCCTTGATTTTTACATAATTATAATGATATATTCCAAATTAAATCTTGTTTATTCCATTTACATCTGGTTTTACTTTGTTTTAATTATAATGATATAAGTAACGTAATATTTGTATGTCCCTCGACATTTGTGCCTCATTTACTCATGTTGGGTCACATATTATTATAACTCCTGACCAAAACTAAAATTGTTGCATAGGTTTGCTATATAAACATGGACTTCTGTTCCGTCCATGGTATAATGAATATAAATATATTTATTTCCTTGAACTATGCTGTTAGATAGCGTTCAAAGATAGAACCTTGTTGTTATTGCTTGTATGAGGCATGTGTAAGTTATTGATGCAAGTTATTGGGTTCGCTGATTTTCTCTGCAGGTGTTAGCAAACTTGTAAACATGTTTTTATTTGTTTTTAGATAGATCAAAATTATGCTCAAATTGTGAATTTTGATTTGTATAGGGTCGTGTATGAATTAAGGTCAAACAAAAAGTACTACCTGACACTACATGTATTATATACCATACCGCTTAATGTAAAAATGTCATGTATATAGTTGGTGTATATACTCCTCCCCCACCCACATCTCCCCGGAGCTCACACTGTATCGTCATGAATAAATTGTATCATATATTCAAAACAAATTTACTAATTTTGTTGAACATGTTTAATATTATTATGGTATACAAATTTGATTGACATTTTTAGCATGTTCTGTCCCTTGTGTGTTTATAAATTTTACTAAGTAAAAGCATTAAAACTAGAAGTATTATAATTGATTTTAGTCTAACTTGCTATTTTAATTATGGTCATTAACTTTGAACATACTTTTATCCCTTATGCCGTTATTGTGATTTTGTGGCCTATCAAGAAATGTATTGGTGATATAGTCCAATAACTCATATTTTTCAATATACACCTAACCAAAGACGGTTTTGACCTAACACAAAATTCCTGACCACATACAGAATTTGACCCTCATAAAAATTGAGTGTTTTAAAGTAACCACACCTATAAATATAAAATTGAGTGTTTTAGGGCCAAACAAAGAAGATCTGTCTCAGAAGCCCGCCCGCATTGGTATGTGAAATGAGCTACGGCGCGTAGGTCTATGCGCTGGGGGCTAAAAAACTTTTTTTAAATTTTTTAAATTTTTTTAAAAGTTTAAAAAAGTTCTCCGTAAGCTTGATTAAGCAACAACAACAAAAATAGCAAAAAATAAATAAAAATCGCATACCTCATAGCCTTTTTTCTAAAAAAAAAAAAAAAAAAAGCACAGCACTTAGCTTTTTTGCACAATGTTTCTGAGACAGACCTTCTTCTTTGTTTGGCCTAAGTAACCACACCTATAAATGACAAAAGTTGCAACAAATTGAGTTTCCTATGGGATATCATTGCTTAGTGTGTGCTATGTGAAGATTTGTGGGTGATACCACATGCATCAATAGCACACAATTTACCACTCAATGATGATATCCTATAGGAAATAGAAGTTGCTAAATGCTAATTAGGTGTCAAACTCTGGGGGGGGGGGAATGTTTTCCTCGGTAAATGTATATTTCAGATTTTGTGTGATTCAGTTTTGTTAGTAAATTTGTCAGGCTTATCAATTTGTGGCTATTTTTACACTGATGACACATGACTATCGGTCCAAGCTAACCTTAGCCCGGATTCAGGTTGAAAAATACACCCTTATTCTCTGAAATTGGCGATTTTGATACCCTTAGCACGGGCACGCGTTGTCGTAAAAAAACCCACTCTTAATGCGTGTTTCGTTCATGCGGATGATTACAACATTATACCCGACTGCCCCCTTGCCCAGGCAGAACAGCAATAATTTCACCTCCAAATGAGGCTGAGAGAACTAGCTTCAAATTGGTGTTAATTGTTTAATCATTCTTATTCAATCATTAAAAATACCACAACATTGATCAAATGAACGGACATAAACTCCCGGAACATACTGTTGGCCTGTCAATGACCAGCCCTGGCCGACCAATGTACAGGCAGGTGAGACAAGAAAAACAATACAAACATCAAAACTATGAATAGTTTAAGATACAAATTAGGTAAGACAGGGACTTGAAGCCGTTGGGCACTGCATGAAGGTCCTCAGGTTATACTTTATACTGTCTGTGTCTCATTCTCAGTTTATCACCTTCTATCCGTATTGATTTAGAAAATATGTCACTCTGTCAATTCAAATCTTATATTTCAACTCTGTCATAATTGAATAATGTCATAATTTTTATATATTTAAATAAATACTGTAACATTTATTTATGCATAATTATATGTATCGAAATTAGGGCCTACTTGGAAAGCAGTGCAAGTCACTGACGCATATTACGCTCAATAGAGAAAGCATAAATAAATATAGATACAATTTGGGCTCGTTTGTGCCCTCATGGGCACTCATGGAACAACATATACCAATCAGGTATCTGGATGAATGGGTAACAGGCCTCAACAGGGAGTCTATACATGTACACACATTTTCACTGCAATGTCACACACTAAGCAATGATATTCCATAGAAACCCAATTTTAATGCAATAATTTATTTTGTAGTTGAGGTCATTGAAACAATTATGTATGAGGTATCAAACTACGGAGAAGAAATGTGCGCATTAAATGTATATCTCGGATTTTTCATATCCGATTATTGATTTTCGTTTAGCCAACATCAAAGCACCTGTCAGGGACTTTTTGTGTTAGTTGTAAACCTTTCTTGTTTCTTGACTAAATGCATGCACTATGTCATACCCTATAGGAACCATGATATAGTTCTGTTATAAAACTATAGCCTCATTGTCTTCTTGAAATTAATGTATAGTACTAGTAAATCAAAATTGAATGAGTTATATTTGATGTTGTGTTGTTTTGTGCAATAAATATATACTGACTGATAGCAAACATTTTGTATGACGAGGTAGTTATTTCTTTATAGTCTATTAAATGTAGGGGAGAGCGGGGCTAGTCCGCCCTCGGGGCGAGTCCGCCCACCACGTGTTTCTCATCACGTGACTGTTGAAAAAGTATCAGACTGGAGTAATTTGGTTGCACCGGTCATAGCAAAGTAACTATTAAAACTTCAGATCCGGATACAACTCCCATAAGGATTTATATTGCATAATTGTTTTTGAATAATTTAAGTAAAATTATTTGTCATTAAAAATGTTGCATTAATCTAGAGACATCACAGCGATGGTTCTAACTTTTATAGTCATTCAAAAGGTAAGGGCTTTGCCTAACATATTATGCAGTTAAAACTTCCCAGTCCGTGTTTAGTAGGCATACCATGAGCCCTGGGGCGAGTTCGCCCAATTTCGCTGGGGCGAGTCCGCCCATGCCCAAGTACACGCTAAGAAGGGGAGGGACTTGCCCCAACATAATAAATGGACACATGATGTGTCCATTTCATATGTTGGGGCCACATGGCCTAATTTGTCATAGTTGTGTCTAGTTGACTTTTAATCAATCTTTACATGGAATAACTGATAGTTTCTGCAATATTTAACATGAAGCCGGACAAGCTTGCCCATCATGAGGGCGAACCTGCCCCGGCGTGAGTAGTGTGGGGTAAGTCCACCCTGTTGGTTATTTTCCTTACTCCTGCACTTACTAAAAGTTCTAGAGTGCTGAAACTATGGGGTATGTAGCCAAGAAACGTAGCTTTCATTTGGAAGTAGGATAGCTTTCTAAAAGGGGTAGGCTGTATTGTTGAAGATGTTTTTAAATATAATTTACTTCTAAATTCAAGATGAACATATTAATATGGCCATTTTTGCTGTTGTCACTTGAAAACACAGTAAAACTTGATTAAAACAATGTTTAAATTTTGGAATATTATCGCAATTGATTGCAAATATTCTTAAATACGTCCTCTATTTAATATTGTTCAGGGTTTTTTTAATGGCTTTAGACTAAATATATTGCACCCTCCGTATAAAAGTGCAAAGCAGCAGCAGTATTTTAGTGCCACATGTTTTTAGCATGGAATACTTTCATATCCCTAAGAATATTTGAATCCATGTTTTGTTGTACAAAAGAGTGCTGATTTGTCTGAATCCTACCTGTTTTATACAGCAGTGTAAGTTCATGTTTAATATAATACAATTGCAAAAATGTAGAAATCCCTGTTTGGTCAAAACTGAGGGCAGCCCCTTTAACGACGACTCCATTTTTCTAAAACCTAACAATTAAGAGTAATCTGAACTTGTATGAAATATAGGGCCCAAGAGGAAGAAACCTCAATGGATAGATGGGTAATAGCTGAATGAAAAAGCAAGCCCCGCCCCCCCCCCCCCCCCAACCCCAATTAAAATCAAATAAAAAGATTTCCTGGTGGAAAATTGTTTGGCTTTATCCATTTTACTTTTCAAAGAAAAACAATGCTGAGACTATACCCAAATTGTGTTCCAACAGCTTACCAAAACCGGGACATTTATTTTATTCTGCCCCCCCCCCCCCCCCCCCCCCCCCCCCCCCCCCCCCCCCCCCACCACCACCAAGAGAGCTGACTACGCCTTCCCCTGGCCCTTATTATATTACGGAATCCGCTCTCATCAATTCTAACTTATAGATATGAGCGTGGCCTTTCAAGTTCAAGGTATGTTCAACTTTAGGGTTATATTGCAAAAAATGATGAGACTATAAATTATTATTGATTCGGTTCGAAATATGCACTTATAAGTTTTACCTTTTATATCAAGCTCGAAGCAGTCCGCATTGTAAGCTAAATAGCTAATGTATGCGATGGTCTTTTTAAAGACACTTCTTGTTCAGTAGTTTCTGCTAAGACATGAATCTGTTATTCATCACTACAATCACGCGACAAAGTTTGTTGACCCTCTTTCTATCTCGCTCGGATGACATGAGTTCCTATTGCACACAATGTCATCTTCAGTAGACAGCAGCGCTATTGAAATAAGACTGAATGAAATCAATTTATATGTTTGCCGAAGCGTTTCTACAACATACGTTTCACCAATGGTATGAGAATATTGGTATTTATTTTGTTTATTATTATTATAAATGTTATTCATTTTATAGGCATCTATTCATTTTTTTTTCTTCAAATAAATGTGTTTGTAATTTTTCTTCTTTTTTCTATTGACTTTTTTCATTACTTTAGTTCTCTATTTAATTAAAATAATGTTTTGTGTTTATTAATATTCATTTTTAGGTATTTTGTCTTGCAATTTATTCATTTATTTTCAATTTATTTATCTCTAAGCACACCAGGAATAGATTTAAAAGATAGCAAATTTGGACACCATGTCTGACTCGTCGGCAAGTAGACAGTGAAGTCCTTGTCGGTTCACTTTTATTCACCCCACCTCCCCCATATGAAAAGCCCAGCTATGGCACTCGGACTGTTAAAAACCGGTACTCTACCCCCTGAAGACGTTTTTAATTGTCTCATGAAAAATCTTATAATTAAGACCTAAGTGCAAACAAACTCCTATCTTCACCAATTTTCAAAAATCCAAAACGAGAAACATAAAAAATAATTTGATATGGCCTTCATACTATTTCTGTAGGACTCATCGTACCACTCTAGTCAACCAATCACAACCACGTAACCTTCTATTTTCTCCACAGACTTTCACAAAAGTGTGTTAACCTTTGATGATATGTTCCGACCAATTCCGATTGGGCTTCGATTGATTGTTATTCATGATATCATTACTATTTAATTCCAACATCACACCATGTAGCTATATTGGTTTGGCCATGGAGTTTAATATTAGGACTTGGCCTGAACCCAAAGGGTAGAAACCTTTTAAAACTGATCCACACATAGAGCAGGTTTGGGTGTTGCAATAGTGATCAATCAAAACAAAAAAGAAATATTAAATTATACACTCACATTATTTCTGTAGCCAAGGAAATATATACACAAGAAGCAAGCTAGCTTGCTGCTTGCTAAATCAAGAATGATTACTAGAAGAGTGTACAATAATAATACAACTTTAGTTAAAGATAATGACTATTTCTAAGAAATGGGATGATGAGATGAGGCAAAGGAATGTAACCACGGATTGTGATGGTAAGATTATAAGGCCATTGCCCTGCTTAAGACAGATTTATGATCTCTTTAATTTAAACACAATTAAACTCTTTCATTTTAATTTCAACAAAATATAAAGAATAAATAAAATTTAGAACGAAAAGTTAAATCATGTGATATAATGTCCTATTTTTGAAATTAAAAAACACACCTCCAGTGCTATAAATATTATACTAGAAAGATGTTGCTGTTCTTAAAGTCCCGAGATAAAACGTCCGAATGGGATGACCAATTATTACACCTGTGACTAATGTAGCACCAGGAAAGGCTCACCTTTCCTGGTATCTGCTGCCGCGCTGTGCTACATTATAGCAGGGAGGTGTAAACCAGTAATACAATTTTCTAGATGCCTGAAAACAGTGGCGTGGCTACTGGGGGAGGGGGTGAATGCTGATGGTCAGTGATTAACCCATTCTATGATGTAATGGGTAGATAAAGTGAAGTTAAATGGGTGTTTAGCTTAAAACCATATGTTTAAAGGGAAATTCCCCCTGGCACTATAAAAGGCCTTTGTGCCCCCGCCTAGCACTGGTATCGTGCCACACAATAGCCCGAATGACCTGTAACCATACATAGTAGTGGACCCGCTCATGCCCCGCTCTACTCGTAGGGTAGACACGATACCAGTGCTACGCGAGTTCAATGTTCAATACGATACACCAACACAGCCTCGTCTCCATGCCTCCTTCAGACCGTGCAGACTAAAAGTAGGCATACTATTCTTTTCTCATGTCTGAAGGCTGACAGCAAAATTGTTAACTTTATTTGTTGGGAGTGGCTGTTTTTAATAATTCAACCAGCATGCTTATATAGGCTTTTTAAGCCTGGCCCGAGCAATTTGCTTGAGTCTGGTCCCTTCAGGACGCAATCGTGTGTCTGTACGGACCGACCGTGTAAACAAACAAACAAACAAACAAACAAACATAGGCGCACCGTGGTTCGGAAGTCACATAGAAATGTTTGTCCCGTGTATCGGAAGAGCACGTTAAAAGGTCAGACTCCTTCGTAAAGAGTCGGGATCATCCCGGTCTGTGTCTGTACAGCTTATTCTTCGGGCATCCCTTTAATTTAGTGCTTGTTCACTATTGGGTTTGTCCTGGCTCTTCAGCTTATTGTTATGAATATATTAATAAAAAATAATTCCAGATCGTTAGTATAAAAATAAATTGCATCAGTTGCGTAACCAGGATCTTCGATTTGAGAGAGGGGTTAGAGGCAGGGACGGAAAGATCCGAGCCCATAGGATTGATGCTTCCCCACCCCTACCCTGGATCCCCCAGTCCTAGGCTCTTAATCAAGGCCCTTCAAAATTGATTTTGAATTTCATGTTGCCGCCCGCGTCCGAAATTGAGAATTACTATTTACTATTTAATTATTTTATTTAGGATTTTCACCTTTAAAATGACTTTCAATAAACTGTATTTGCTACTTTGACTTTAATAATCATATCAGCTATGATGATGTATAAACATAGAACATGATTGCATTATTACTTAAATAATTAAATGCAAAGTCCTCGATGAAATTGGTTGCAACCACAAAATAATAAACTTTCAAAATAATGAAAATAAAAGATAAAATTAAAGTCCCCCATCCCTTTTTTAAACCTGCAACAGGAAACTCAAAATTGATTATTGTACACTCGCTAGAAGAGCGCTATCAAACATTTCAGTGGCTACTGGCTGGTCGTTGTTGTTCAATGTTTAAAAGCCTTGCCTTCATTCTCGTTTCCTTTTGCTTGCTTTGATATTGTTTTTGAAACACATTAATTGCTCAAAAAGACCTACCACTAGATATCCGGAAAGGGGGGCATTGAAGTTTGGGTATGGTCATTTTTTCCCAACAGATGACATGTCCCGGAAGGGGTCGATAGAGCTTAATAAAAGTTCATCATTTGATGGACACGGAATAAATGAAAAGGTGGAAAGTTTTTATGAGGAAAGGTTTTTTTTGCTTTTGTTTCCGGATGTTTTCCCCAGCTAACTTAAACCGAGTAGTAAATAAATGGGAAGGTGCATTTATATTGTTTCGCTGAAAGTGGAAGGACAATGGTTTTTTTTAAAATTCCATGCCCTCCTCCAAATATCTAAATAAACAAATTAAAGAGTCATCGATTCTCTGTTGTAAATAACATACAATACTCAAGGCTCATTACTTTGATGGCAAATTGTTTACCATTCCATTTTTATTCCTATTTTTGGCAATATTTTTCCGTCTCTTTTTCTTCTTTCTCAATTTTATATACAAGGACAACATAGTAATATTTACAAAACAATAATAAATTACAAAAAACATTTTCTCGAGTACAAAACATGGATTTTTCTTAGATATTACAATTAAGTGTATCCATCCATAGTGAACTGCATCTATTAATACATCAAACGTTTACATCAGTGCGAATGAGGGGGCGACTGTCAACTCCAACATACATTTATGGATATCCATGACAAACTGTCACTGTTTTAATCTACATGTATTATAGTGTATTGCGAGCAACAGTTGCACCCATCTTCTCCCCAAGTTAAATGACAATGAACTATAGATTTCTATGAAATCAGTTCAGATTTCTATGAAATCAGTTCAGATTTCTATGAAATCAGGTCCCAAGATGCTATCGCTTTGGACTTGCTCGATTCTTAACCGGGGAGAAAGTTACAAAAGCAATGTTTTTATGCAAACGACTCACAGATTTTTTTAACATAAACAAAAAGATACACTAAATGAATTACCTTAGCATATTCAAATTAACCCATGAATATAACACACTTTACTACATATTCAAGCCATATTTAGCATTTGTTGACTTCTGATCTTCTCTGCAAAACTTTGAATACCCCAGTCTGAGGTGAAATTAGTTTAAAAATGATCTTTACAAATGTTAAATTAAGGCTTGAATATATTTAATTTCGAATATTCATGGTCCAATGTGTCATTAATTGTCTTGTACAACACTTCAAACATTTTATCAAAAATATATTATTTTCTATCCTTAATATTCAAATGAACTAGGTCCATTCGTGAAATATAAATTGCATATTGTCACATAAATGTTGTTTTTGTTAACACATTTTAGATTGGGCTAAATTTAAAAAAATCATTTATCTCAAAGCTCCCGCGCGTTAGTTTATTGATGCGCATTAGAAGAAGAAAAAATCTTTAAAAAGAAAAAAAGAATTTTTTTTTTTTTTTTTTTTCAAAAAGATTTTTTTTAATTTTTTAGATTTTCATTGATCACATCATTTTAAATACAAAAAGTCACTTAAACAAGGATTTCAATATTTTATATTTAAAAAAAAAGTAATAAAAGAAAATAAAAAACCTGCATTCTGCATTAGGTTTTGAAAAACTGAAGCGCTTTGAGACCATTTTTTTTTTTTAATTTAGTCTATGTTCAAGTAGGAAGGTTTAAACTTCGGAAAAAAACATTTTTAAACCCCATGTTATTAAAGTTTTGAATATGATTTGTGGTCAAGATGTTGACTTTTCCCAGTTGTACAAAGCCTACAACCTTCAAGTTCAAATCAATGTTTACTTACACCCATCCAACCCACAATTTGGTGTCAAGACTATATTAAAAAAATATTTTGTCTCAAAGCTCTTCAGTTTTTCAAAACCTAATGCAAGTTTTTTTTATAAATATTGGAATCCTTGTAAAAGTTAACTTTTGTATTTAAAATGATTTGATAGATGACAAATCTGTGAAATTTCGGGATTTTTGGAAAAAAAATGTAAAAAATAGTTTCTTCATAAATTTGTTTTTCTAACGTGCATCAATTAACTAATGCGCGCGGGAGCTTTGAGACAATTTTTTTTTTTAATATAGCCTAACCCTCAATCTCTACAGGGTCAGAAATTCGAGAAGAATCCATTCTTGCAAAGATTCCCTTTGATAAAGTTGTAGAGAATCTGTCTAACACACTTGTTTGAATGGAGGAGAACCCATCCATAGAATACCCTACCGCTTTTATTGCTCGCTGCGTACATGTAAGTGTATAGGTCATTCTTTAAAAAGTCCATTGAAGAAATGAAGACATACAGTGGTAGGACCAAGGAACTTCTAGGACCTGTAGATTCTCGCAAAATCCTTTGCAAGAATCTAATTTCTAATGGATTGATGTCAAACGTCTGACCCTGCTCTACATTACAAAGCCTTACAAATGAATACAGATTCTTTTTTATTCATCAGAAATCAATTACATCATTTGCAAGTTTTGCATCATTATGTGAAATATAAAATGTTTTCTTCAAGCGATTATTGAAAAATTTCCAGTTTATCTCAATTCTGGTATGTCGGCAAAACAAAACTTGATGATGTTGACTTAATAATAATTGCACTTTTTATTTAAACAATAACCATGGTAGGTAATAAGAGAGAAGATTTTCTTCTCCGAACACAAAATTCATAAAAATGATTTGCAATCATTCATAATTAAAGACTTGCTTACATCACAACATTTTTCAAGAATATGTATATACATACAACTCATTAATTCATAAGTAGGAGCTTTTTTGACACTTGGTAATTGTTGGTACATGTAGTTTTATCAGCTCCAAATTGGTGAAGTCTACCTTGCAGCAGAGAATGATCACAGACGAATGTATGCGCGCAGCGGCGCATGAAGGCACCAAGGTAATATGCACAGTGCATCATACATGTATGCGCGATGTGTGTATTGCCATACTTGTGCGCATCCGCATACGCCTGGATACTTTTGCGTGCGGAGAGATAACAATTAATATTTCTCACCAATTTGGAACTGATTAAACTATATAGTCAAACTACTGCGAGTATGGATGGCCTTTCTATGTATAGTCATACTACTGTTATTTGAGTATGGATGGCCTTTCTATGTGTTGTCAAACTACTGTTATGTGAGTATGGATGGCCTTTCTATGTGTACTGTACATGTAGCTGTCACATTCATAAAATTTGGTAAATAAATAAGTTGTAGGGATGCCTTTTATCATTTAAGGGACGCACCACTAGATACTCTGGGGGGGGGGGGGGGGGGGTGGAAGTTTTTTTAAACAAAAAACTTTGCCCACCAACCAGGAGAAAAAAAAGTTGACCCACTGCTGAGTGGGAGTGGGGGGAATATGTCAAAAATAATTCCGCCCGACCCCAACTTCCATGCCCCCTGAAAATCAAATGGTGCGTCCCTAAGCCAAAATGATATCATTAATTTACATTACTCCACATTTTATGATCAATTCCAATTAGGATGGAAAATTACAGAATGATCACAAATACAATGATACCAATGCAGGGTCTGACAGTGATCAAAATTACTTAGTAAAATGCCAGCACAAAACAACATTTTCCTAGTAAAGTTACCAGCAATGCATAGCTTTTTAAGTAATCAATAATTAGCTTTCAATAATGATCAATATTTGCAGATCATCAAGAGCTTCCTTTATGACAGTTTGTTTGATATTGATTAATATGTGTTCAGCGATATTTAAATGAAACGGAAACACTCTGCATGGAGTTTTGAAAGTCTACCATGCATAAATTCACACACCGTTTAAAGTCTATAGTAAATGTACAAATTAATGCTACTGCTACTGAAAAAATAAGACTTAAATATTGTCTACTTATTTTGCGATCTTCATGATAGGTATTTTAATAAAGATGTGTTTCAAGACAATTTTGTTGATATTTGGATGGAACAATTAAATAATATTTCTTTCATGCATTAGAATCATGTCACCCATATTTTTGAAACAAGCCAATTGCCAATGTCGTCACTATTTTGGAACATTGTAGGTTACATTTTGTCAATATACTGTATGGGCTGTACCAGTTCAAGCAGTAATTTCACTCTGTAGAATTCATGAGGGTGAAAACCATAAAGATGGCAAACATTGGTGCTAGAGCACTACTTAAGGTAATAAAACAATGTACATTTCCACCATTTTCACTCTCCAGTAAAGGGTGAACATCAAAAGCAAAGGGTATCAATCATATTTCGCCCTTTGTATAGGGTGATAGCATTTTCACTCTCCAGTAAATTTTCCAAGGGTGAACATCAAAAGCGAAGGGTATCATATTTCACCCGTTGTATAGGGCGATCATAACATCAAACTGGCCTAACATTACAAAGAAATATTTACTTAACCAAATTCATATTTTAATATAACATAAGATATTGTACATCATATACGTAAAATGACCCTGTAAACGCGTCGGATATCCTTTCCATAAATGGTATTGTGGTACACAAACCTTGGGGGTAATGTTGGAAATCTTAAACATAAAAATTCAAAAATGCATATTGTGCAATACACTGTACATGAATCAACCAAATCAGACATCAAATGTGACATGATCAGAATTTTGTCTCTGGCAGTTGATTTGATAATTAATTTGTTTCTAGACTGTTTTTGCATTGGTCCAAATCTTGTTAGTCCTGGAATTAATTACAATAGGGCCATTCTACAATAAGTTCAAGGCGTAACATTCTTCCAGATACAAATTTTGAGTATATTTAATTATTTCCTAGAATAATCTAGTGGTGATTGTCAAATTCCCGTAGCAATCTGAATGATGTTTTCACCTGTACTTACTGTGAACTCTACTGCAATAAAGTACAAACACCACACTTGAATTAAGAATGGCTTCTCAGTGTAGAGAGAGTACAGTGTACATGTACACTATAACATACCAATTATATTCATTCATACACATTTATAGATTTAATGTAATCCAATGTTATAACAATTGAATGAGTAACTTAATTTCAGTGGTATTGATCAAAGTGTAACAATGTGTTGCAATCATCCCACGACTGCCACCAAAAACTAAAATTGACAATCAAGACTTGTATTATCACAAGACATTTCAATTTCATGAGTTTGCTTAATATATCACTTCATCAAGTTAATTAGTTAACAGTATTCTTCTTTTGCTACACAACGGGCTCAATTACAAATGACCAAGATAAACGGTGTAACATGAATTTGCTTAATATAAATCATATCCCACTAATGCCACCAATTGGGAAATATGGTTGCAACTAAAGTGGTCAATTGTCTTTACTTTTGATGCCTAAATTCGGTAAATTTAATAATTTATGGCAAATTTTGTAAACAGAGGTCAATCATAAATTTAGTGATTGCATTCAATTGTCATAAACATTGCTACATACGAGAACGTTTACTATTTTTACTGTAAGCTAAAGAGAGAGAGCACAACAAATATACAAAATATTATTAGGTAGCAAAACATCACTTCCCATGTCTATCTGGATACTGTAGTCGTGGCTGAAAGTGAAACAATTGTCCTTGATCACGTTGATTGTTAGTCTTTCTTGAATGGTAGTGGTAGGAGTGGTCCATGGACAATGAAAGGACGCTGCAATTGCCATCATAAATTATGTTTACAATGGTTCACCATAACAATGAGTTGACAAAGTTTACATGGAAAATGCTTTTGGTCTGATACAAGACTGATGATCACCGAGTTCCGTCTGATATTTACTCGTTAACGATTGCGTCATTCCAGTTAACTGTTCTAAAACATTGAAAAGTCCATTGAGATGTTCCCGGAATGCTTTGGCAGAAGCCTCCTTCAGTTTCGACGGTGGACATGAGTTGACGCCTTCAATGTGTAATTCTTCTGCCCCTGAGTCTGATTCGTTGTCCAAATCCTCGTCAAGATCTTCATCTGTGGATGGTCCTCGTACAAGTTCTGTTTTCACAGCCTTCAACATGGTATAATAAGCGTGTAGGTTCGGGGCTTGAGGTGCCTGCTTAGCAGAAACTAGAGACAAGTCACCTTTCTGATTACTGCTAGTTTGGCAATCCATGGGAGATGTTTTATCTGGCTCCATGTCCATGAGACGGCTTGGTATGAGCACCGTCTCGTCCATGTCGTTCACGGCCTCGATGAAATTTTTCATCACGCCAAGAATGGACTGGTTATGTTGCTGGGACTGCTGGGTGTATCTATCGTTATCGCTGAGTTGGAGCTCCATCATTAGTTTGTCTAATTGTTCTAAATCCGATCTGTTACTAGCACTCGCCTTCATGTAGATTAATAGAGACGATTCACTTTAAAAACCCAACAGGCAGGTTTATAAATAATAAATTATGGATGGAAATATACACAGGTTCAATGTAAAAGAGCAAGTTTGGTCAGGTCCGATATATTGTCTCTTGATCACTTCTGCTATATTTATGACGTTTATGTCTCGAACGTCCGGCATATAAATGTGGAGATCTTTCTTGTTGATACATCAAGGTTGGTTTTAGTTGGAATCACACGAAAATCGTCCGAGTTTGCGATAGTAAATAGTAAACAATCTATTACAGATCACGACAATCCTCTCAGATACGCCAGTCACAATGTAGCATGTTAGAGAAATAAATAATCAGAAACTCATACATGCCCAGCTGATTATGGTTCGACGCGCTCATCCTACTTCATTTATCTGTTGCACAGTATGGGGATGGTTATTTACTGGAAACCAGCCACAGTACGCCCTGAAAATGACGAAATGAGACTCATCCGATCACGCCAGATCGCTATTTTCTGATTGGTCAAGTTGACGAAGCCCATATAGTAATTAACATATTGCACGACAACAACACGTTTAGCTGCCCTTGGAATCGTGGTACACTCGGCAAATATCGGAAACGGCACGGAAATAGTACTCACAATAACAGAGAGGGGCGAGTAAAAATGCCATATTACATGCATTGTGCCTTTGGAGCTTTGATACTGTGAAAGTTTATAAGCATTTAGAATTTAATCATTTAGTATTGATTCTCGTGGTAATATTATTGGTAATATATTGTATCAAAAGAGTAAAATACTAAAGATGAAACAAACCTGAATATAAAATAAGCGCCATCCCCAAATTAATAATGGTAGGTTCCAAAACTTTTTGATATACGAACCGAATGTTGTCTGTCGCTTGGCAAAAGCAACTTCAAAAGCAGACCCGGCTTTTAATTACAAAAATTGTTGAATATTCATGTCTCGAGGACAAGGTCACATCATGACGCGTGATCAAAATCATGATCAGATTGCGTCAGAAAGTTTGTTCACCCGTAAAATTACGCATGTACACTTTGGGCCAGCCGTCGAATTGGATCAATGTTTTGTTTTCATATTTTAAGGGACGCACCATTAGATTTCCAGGAAGCGTTTGGAAGAAGAAAAAATTCCCCCTCTATGCAGGCAAAAAAAATAAATCCCCCCTGATGAGCAAAAAAAAAATTAAAAATCTACCACCAACTCAATATGAATGAATACGTTAAAAAAAAAAATCGGCGCAAAAAAAATAAAATCCCCCCTTTTACGGCGACCCCCCAAACAAATTATTGACCCCCCCCCCCCCCACACACACTTACGTGAAATTCACGAGGTGACTGACTGGGAAACAAATTGGGGCAACCTCTTACGAACAATTCCGGGACGGAATTATCTAACCAGGAAAGTTTTTTGGCTGTGCTGTGCCCTGACAACCAACCTCTGTTACGCCCCTAGGCCAAATAAAAATAAAAACCAGTTTCTCGTCCGGGCTTTTTGAAAAAAGGAAGGAGGAGGCCCCTTTTTTCTTTTTTCTTTTTTTCTTCAAATGGCGGATCCAAAATGGCGGACTGATTTTCCACCAAAAAACACTTCCGCTTTCGACCTTTTTCCAGTTGCTGTTGTTTCTTAAATGACAGCCACCTTTTCTAACACCGTTTCAGACTTGTATTGGCTACAACTATGTTGAAAACTGGTTGTTTTTTTAAAAAAATTTAAAAAAAAAGAAAAAAGAAAAAAGGAGGCGGCAGGCAAAAAGGAAGCGGGCGGGGACGAGAAACTAGTATTTTTTTTTATTTGGCCTATGACTACATATCAGAGCCAGATGACAGACTGCAGATGAGATACAAAGTAGCCTCTATTTTGGTAAAATCAAGATTTTCAACTTTGTCACACGTCGGGTCCTAATAAAATAAATATTATTTATAGTTTAAGTTTTCAACTTAATTTCGTATTAATAATAATAATAATAATAATGCATTTATAATGCGCCATCTATCTAGACAACCTATTCCGAGGCGCAAACATCAAAACAAATAAAAACAAACAGTTAAAATATAAAAACAATTACATAGAAGTCAATCAGTCAAATCATAAGCAATCTTAAACAGATGAGTTTTTAAAGTCTTTTTGAAACCATCAAGTGAATCACAGAATCGAAGATCTGAAGGAAATGAGTTCCACAGTTTAGGTGCACAAGCATAGAAAGCCGGTCGCCATATGTGTCCGAGGAACTGAGAGAAACTGTTTATCTGACGATCTGAGGCGACGTGATGCATGGAATGTGTGGATTGAGAAGATCGCAGACTATAAGAAGGTGCCATGTGAGTCCATGTCATGTAGGGCTTTCCAGGTTGAGAAGAAGTTTGAAATGGATGCGATACCGAATTGATATGGTCTTCTCACAATTACCAAATATTTTCCCCGGGTTTTACATCGCTTCCAATCACAAATTGTCCTTATTTTATTGTAATATGAATTCAGTTTACAACCGAAGATTAGACGCCGAAAAAATATACCCAACGGTTGGTTGGTTCGGTCAGTCGAGCTTTGTTCTTTTTCATCTTGAAAAACAACAACTATTGACAAGCCCTTAACAATGATTGGGCAATATTCATTTGCATGTAAAACTTCTTAAACCAATTTCTGCCTTCTCATATTTACCTTTTCATAATGAAAATATGAAATGAGCACGCGTCATGGTTAAAAGAAATACTATGGTCAACGGTGTTAGTCAGAATGACCGGGATGGTAAGGTTTTTGGTGATTATTAAAAACGCTTCTATCTTTAGTAGGCTTACTGAATATTAATGACCCTTTTTTAGCTACAATCTTTAGTACTGAATATTAATGACCCTTTAGCTACAATATGAAATTCAGTGAAAGTACCAACAAAGTGAGTCCAAATTGTCAAGCGTTTGCGTCCATCTTGCGGATTCTTGCCCATTGAATTCACAGAAATCAATTTCAAATTAAATTCAGATTTATTTTGGAGTCTTGAGTCCTTCACCTTTTCCCTTTATTTGCCTTCCCGATTTTCTCGTTCAATTTTTTTTGTCAGGGTTGCACTCTACCCCACCTGACCCCCTCTGGCTACGCCACTGATTTAAAGTGTCGCCTGTTTTGCTTGCTTACACGGGAGAAACATCAATTACATTGCACTAAAAGCTGTGAATGCGTAGGCCTATATATTATTAATTGGGTTCCAAAATAACAATAGCAATAACAATAACAATACAGAATAGTATGAGTTATTGCAATAATTGATGGCGAGATATTCAAATATGAAACTAAGGGATGTGTGAGTATCAAGTGCGATTTAAGGCGCTTTTCATGGGGATAATTACGTTTACAAATTTAACGCTATCTTCAGTAGATAGCACACATTTGCCAACGGAGTCTTGGGTCTGCTGCCCTCATTGTAGTGACTGACATGTAGTAAGGGAGTGTTCATAAATACTTTGGTGGGGGAGGTTGGAAACAATTGAGCCATGGACATCTTTTTTTTTTGGACCCCCCCCCCAAATAGGGTGGGTTTTTTTTCTTG